>JARVGV010000527.1:26694685-26713352 GCA_031762435.1 Hypsolebias longignatus | reverse complement strand
CACCCCCCCCCCCCCCCCCGCATTTCTGTTATTGTTGCAGTTTTTCTAAAATGGCACAACTTTCATGCTAGTTAAAGAACCATGCTCAGGCAGTTTTCACACTTTGAAGCTCCGAACTGCAGCAAACTGGGGCAGAAAAGTTCGCTCCACTTCTTCCCTGCAGCCCGACGAAGCTGCTGCAGCCGTGCTCCACCTTTTAGCTGCTCTGGATTATTTTAAGGCTTCTGCGTAGGTGTGAGTCTCGAGAAAAATGCACAGATCTGTGATTAGCGCTGAAGGGCAGCGAGTTAGAAACAGACGAGAGAACGAAAACAAACATGGCTTTTTACTTTCCAGCAGCCAGCGTTGCTCCAGAGGGGGTTTGTAGCTCTAAAAATATTTGTTTCAGTGAAAAAACTCAGCGCCTTGACACAAAACCTTTGATGTGATTCACGCTCACACTATTTTACAAAGACATGATAGTTTTGTGCATCTTTTGTGTGTTTGATTTTGATACATTGTAGTGTATTTATGTTTCCTTCAGATTTTTATATAAAATCAACGGACTTATTTTTGCATTTAAGATACTGCTTATAATTAAAAACTGTATTTGTATTTCCACATTGGTGCCACTGGTGCCTTCAGCCACACATCAGCTGTGTTTAAATTTGTACCTAAATGATTAAAACTATATTTATTTTATCCTTGAAATCAGTAATTTGGTCTTATTTTCGTGCTCACTTACTCAAAAACTACACCTAGCAAATTAAAAATGTTTTTTTAAACCTGTTTCTTACTAAAGATCATTCTTGTCACCATAGAAACAGAAAAATATCCATAACAAACCCCCCAATAACATTCACACTTTTAAAATATGCTTAAAGATGCAACATTTCTTCTTCTTCTTCCCTCTTAGTGGTGTCTCACGGTGCTGTGAAGGATAGAAACTCAAAATTGCAAGAAAATTTTTCAAATTTTCAGTTCCAGTCACTGAATTCTGAGTTTTTGCGACCAGCAATCCGTGCGGCCACATTTTGATCTGCAAACATTTTTAAATCGCAGCTTGTTTTTTCCAAAACTGATCTAGGCTGTGATCATTTTTCTGTTGTCCACATGGAAACTGTCCTCATGTTTATGATTTAGTTGTGGAGTACTCCTCTGAAATGAAGACGGGCGGCTTTGGGACAGTAGTTTAATAAATAATAGTGTTTTTTAGACACAAACATTTACCTCTGATGTTTCTGTCGGAGGAGACCGCCCATCAGCTGAAGGATTCTTGAGACGAGCTGGAAGCTACTACAACAACTTTGAGACAGTTACAGGAAAACAAATTGTTGTACTCACCTTTTTGAAAGGTTAGCTGAAGGCTAATGGTAGCAAAAGACTATAGCTAAAAATGAAAAGTAACAAAACAACTGTTAAATCTAAATGCAGCAGAACAATAGCTAAAAGTAATAAACAGCTAGTTAAAATAGCAAAAAGCTAGCTAAAAGCTAAACATAGCAGAGCAGTGGTAGTACAAGACAAAACTAGAGCAAACATTCTAAGAGCTATAAGTAATAGCTAGCTAAAAGTAGCAAAGTGTTAGATTAAAAAGTTAAAGTAGCAAAACATTAGCTAAAAGTAATAAGAAGACAAAACTGAGCAAGCATGCAAAAATAAAAGTTGAAAAAGACTAAATGTAAAAAAATGTTGGATTAAAAGTGAAAGTAGCAGAAGAGTAGCTAAAAGTAGCAAAAGAAGAAAAGCTAAAAATAACAAATGCTACTTAAAAGTAAAAGGCTAAAAAAGGAGCACAAAGTTATCTAAAAGTAGCAAAAGGCTAGCTAAAAGTAAAAATTGATAAAAGTAGTAAAGAGCTAGCTAAAATAGCAAAAGGCTAGCTAAAAATTACAAAGTAAAAACAGCAGAACAATGGTAAAAGTAGTAAGACAAAAGTAGAGCAAATATTCTAAGAGCTATAAGTAATAGCTAGTTAAAAGTAGCAAATATTAGATTAAATAGTTAAAGTAGCAGAAGATTAGCTAAAAGTAGCTAAAGAAAAAGGTAAAAGTAACAAATGCTACTTAAAAATAGTAAAAGCTAACAAAAAGAGCAGAAAGTTGGCTAAAGGGAGTAAAAGTCTAAAGTTAAAATTAGAATAAGACAAATATTTTGTAAATAAAAGCTTCAAAAATCTAAATTTTCAGCAGCCGTTTCTCGAATGAGCTGAACTTTATATAAATAGCTAAAATGAGCTGAACAATATATAAAATAGCTTAAACAGCTCAAAGTGTGCTGAGGTGACTCATCTATAAAAACATGCAACATAAAAGCAGGAATCAGGGTTCATTCAGTTACAGAAAGATTTCTGCTCTGGTGGATGCAAAACAAACAGTCTTTAAATGAAGCTCCAGAATGTCCCGACGTCTGAGCAGGAAGTGGGACACTTTGATCAAAGTCATGACTCTGAAGTGCAGAGAAGCTTTGCAGAGTTGTCTATTCCTCAGCAGAAGGAATGTCCAGGTGTGATGTTAGAGGGACGACTCAAAGAGGACTGAATGTTTTCAGACTGGTTCCTCCTTCAGGAGATGATCCACTTTCCCTCTCCTGGTTTCCTTCCAGAAACACAAACAAGATGCTTTTGGGACCAAATCTGGACTCTCTGAGCTTGAAGGGCAAAACTGGACACTGAGGACAGGGGGGGTTAGACTAAAAGGGGAAAAATAGATTTTTCTCCAGTCGAAGAGGTCGTCCAATGACGGAGCGAGTCCTCCCCCGGGGGCGCCGACTGGCTCGAATCAGCGCCTGATGGGGAAAGGCCAGACGGTGACCTTAAGCCTCAACAGATCACGTTCTCTCAAAGTGTTGAGATGGTCTGTGGATTTATTCAGAGGCGGGGGGTGCGTGAGGGCATCGTTTGGAGGCTTCATGATGTTAGTTTGTGTTTCAGCCCGTCAGGAGGAGCTCAGCTCCGCGGCCCCCTCTGGTTGTTCTGAGTCCAACCGGGACGAGAGAAGTGAGAGAAAATACAAGAAAACAGTACCACTGGCTGGCAGGCAGCCATGACAGATGGGGGAGTTGAGTTCAGGGTGGGGGGTGGGTTGCCATGGACACCAGCATCAGCGCTTCCTCAGGCTTTTCCTCCCTGCGTAAGCCGAGCCACAGAGCTGCACACGCTCTGCAGAGGAGCACGGCGTGGGCAGCAGACAGACCCGTTCTCCTTGTTTACGACTTGTAGTCGTCGTGCAACAAGTCCGTGTCAGCAGGTTCAGAACAGACCTGGACCAGAGACGAGCACCATAAGAACTGACTGGTTACACGACGAGTAACTGTGTCACCTGGAGAGCGCGTCAGAGCGAGCGCTGAACTGAAGCAGATGTTTGAGCCCTCTGCTCCGAGCTCCTGTAAGACTCACGTTCAGCCCCGCCTCCTCGTCCGTCTCTGCTGCAGTCAGCCTCGTTGAGTCCCCTCATCGATCCAGTTTAACAGCAAACCGGGCGAGAGGAGCTGACTGGATCTGGCAGCCTCTAAAACCACCTCACACTTGTCTTACTAGATGAGATGTTCCTCTTCAGCTCCTGTTGGTTCTTCCTCCAGCCTTTGTGTAAAAACGGTTTGCAGTCGTTCTCCTTCCATCGGAGGGGCTCGTTTTAACAAGCAGCTCATTTTAGCTCAAAGATTTGTATAAATCTCTTTCTGAAGATCTTGGCTTTATTCTGACAGAACCACCAAACAGGATCCTGCTCTGGCACCAAAGTTCTTGGTTTTGGAGTTCTTCGCGTGGCTTTTGGGCGTTTTAGACCCAGCAGATTATGGTTTATATTCAGATCTGGGTTCTGAGTCGCTGCTTTGAGGCAGATAATTTTTTTCTGGCTCCTTGACCTGGACTAGACAGTTCAGGTTTGTTCAAGTCATTCTTAAAAACGCGCCAAAGTTAAATCTTTATTTACAACTGGGTGTTTTAACAACACTGGTTTAAAGATGCAGGGTGGACAACTTTAACTTCCTGTTTATTTTGGTTTAAACTGCAGTTATACCTGAGCAGCACGACCGACTGTTTGCATGTTTGTTACAAGTTAACGGATCAGGTTTGTTCACGTATCAATAGTAGTTTTTAATAATGTAGGCGTGTTTATGATTGTTTTTTTCCTGCTTTGCTTTGTTACAGAAATGTGAAGTAGGAATAAAATGATGGATTTAAAGAGGGCGTTTAGGACACTTTGGACACTTCAGGTAGTAATTCACTTGGTTGCAACTGCTAGAGAGCAGCTGGAGACATAATATTACAACGTGTGATTTTTCACTTTAAATCACACTACATGACATGTTGGAGCAAACTCCCAGTGCAAATTGCTAAAACAGAACATCTCCAGCACTCTAGATTTAGACCGCGATGACGGTCTGCAAGAAAATCTGTTGTGCCAAATATTCAAACGTTCAAAATTCCTGGGACACGAGGACGAGGCCCTGATGTTCACCCAAGGAAAACGAAAGCCTTCGCCGGCATTTCGAGACATTTTTGGAAACTTTTGTCGCCAACAGTTGATCATTTATGGTCTAAAAGCATCAAGTTGCTGCTCTGCTCTCACGAAGTTGCAGGTTTGAGTCCAGAGCCTTAAACTATGACTGAGTGAGAAGAAAAAAAAATCAGATTTAATGCTTTTCTTTGATTGACACCTTTTTCCTCCTTGTGTTTTATATTTGGTGTCTCCGCAGCGAGAAGAGGAAGCTGCAGGTGAACGTGACGAGTCCCATCCAGTGCAGCCTGAACGGCAGGAAGTGCACGATCGTCGTTGAGTCCAAGATCAACCAGTCACAGCCAGACTTCACCAAGAGCCGGGCCGGTTACATCCTGAACGTTCCTGGAAACTAACGTGGGCCAAAACCCCGAGCAGCTGATTTCACACCACACCTTTTGTTTGTTGTTTTTCTGCAGAGCTGCTGTGGTTCTGTCGGATTGGGGCGACTAAATCCTCGATTTCCTAATTCATGCCAAACTCCAGCTCCTCTGTAGACTTCTAGAGGATGTGAATTTTAAAGAAGAGGATATTAGTTTAACAAATTTAACAAATCATGCCCCAAACAGCCACCAAAGTGGGAATTCTTTTTTTTTTTTTTTTAACTCAGATTTCAGTTGATTTGCTTTGTGCAATATTTAAATCAGTGCAGATTGATTGTTGTGAGTCAAGGTGGGAGCGGATTATTCCTGATTTAATCTCACAACCAGTAACGTTGCACAAGGGCTTCAATAGGAATTATAATCCCTGAAGCGCCGTGTCGGATCAAAGAGGAAACCTTATGCTTTAAAGCAATAATAAACTTTTTTTTCTTTTTTTTTTTTTTACTCAAAAAAAAAAAAAAAATCTTAAAGTTTTACTTAAAGAATAAAGAGCAGGACCTGGAATGTCCACGTTTAGTTGATGAAATGTTTACAGATGGAGCGGGGCCAACGTCTGAATATGTTGATCATATTCTAAACAGAACGACCAATTAATGCAACCAGTCATTTAAAGACTAATGTTTTCCCTCTTTGTGTTATTGCTTAATTCTGCTCCTACAGAAAGGTAAAAGTCTATAATCTGCTGTAATCTGTTTAGATTGAGGTTAAAACTGAGTAACAGGCAGCGACACCTACAAGACGATCGTTTCCAGGATCTGTTTTCAGGTCGTTGTAGCTGTGAGACTGAGCAACAAGCGTCCCTGATGAACCCGGTTCACTTCCTGTCATCGTGTTCGGTGAAGCGCGCTCCTCCGTCGTCCTCCTGCAGGAAGCCAAAAAGCTCGAGCCTTTAGCGAG
The DNA here is from genome assembly GCA_031762435.1 of Hypsolebias longignatus. Taxonomy (NCBI): domain Eukaryota; kingdom Metazoa; phylum Chordata; class Actinopteri; order Cyprinodontiformes; family Rivulidae; genus Hypsolebias; species Hypsolebias longignatus. The sequence continues at coordinate 26,707,594 of JARVGV010000527.1, read as the reverse complement.
TCGTTTCGAGCTGTTCCTGAAGCTGTCGGCCGCGCAGCTTCAGATCGTTCCGTCGCGTTCTGTTCCAAGTTCTGCAGTAAATAAATAAAAGCTGTCGGCGCTGCAGCTCAGGAGTTTTCTGGAGCGTTTAGTTGAAATAGGCTGAAGGATGTTTTTATTTAGCTGCATAAACCAGAACGAATAAGTCCTGGCTCGTCCTTTAGCTGCTTTTTGTTTCCTTCTAAAGACATTTAACGTGATGGTGACGAAAAGTTCTTCAGACTTCCTGAAGTCGGCCGCCCTTCCACTCGTCCTCTGCAGACTTCCTGACCGTTTTCTCAGATTTTGTTTAACGTTGATCCATAAATTATTCTGTGATGTTGACACAAAACTATGATGGAGCTTTAGGGCCACGCTAAGAAAAAAATTAAATTAAAAGCCATAAAATTATGAGAATAAAGTCGTACGAGACTTTTTTTTTTTCCTGTTTTTTTTCCACAAATCGGATCCATGACGCGACCTGTCAATCAATCCAGTAGGCGTGTCAGCAAGTGAACAATCTGAAGCTAAATGAGTCGTAATATCTGAACTCCGACACATAAAGCAGGTTTATCATTTTAACTGTGGTAAATGAAGAAGGTTGAGCATCTTGTTAAATTATACTTTGATGTTAGTTTAACACATAAGGAGATAATTAATCTGCAGCACATCAGCATCAGATTATTTTCAGCATCAGGTCTTTGAATCTACTCACAGTCAGCTGGTAGCTCGGATGCGCTGCAGCAGCTCTGCAGGTAACGAGCATTTAGCTTTGGATTGGTCATTTCAACTACTGGATTGATTGACAGGTCACATTGTGAATGTGATTCATGGAAAAAAAAAAATACAGCTGGGGAAAAGTCTTGTACGACTTTATTCTTGTAATTTTATGGGTTTTAATTTTGTTTTTCTTAGCGTGGCCCTAAAGCTCCGTCGTACTCAACAGATCATTTTAACAAAGAACCCGTTTTCAATGGGATTTTTTTTAAATTTATTTGTCATGCAGGCGATCACAAAGACACAATTTGTTCCTCGTTTTTTTAGTTAAATCAAAAAAGATGCATCTTTAACAGAAACTAGTGTTTCAGCTCTAACAGCTAAATCAGCTGAAGGTCGGCGCATCGCTCAGGCTCCTAGGTTTTTATTTTTTCTTAAGTCGGAGGTTTTTAAAGTCTGACACCTCCTCTTTGGTCCTCTGCCTCTTCACTTTATTTTCTTACTGCTGCTGTCATCAGGAACTGGACTAGAAACGAGTGAAAGAGCAGCCGAAGAACAGCCGCAGACATTCAGGAAACTTTAAATGTGATCTCTGCTGCTACTTGAAACGCTGAAGAACGGAGTGGCTGAAGACTTTTGCACAGGGAGTGTGTTGCTTCGAAGCGCGAGCTGTTTGGAGACACCAGTGCCTTCACACTGAGGAGGTGACAGTGATGGCGTTAGTGTGTGTGTGCGTGTGTGTGTGTGTGTGTGTGTGCGTGTGCTCGTGTCATTTCACTGCTTCTTACTTCAGGGTAAAATGCGGGAAGGAGGGCGAGGAAACGAAGCCTCACTCGACCTCCTCCTCTTCCTCACCCATTTTCTCTTCCTCCTCCATTCTGGCACTGACGGGTTTTCGTTTGTACCTCCTGAAGACTGCGTCGAGGCGGTTTCTCACTGAGCCGCAGCTGCTGGGAATTGAGTCGACGACTCCACATTACAAGAAAATCTTGTTAGTTTTCCGTGGGCTTCTCAGAGTTCTGAGCGACCAGCTCTTAAACATCTCCACCTGCTCATTGTGCCGTCACCCACCTCGGCAGGAGCCCCCGCCTTTACCATCGATCCAAGATTGAAAGAAAAACGTGCACGTTTGGGTCCGTTTTCAATCAAAATATTTTATCGGCTGTAGAGACGAGCTGGACACGCCCTCAGGGATGACGCTCAGAGAAACCGCCTCCAACGTTCTGCTGGGTTTAAAACGTTGAGTCCGTTCGTTTTTCATTGAACCGAAGGTTTCGTACTTCCTGACTTTCTCTGAAACATCTGGTCTGTTTCCTCTGAAACATCTGGTCTGTTTCCTCTGAAACATCTGATCTGTTTCCTCTGAAACATCTGGTCTGTTTCCTCTGAAACATCTGGTCTGTGTTTCCTCTGAAACATCTGGTCTGTGTTTCCTCTGAAACATCTGGTCTGTGTTTCCTCTGAAATATCTGGTCTGTTTCCTCTGAAACATCTGGTCTGTGTTTCTTCTGAAATATCTGGTCTGTTTCCTCTGAAACATCTGGTCTGTGTTTCCTTTGAAACATCTGGTCTGTGTTTCCTCTGAAACATCTGGTCTGTGTTTCCTCTGGAAGGTTCTCGCTGCGACAAATGAAATCAACCATTTAAGGAGTTTATCTGGAACCATGTAAGATAGTGACGTTTGAAACTGTTTGCTTCAGTAGAGTTCCAGATATGAAATGTGGGTCTGCGCTCAACGTCAACAAAACTTTTATCTGTGGACTTCGCTCATCAAATCTACCAACAGGGTGAAATACTTGTTGGTCCCAGTGCTTCTTGGGGACGTCCACGTTGACCCGCTTTCAGTCACTTGAGCTGTTTTTGTAGGGAAACACACTCAGCTGGTCGCTGGCGTCAAAGTTTGCGTACAAACATTTAATTTAAAAAAACAAAAAAGACAATTTTGTTTCTTATTTATTTATTTTTGAGCGGTCTGTGACTTTACTATGAGTACCTTTAAACAGACGTAAAAGTTCGACTTTAGGGACTATTTTCTGCAGCGTATTAATACACATTTGTCGCAACAGCGCTCAGTTAGGCTCAAAATAAATAATTATTTAAATAAGAAGTCCTCATGATTCAAAACAAGTTTTTATTCCACCTGGTTATAAGAAGAAAAACTGATTAATTAAAAAAAAAAATTGCTTTTGATGTGAAAAACAAATCCCGTCTAGATGAAAGTTTTCTGCGAGCTCAGAACGGTTAAAAGGTAAAATATTTGGGTTTGTCTTTTTATTTTATTATGATTTATTGAAATGTTCTGTTTGCTGTTTTGTCCCAGTCAAACCAGCCAAAGCACATTTATTGTTTTTGTGGCTTTAAGTAAAATCCAAATGTACATTTATTCAATAAGTGCCTAATTTTATATTTAGTTTATATTTTGTGCTGTTTCTTAACTATGAAAGGGAAATGCTGTAATAATTTCATTTTGTGCAGTTCTTATTATTTTTGTACAATTTGTGACGCTTCGTCCTGAACAATATTTCATTAATCACTTTATTAATAAATGTTTTTGCTTCTGTGCTGCTCTTTGAGTCTTTAACCTACATTCAGTGGAAACATGGACGTTCTGGTGACGTCAAAGTCGGTCCGACCGTCTGCTCGTGACGAGATGGCGCTCGGCCTCTAACAGCTGTGTGACCGAGTCACGTGCGAATGCCTCTGATCTGCTCGGATGAAGGAGTGAACGGATGTTTATGTGAACGAGGGAACTGAGAGAAAGAAAATCTTCCTGTTTAAAGAGGTGGACGTTGCTTCAGTAAAATCTGTTGGAGCCTAAAAGAAAACAAAGCTCAGAGGAGCAGCTCTCACCTGAACATTAACAGAACCTCACGCAAACTGTTGACAAACTGCGAATCGTGGATAAAGGCGAGCGTTGCCATGGAAACCGCATCTCTAATCCAGCCGATGCGGCTGATCCGTGTCGTCGGCTGGCTGTTCAACGAGCTGCGGGTATTAACGCCATCAGTCAGAGAGCTGAAGAAAAACAAACTGTCGTCTTATCGATGTTTCTTAAAAATTCATCTTGGATTCTGTCCAAGCGAGAAAAAAATATGTCCATGTGGACCAGAAGTCAGGGAAACCACGGTTCTGTGGTTTGGAAACTAAATTATCAACATTTAGTGGAGCAGGAACTAAAGGATAAAAACCAAAAGTCAAGACGAGACAAACGAGTTCAGATGATGGAAGGTGCTCGATTGAAACGCCCGTCTAAAGGCTCCACCTGTCCCCGTCAAGGTCAAAGATCAAGGTCAAAGTTAACGTCTTTGCTTGCACCATTCAAAATGTCTGAACCGCTCAAAGTAAAACAAATGCATACATTAGACAGAGCGACTTACTTTTTATCATCCCAGCTCTAAAATCAAGGTCAAAGGTTATACAAGGTCAATGCTCTGAGACGTTTCTACAGATTGCTGCATAACAGTTTGTCGACGGATGTTTAATGTGCGGTTTGCCTCTTGTGTGTGAAAGCGACACAAAACGGGACAAAAAGGCTCCAGAACGATCAGTGCTTTTTATTTTTCCATCACAGTACAAAAATAAATTAAAATAAGCAGAAACATATCAAAAAAAGTAAATTATGGGGGGGTCCTTAAAAAAAATCACAGGTGCAGTGTTTGCTCCTTATAAGAAAACAACATTCTTTGTTAGAAATAAAAGGTCCGAACACACATCCTGGCGCTCACCAGCCCTCTCTGCTCTTTTATCTACAGATTACACAAGATACAGAAAAGAACGGGACAGAAGTTTTTAATCTACCGCTTCAGTCTCTTTGTTTCATGAGCTCATAAACAACTGTGATGATGCAAGTGAAGAAGCATGGCACATCTCACGGAGCTGGGACACATTCAGGGATCCCTGCGTCCTGTTTGTCCTCGCAGCTCGTTTCCCTTTGATCTACATCAGAGCGTACTGTCGGACCCGCGCGGGATGTTCTGGGTTTTCAAAGCACGGCAAAGAAGACGCGTCTCCTGTTTGGTGCTTCTTCGGTAATCCGATAAAAAGCTGCAGATCTCCTCTGCAGGCTGCACCGGGTCACTTTGACCCCCGGGAGCTTCTGATTGGATGGAGGTCGCCTCGTTTCCTCCAGAACCAAGAAGCCAGCTCACGCTGAGTTACTCAAAGATGATCATCTGTGGATCATCCTCAGGCTTCTCTGTGCTTTTCTTGTTTTTCATTCCCCTTTTAAAGTCTGATATGTGAGACAGGTTCTAAATCAGAGGGAAAAAACTCTTCAGGACGTTTTCTGAAGCTTAAAGTTAAGGTTGCCACATTGATGATGGTCAGATTTAACCGCGGTTTTGATCTTAAGGGCCTTTTCACATTAAATGACAAATCCCTGCGACATTTATTGACACAAACCAGATCAATCTTCATTCCCATCAAAGATAAGCGCACCTTGTATTCCCTTTAAATTCCTCTGAATGTGCCAAAAATAATGAACACTTCAATGGCAAGACGCTAAAATTAGATGAAAATTGTCCTAAAACCGTTAAATGTCTGAGTTCTCTCAGATCTGTGGGGTTTCATCAAAGGTATGGCACCGTTATAACTTTTCCAACGCTGACTCTTGAGCACAAAGGAAAATGATCGAACCCAAAGAGTGTCCCTGGTAAACGATGAGCCTCCAGCGCGCAGAGCTAAATGAAACGTTGCTTTGTTCACAGCTGATTTACAAATCAAGTCAAAAGTAGAGCTGGCTCCTGGAGAGTCCGTAAAACTGCATGGCACACGTGCAAAACGTAACATTTCTAACGAATAAATATTTGTTTTAAAAACGCAAAGAAAACTTGTTTTAGCAAATCCAGCCTGAAATCTGAAAAACGTGGAACGCCGTGTCAATAAAACCAGAATGCCACGAGTTGTAAACATGAACACGTCATTTGTTGCGTGAAACCAAGAACTTAAATCAAATTTTGGAGAAACAGGGTGAACCGAGTTTGAAGGTGGAGGACGGGTCGGCCCCTGGACCACGATGTGGGACTGGACGCTTCGTCTTGCTGAAACAAGCAAGACCTTCCCTGACAAAAACATCTGGATGGGAACAGATGCAAAAACTATACTGACGGTGACTTTCCAGATGTACAAGCTGCTCATGCCAGAGGCACTAATGCACCCCTATACCATCAGAGAAGCAGGCGTTTGAACTGTTTGATAAAACGCTGAATGGTTTCTCCCAGCTTTAGCACAAAGGCTGTGTCTGATGAACATCTGTTTACAGACGATGACCAGAACAGAACCAGACCTGGTTTTAATGCAGTGGCCCCTGAGGGCCCATCAGCACCATTTAACATTAACATTATCTTTTGAGATTCTAGACTGTTCTAATCTGTACAGAGCGGTGAACCTCTGCCCATCTTCACGTCCAAACGTTCTCTCTGAACCCGGTCCTCTCGCTGGCGTTTTGAACTGTTCCTTCTCGTTTGGACCACGTTTGGTGTTTGCTGACAAAACGTGGTTCGTGTTCGTCGCATTCTGTTTTTATTGACACGTTTACACAACGTCCCGCCTTTTTCAGATGCAGAGTTCGTGCCGAAGCCTCCAAAAGAATCAAAAATCAAAACAAACACGTCCATTTACACGTTTCAGTGTTTTGTTCTAGATGAAAATAAAGTTTCTGGACACGCACGATGTACATCCACTGGCTGTTTGTTGTTTTGAATCAAAGCTCCCACAGAAGCAGCTCACTGTCCCAACAAGAGGTCAAGGCTCCATCGTCTCTGACGGCCCAGGCGCCTCTGTCCTCAGGTGGTCCGATCTGCGTCAGCAAAAACCAGCCCGCGATGGAGGAAGGGATGATCCGACTCGGGAGTGGGGGTGGGGGGGTGGATGCCTGTTCATCCGTGGCGCGTGGAGGAAGTCAGTCAGGCGATGGCCCTCACCCTCCTGCAGGAGGCAGTCAAACAGTCACAAGGTCACTGGGGGTGGGGGTGGGGGGGGCTGCAGTCTCAGCTCTGTCCACATTCAATGCTGCTACGTTTCATCTAAATCATCAAACAGCTGGATTCACCCAAAAACACCTGGACTCAGTCAAAACGCTTTCGTTCGCAGGTTTACACACAACTCATGGTCTGCGAGCAGAAACCTGTTTAAAGACTGAAGCAGCCGCACAAACTGTCGTGGTCTACAGCCGTGCACGTGACCTGAGCGGGTCGCGCTCAGAGCATGTGCTGAGCACGACTCTCAGCTACCACCAGACTAAAGTCCAGCTCAGAACCTGTGAAATCCACTTGAACTGAGTTGCCTCCAGTTTTGTAGATCTACAGCCAGTGGTCGTCTGTTTCGTCCACGTCTAGCCACTAGTGCACGAGATATTTTGCTAACAAACAGGATTGACGTTAATAGCTACGTGTTTTAAGTGTTGGGAGTTTTCAGCTACTTGCACATCAAATTAGAACTTAACATCTCAAATCGCTGGAGTTGTGGACATTTGTGTTCTTCAGTGTCAGGTGGCAGTGGCGGCCATCTTGAATCAGATTGACTACAACAAGCTGTAGGCGTACACTCGCTGGAAGCTACTACCACGCTAAAGTTTAGCTCCATGTCTGTGAAAGTGGCCGAGTTGGAGCCATTTTTGTGTTTGCTGGCTTTACTAAGAATCTTCAACATGGAGTCAAAACACCATCCCCCCCCCACACACCCCCCTCAGCATCCCCTCACCGGTCCAGTCCGATGAGCAGGCGGCTCCTCTCCTCCTCCTTCTGGGTCTCGTTCTTCAGGTCGGCGAACACCTGGGTGAAGTAGTGCGGGTCGGAGTTGATCTGCAGCATCTTGGCGCTCATCAGCTCGATGATGGACAGGCAGCGGTCCCAGAACGTCTCCTTGGAGGACTCCACCAGGAACGGCTTCAGCGGGTAGGAGATCTCGTTGCCCATGTAGGAGTAGGACAGGTAGAGGCAGGTGAGGAGCACGGCCTGCAGCTCGTGCTCCGTGTCCACCTCGGAGGAGACCACGTCGCGGCACAGCATGTAGACGAAGACCACGTTGGCGGGCGTGATGAAGCCCTGGTCCTGCCAGCCCTGCAGCAGCAGGGAGCGGTCCACGCTGCGCAGCCACAGCACCGGGTCGGTGGGGGACAGGTGCTTCAGGCGGTAGCAGCGCCGGCACAGGAACTCCCCCAGGCAGCGCAGCAGCTCGCTGGTGGAGGCCTGGACGATCACCCTCTTCGGGGTCCCGGGGGCCACATTGGAGTTAGTCAGGGGGGCCTTTTTGATGGAGGAGGGGGCGTTGTTGGAGCTCTTGGTGAGGGCCGGGGTGCTCTGGTCCTGGGTGAAGCTGGACAGGTTGGCGCAGGACTGGGACTTCTTCAGGTTCTCGTTGTTCAGGTGGGACACGTTGTTCTGGTAGTTGCCGTTGGGCTGCACCTTCTTGGAGCTCTTCTTCTTGGCCGACACCGCCACGATGCGTTTCCATGGCAACACGTTGATGAGCGAGTGCCGCTTCAGGTTCTTGTCTTTGGCGTTCTTGCTGTTCTGGACGGCCGTGTAGTGGCCCACCGTGGCCGGCCCGTCCTCGAACAGAGCCGCCTTCCTGTAGCTGGGGGACAAGGACAGCACGGTTCCCATGGCGACTGCGGGGGGAGGGGGTCCAGAAGCTTCGGAGTCAGAGGAGCGCGAGCCGGAGAGGAGATCCTGAGGGTCTCAGAGCTGCCGGGAGGCCCGGACTACAGGCTGGACATCTACAGGTCCGTCACTGGTGCTCGGCTCTCTGCCTGCAGGACAAACAGCAGGCGAGGATTTAGTTTCATTCAACATTTATTCTTTATTTACCTCAAAGAGAAAAAACGTCGTTTCAGCCTCAGAAACTCCAAACGTTCAGTTTGACACAGAGAGAATCAGATTTACTGGAACGTTTGAATGAAAGTTGCTCAGCGGGGAGAACAGAGGAGCTCCTGAAGCAAAGCCTTACTGAGGAACAGCACACGTCTCAGACCAGTACCTGGAAGTACTGTGAGGGTACCCCGTAAATACCTTGTCATAAACCATGACGCGTATCCTATGTACCCTGTAAATACCTCAACATTGCCCCAAAATGTTATTCCATAAGCACCCCAAGTTATCTCATACACATCCCCGAGTATTATGTATGTGCCACATCCTCTGTGTATGCAGTAAATACCCTGTACTCTGCATGCAAATAGCTTGTACCCTTGTAGGTACTATACCTGCAATTACTGTGTAACTTCCTTGTTTGAACCCTGAAATCAGTTGTAAGTACCCCCATAAGTACCCTGTAATTTAAATACTTGTTAGCATTCTATAATGTACTGTAAGTATTCCCTGTAATTGTTCTGTAAATATACCCACAATTTACTTGACAGGTATTCTGTAATTACTTTATTAGTACTATGTAAGTATGTATCCTACACTGTAAATACCCAATACCCAATACATACCCTGTACTTCATTAGCACCATATAAGTACCTTGTTATGTATCCTCTTAAGTACCCTGTGTGTACTCTTGTAAAAACTCTGAAATATACGCAACAGTTACTGTGTGACTTCCTTGTTAAAACCCTGAAATCAATAAGTAGCCCCATAAGTACCCTGTAATTGTATTACCTATTAGTACTCTGTAAGTGCCTCATACCCTAGTTAGTTGCAGGTAAACTCATAATTTACCCATTATTTAATTACATCACTCTATCCTAAGTGGTGCATACTTTTATAAATACCCTGATTCTGTGTATGTACTTTGTTTTTGTTTGTACCCCTGTAAGTGCTGTGTATGTATCTTGTACGCCCCCAGTAACCACTCTGTTAGTACTCTGTACTACCCTGTACCCTGTACTACCCTGTAAGTACTGCGTGGTCATGTTTATGTTCATGATAAATGTTTGTAAACAAAATGCCTGCTCTCTTTCATCTGGATTTATTTATTTATTTATGTTTAGTAAGAAATTCAGTCATTTTCTGAAATTTGTTAGAATTTTATTTATTTATTTATTTATTTGCTGAGAGGAACCAGAGAGGCACGTGGCCCAGCAGTAATCTATACTGGGATAAACCCATTATCCTTCCTGATGATGGGAACAGTTTGGAAGTAAAATGTTTAGAATGATCTGTGATGGAGCAGAGCGGCTTTTAATGAAAACCTGAGACGGAACATGGATCCAGAATTGAGTCAGAATGACTAAAATGGACGTCAGACCATGAAGGTCGCCTCTGGCGCGGGTCGGACCAGAACGTTTTTATTGTTTCAAATGACATCAAATGATTATTTGTATGTTTTAATGGTGAACTTCCGGGTCTGAGCTTCATTCCATCACCCTCTGTTCTCCTCCTGTCAGAACCTCGGTGTTTGCTTTGTGGGCCCTGTGGCTGCATGCGCTCTCCATGGTGCTGAAAACGGGCCGAACCGAACCTGAGAGGCGGCGGCTTCAAATAAATTACTGTACCCTTTTTTTTTATTTAATTTCTATAAATAGCCTAGTCCTCAGTATTATGTGTTGCCATAACGGTTCATTCAGCCTGTTTGTTCGATTTACGTGCTCAGATTATCAGATATGTTGTTTCCAGATCCCAGAAAATTGCGCAAAATAAATAAATAAATATTAATAACCCAGATCTACTCACCAGATCTCCACCACAGGGAGGAAATGATCGCGTTGTCCCTGAAATGGCGCCTTTAAAACCATTAAACCATCTCGGAAAATGGTGAAATAAATCCAGTCGGCGGGAGAAAAATGAAAACAGGTGGAGGTGAAGAGGGAGGCAGCGGAGGATGGAGGCGCGCGCGCACCGCGCCTGTGGGCTGGATGCGCTCCTGGTCCCGCAGGCTGTGAGATGCGGAGGCTGCGGAGGCTGATGTTGTGTCTCTGGCTCTGACAGGACCGCTTGACGCAAAGGCGGTGCTGAGGCGCGCGCCGCAGTTTCCTCCTCCCTCCCGCAGAAACAGCGCCACCTGCCGACACAACCGCAACCGAGCATGCACACCTGCTTGTCCCCGAAGCATAGACCACTCGGCGGCCTTTTGTGGAGCAACCATTACCTTTGTAAGGTAAACAAGCAAACTAAGACAAATCTTTTACCAAATAGTTAAAGTTTAAAATAAAAAGTTTCAATGTTCTTCAAGCTTTTCATTCAAGTTCACTTCAGTCATTGTTGAGCTTTTATTGTAATAAAGAAAACCTGAATGAGCAGTTTGGCCCACTTTTTATTTATTCTTGAATTCTGACAGATGGGATAGACCTAAGAACAGTTTGGCCTGCCTGTTTCTCTAGTCTGAAGAAATGTCTAGTGTCTTTTTTTTTTTCTTTCCCTACGTCACATAACTTAATTTCCTTCCAAGGCTGTTTAGGTCAACTTGGACTGTTGTAAACTTTAAAGTTGGCCATAAAAAAAAAGTACTTCATGACCATGCAAGATCACTTTCAAATTTGGAGACATGTGTGACGTAATTAGCAAAATATCTTTCTGTATTGTTTCTGTATTGAACCTTTTTTGATTTTAGCAAAATATCATACAAATAAAATAAAATAAAGTTTTTCATTTTTTGCACAGGCCTGTACAGCAAAAAAATACATCACAGAGACTAAAAACAAGACGAAATAATTAACCTAAATAATAATGTGGCAACAAATAAGCTAATTATTGCATTTTAATCGTAAAAATATCAGAATGAAGAAGCTCGTTTCGCAAGACTACATTTCCCACAGTGCTATACGCTTCATATGAGACGTACTGTGACGTCATTCACGCTCGGCAGCGTATTCCCGGCACGTTATGTTGGTGAAGTATTTTGAATAAGGAAGATGGCGGCTGCAGCAGTGGTTGAGTTCCAGAGAGCTCAGTCTCTCATCAGCACGGACAGCAACGCCTCTATCGACATCCTCCATTCAATAGGTGGGGCTTTATTCTGCCATTTCAGGTGGACTTTATTAATCTGAACTTTAAAGAATAAATGTATTTTTCTCAGTCTGTTCTGGTGCGGGGCTGAACCGGTGCCGTGCTGACTCACTGCTGAACAGCAGCTAATACCTGATAGCTGCTAGCACCTTCACCGACTTTTAGGCCTGACGTAACATGTGTCAGTTACTGGTTGTTAAAATAGTTTTGTTTTTGAGAATATAGTTTTGTCTTGTGGGACCGTGTCATTATTTAAGTAGTTTTTATGTTTAGCTGTCACGTTAGCATGCTGAGGCTAGCATTAGCCTGTTGTAATCCAAACGAAAACAGTTCGGTGAGTAGAGAGCCATGATTTATGATTTTAACGAGACACTTATGGTATATTAGTATAAAAACACACATACAAAGACTTGTTTACACAGTTGTACTGTTAATATGTTCATTTTGACTATGCTGTTCTTCATTTTGCCGTGTCACAGCTGCCAAATGAGTCAACTTCTACTTTATTTACTTGTTAAATTCGGATTATGTTCATTCTCTCGCTGAATCTTTGATTCATATCAATTCAGTTTATTTATTTAGCGCCAAGTCACAACAGAAGTCATCTCAGGGCATTAAACAGATCCATTCATACACATAAAAATTCAGTTAGTAACATTATTTATGTATGATAGTGTAGGCTTTAGCAATTACAGTACAGTACTTGGTTATTACTTTGGTTTCCAGAGAAAATTAAGGAAATTATTAATCAAAACAAACTGCAAACATGTTACTAATTTAAGCATAAATCCATTAAATACCTAACTTTATTTTGTTAGCTTTTTGAGCATTCTACTCAGTTCAATTCACCCTTTATTTATACAGATTAGTCTCACTGAGCCTTGAGGACTCTTATAAGAGAGACCTGATTTAACCAAGTATGATGACAACATTAGATGACAACAACAGTAGGCAGTAAAATAAGCATATAAATTGGAACAAATAAATGGAAGAAATTATAAGAGAACGAAACAAAAACTGCTACATTATAAAGCGATATGAAAACTTTAAGCTTTTTTTTAATTTATTTTTTAGGAATAATACAGACATTTACCTTTTAATTGCTTCAAGTACAAACCGGATTCCAAAAAAGTTGGGACACTAAACAAATTGTGAATAAAAACTGAATGCAATGATTTGGAGATGGCAAATGTCAATATTGTATTTTATCCGTAATAGAACATAGATGACAGATCAAAAGTTTAATCTGAGTAAATGTAACATTTTAAAGGAAAAATATGTTGATTC
>JARVGV010000527.1:26664824-26690976 GCA_031762435.1 Hypsolebias longignatus | reverse complement strand
AAAAAAGGCAACGTACGGCGCGATGACGTCACTGGGGGCGGCGCCGTAAGTACGGAGCGCCGTAGGTCGATGGCGCCGTAGGTCGGGGACCGCCTGGGATAAAGATTGTACATTAACTTTACTTTTCCTGCAACATGTCGTGTTAACTTTAGCTCTTTTCTCTTTCCTCAGGCTCTCAGCTGCTCCAGGAGCTGAAAAAGATGGACGACAAAGCTCTTCTTGTGGAGGTTCAACTGCTGGAAAGCAAGACGTACCACGCTCTCAGTAACCTGCCCAAGGCCCGCGCTGCCCTCACCTCAGCCAGAACCACCGCCAACGCCATCTACTGTCCACCAAAGCTCCAGGCAGCGCTGGACATGCAGTCAGGTCAGAGGGGGTTGATGCTAACCCTGATTATTACCTCAAATTCAGTTTATGCGTTTGAAGCGCTGTGCCATCAGCCTCGCAGAGTTCGGTGGCTTTCTGTGCTAACCTGTGTCTGCTGCAGGGATCATCCACGCAGCAGAGGAGAAGGACTGGAAGACGGCCTACTCCTACTTCTTCGAGGCCTTTGAAGGTTACGACTCCATCGACAGCCCCAGAGCCATCACGGCTCTCAAATACATGCTTCTGTGCAAAATTGTGCTCAGCTCGTAAGTAAAACTTTTGTACTATGTATGCAGAAACCAGAGTCTACAGTGACTTATTTAATGTTTTTGTTTCTTTCAGACCAGAGGAGGTTCAATCTCTGATCAGCGGTAAACTGGCTCTGCGATACACTGGCCGACAGGCAAGTTAATAATAATAAGACTCCCCTACAGGGAAATTAATTCTCTTTATTTTCCCCATCACATCTTGGAGCAGGCAGTCATCTAAGGTACATGTTGTCTGGGGAGCAGCTGGGGTTTAGGGGCCTTGCTCAAGGGCCCAGAGAGGGGCAAATGAGCATTAAGGCAGGTGTGGATGCTTCACCTTTCCCACTCATATTTGATGTTGTCAGTCTGTGGTGTTGAACCAGCAACCTTCTGATCACACACACACCTTCTCTAACCTCTGTGCTACCACCAGTTGGAGCTTTAGCACATTTTATTTAACTTTATTTGTACTTTTAAAAACTGTAGTGAACTCGTGTTTTACCAGCACTGCTTATTGGTTTCTCTTCAGGCGTTGACATTCAAATGGTTTCTTTGTGTTTTTAGACCGATGCACTGAAATGTGTTGCCCAGGCCAGCAAGAACAGATCGTTAGCAGACTTCGAAAAGGTAAGAATCCTCTTAGATCTTTTAAATCTGACTTTACGACTCCTTTTATGAACGCACCTTTCATTCTGGTCTTCAGGGACTTCTCTGGTTTGTTGTGACGTTTAGCAATGGCTCCAGTTTAACCAGATAAACTGCAAGGTGAACGCTCAGAGCTGAGTGACTGCTGACCTTTGGTGAAGAAGCTGAAACTGAGCTGTTAAGGATAAAAGAAATGGAACAATAGCTAAAAGTCATGTCTGGATGAGACAGAAATGAAACCAGTGGACCAATGAAACCAAGTTACATAGGCCCACTGTGGAGGGAGGGGAACCAATGAAACCAGTGGCTCATTGGACCACTCTGATCTGTTTAGTACGATGGAGTTTTAGGGTCACGCTACGAAAAAAAACAACATAAAATTACGAGAATAAAGTCATACAAGACTTTTTTTCCCCCACAAGATGGATCCATGACACGACCTGTCAATCAATCCAGTAGGCGTGTCAGCAAATGACCAATCCGAAGCTAAATGCTCCTTACCTGCAGAGCTGGAACATACCACCTTACTGTAACAGGTTCAAAGTCCTGATATTGATAATCATCTGATGCTGATGCGATCACAGTTTACACAGTTTCTCTCACTGAGCACCGTTTCCAAACGGAAACAAAAGTCATGACATAATGACGTCACGTCTGTGCATCCCAGAAGCAGCATACACAAACACAACGGCAGGTGGCAGTATGGGACCACGTTTTGACTAAGAGCATTGATAACAATAAAGTTTCACAACATTCTTCATTTTACCACAGTTAAAATGGTAAACCTGCTTTATCATGTTGGAGTTCAGATAATATGACTCGTAGTTTTGGATTGGTCATTTGCTGACACGCCTCCTGGATTGATTGACAGGTTGCATCGTGGATCCGACTTTTGGTGAAAAAAAAATTACGACAGCTGTTTAAAAAAAAAAAAAAAAAAAAACAGTCTCGTATGACTTTATTCTCATAATTTTAAGGCTTTAAATTTTTTTTCTTAGCGTGGCAATGTAATTTTTATTTTTTAGTGTGGCCCTAAAGCTCCTTCGTAGTTCAGTAACTTCATTGGTCAGATTTTTTATTTTATTTTTACCTTTATTCATACAGGTGGTCTATTTTGTCATGAGGACCCAGACGTATATTGTGCAGCTATGTGACCGCCCAGGTGTTACGAGGCTAAATGTTTTGGTGGCATAAAGCTCGTTAGCCCATCCAAGAAAAAAAAAAAAATCCATAAATTAGCCGCAGCATTGTATGAACTGCAGGCGAGGTTCAAAGCCTGTGAAAAAAGTAGTGGCTTATAGTCTGGAAATTACGGTACCGGTAATAAAAACTAACATAATAAAGGTGTGGGGGTTTTTTGTTTGTTTGTTTTTCTTTCGTTGGGACGTGTCCAGCTTGGGATGTGACTGACAAAATTATTTTACCTCCTGACTGAAAGGTTTTGTTATTAGCTTCCATATGCGTTGCTCCAATGTTTAAGCGTTTTAAGTTTTTCAAAATATCTTTTCAACCTTTCTGCATTTTAGGCCCTCACAGAGTACAAAGCTGAACTGAGGAACGATCCGATCATCAACATTCACCTGGCCAAGCTGTACGACAGCCTGCTGGAGCAGAACCTCATCAGAGTCATCGAACCGTTTTCCAGAGTGCAGGTGAGAGCACAACAACCGTCCCTCTGCCGGAGTTCATTTTAGACCTTTATGTACAGTTTACAGGTTAATTCAGTAGTTCTGATACTGGTTTAGGACGTTTGAAGAGGTAATCCAGTATAATCTAAGCTGACTTTAGGATTTTAAGATATAATTCACATTTCTGTCAGGACATTATTGATCCAGACCTGTTTTTGATTTTCAATCTGATTTCAGATCAAACACATATCAGATCTTATCAAGCTATCAAAGGTAAGTTTCAGCAAAAGCAGTTAACAGTTTTGGTTTAAAGATTGTTGGAAAATTGACTAACTTTACTTGTTTTTTTTTTTTAATTTATTTATTATTTTAGAATGAAGTGGAGAGGAAATTATCCCAGATGATTCTGGACAAAAAGTTTCATGGTAACTGGTTTATTCCCAGTTGATATGCCTGCAGTGTTAGAGGCAGGTCTGTGTTTTAATGCAGTTTTGTGGGTTCTCCAGGAATCCTCGACCAAGGCGAAGGTGTTTTAATCATCTTCGAAGAGCCCCCGGCAGATAAAACGTACGAAGCAGCTTTGGAAACGATCCAGAACATGAGCAAAGTCGTGGACTCGCTTTACAACAAAGCCAAGAAGCTGACATAGGTGAGGAAACATCAAGAAGAATAAGAAAAACACCATTTATTTTATTTTTCTTCTTCTCTGACTGTTTCTTCTCTTTTTAATCCTCAGAGCAGAATGCCACGGCTGCAAGAGGAAGAAACTGTGTGTTTCGACCAGCATGTGTAACGTTTTTAAAGCCAGGGGACAACGGGGGGAGCAACAAACCGGACTCTCCATCACACTTCCCTCCCTAAACGGACAGTCTCATTACTTGTTTATTTTCTTTTGTTTGTTTTTTATATCTCAATACAGGATTCTGTAAAACACTCAGCGGCCAAGTCAGGCCATCAGGGAATATTGTACAACCACAAGAACGTTAGGTTTAGGAATACGTCTGAGCTTCTGTCTGCTGTCAGGTGGGTCCTGGCCGACTGACTCCACTGCAACCTCAAATGTGCAACGTTGACCTCTGTGGCCTCAAAGGGGCTTCCGCTTCACATGGTTTTTGGAAAGGGGATTCTTTGAGAAGGTAAATTTTGGTCAAAGAGCTCCCTCTAGCTTCTTACTTTATTCCCCCTCCACCGTATGGATGCCAACAGTTGAGTCCCCGCCGTATTTCAGACGCGTTAAAACTTTGTTTCTGGTTTTCGTGCTTTTTGTTTTAGGGAAAATAAGATTGCCACACGTCTGGCTCCCCCTCCTGCTTTTTGTAAATTTATAAACGGTATGTCATTTCACCACCAGTGCCACGTTTTTTGGCGCTTGCCTCAGTGTTTGGGTGCAATGTGAAACCGCCGGGCGGAGGTTGGAGGCGTTTTCGTTGCCTCGTAGCGTCTGAGTTTTCCCGAGTGAACACTTCTTCATTAGTTCCTAGCACTAGCATGGTATGCTAGTAACCAAACGATTTGTATTGGTTGATTTGGGTTTTGATTTATTTTTCTCTTACAGAAGACATTTTCAAAAGAATAAATATTTTGTATTTTAAAGATTTTGTGTCGTCTCTGATGAGATAACCCTGCTGTTGTGAAATGAATGTGAGAATATTATGGGGTTCACTCAAATTGGTAAAGAGAGCATCTTTCTTTTGGTCTTTTTAAATGGCTTCACATGAAAATTCATTTGAACTGTTTTGGATTTTTATTTCCACCTGAAGTGTAAAACTACAGAATAAAACTGAAGTTTAAGAACAGTTTAAAACAAAAATGAGCTTTTCCAAAAGCCCAAACTGCCAATGTATTCATCTTTTGTGTTCAAATAAAATGAAGCTGTTCATTTTAAGAGGTAAAAAGGAGGCACGCTTGCTCCTGGAAAGGTTAAATTCGTTGTGGAGAAAATTTGAGACAAAATAATTATCATTAAATGATGTAAAGCTTACAGCATGATGTATGGTAAAGATTTGTTTCTCCCCTCAGCCACTAAGCTTATAGTTTGACCAAATGCTTATTTTTGCCTTTTAGACTAATGTGATTATTATGAAAGCTGTTTGATTCACTGTGTTTTAAACCTTATTTAATTTATTTTCACTTTTACTGATTTAGCAAAGAAAAGCTTAAGAACGGGAGAAATTCAATGTTTATCAAAAATGGAGGGTGAATGCTAACTGGCTGCTGAAGAAGCCGAAACTGAGTTTTTGCAGCTAAAATAAGAACACCAGCTAAAAGATCAAGTAGCAAAATTCTAACTATATTAAAAGGGAAACCATGCTAAAAGGAGCACACAAATACAGTAGCAAAATGCTAGCTAAATATAGCAAAGGGCTAAAAGTAGCAAAAGACTAGCTAAAAAAGCAAAGCTTGTAGGTTAAGGTAGCAAAACACTAGCTAAAAACTATAGTAAAGTATTTGATGCTAAGAATCGCTAAAGGTTTGAAAAGGAACTAAACTAAA
The DNA here is from genome assembly GCA_031762435.1 of Hypsolebias longignatus. Classification (NCBI taxonomy): domain Eukaryota; kingdom Metazoa; phylum Chordata; class Actinopteri; order Cyprinodontiformes; family Rivulidae; genus Hypsolebias; species Hypsolebias longignatus. Next base: position 26,685,596 of record JARVGV010000527.1, on the reverse strand, counting down.
AGCATTGAAAGCAAACAAGTTCCTAGTCTGAATTTTATTCATTGACAATGGCAATAATAAACTGAATCTGAAAAAGCAACAGCTGCAGCGCCCATCTGAAAAAGCCGAAGCGTCCGTTACCGACTCTGCGTAACGTGCGTGATGACGTAGAGCCACGTACACAAACTCCGCCTCCTGGTACGTCTGTCATTTCTGTCGTTGTTTTGCAGCGGAACTCTGATGTCCAGTTTTTCTTGAACTGGAGTTAAAAGATTATAACAAAGATGGCCACACGGGTGAGTTAAATTTAGTGTAAAATATTTGAACCTCAAGAACAGTTTCACTACGAGGGGAAAATACTTTTGACCTGCATTTAATCTGAAAACTTTTTTTTTTACACGAAAAGTTAGCTAGCACCTCAGTGTCGCAGAATCACTTGTCATTCAAAAGTTAGCAATCAGTCCGGAAGACGAATCTCATGACCGGGTTCGCTGCTACTGGCAGTCACTTCTCTATACTTTTTAATTATGTCTAAACGTTATAATGCGTGTATGTTTTATTTAACAATAAAGTGCCAACTTGTGCCGTCACAAGAGGTTAAAATCGGTTAATAAAATGATGCTAATGGCTGTAAATGAAGCACCGGTGCGTTGGAGCTGAAATACCAAAATAAAGGAATTGTCAAAGGATTTCGAGGCCTATAATGTCTATAAATAGTCATAAAATTATTCGTAAATATGCTAAACTTTCCCTTTAATTTCCGGCAATGTAAACAACTGTCTTGATTTCCTGTTTAGATGTTTGTCTTTAGTTTGAACTGGAAATAACTCTGCTCGTCAATACATGGGTAGTAAAATCAGTCTTTTTTATGACTTCAGTGTTATGATTATGATAAGTGCAACATTAGGTGTCGAATATGTTTTATTCCTGTCACAAATTGAAATTATGTGCTTTTTGTTGCACTTAAATGTGTCTGTCCCTTTCAGCAAGTGGACTGCATGAAGAGTTGTGTAAACTCTTCTGCTAAACAAAAAAATTGCTTTAAACAAGTTTGTTCAGAATAGTTGTTTGTTGTTACGTCTGCAGCTGAATTAATAAGCATTTCTAATAGTAACCACCATTTACGCCAAGTGATGTTGACAAACACTGATACTAATTGATATTTCAGCTGGTTTGGTCAAGTTATGCAGTAAATATAGACCTTGACAATATTTTTGTTCTAATTTTACAGTTTTCACATCTAAGTGCTGACCTGATGGGATTAACTTTGAAGGTGTCATAAACTGCAGCTCTGACTTTTGTCTAACAAATGCTCATGGAGGGATTTGATCCTGTTTGTTGAGCAATATACTGTACTGTGCTTTGTTCAACAAAAGGGTTTAAACTTTCCTTTTTATTATTATTAAATGATGTACTTTTGACAAACTTTAGGTAACTTGGACATTATAGAGCGTGACTCTTTTTTATTATTGCTTGTATATATGGATCATTGTTAAACTACTGCTCCTACATTAGCTCCTACATGTACTGAAGCAACAAAGTATTATGTCCATATTTTTTTGTCAAATCTAATGCAGATGTTTTAGTTTTTGTGATTAAGATGGAGAGTCTAAAAATCAGAGGTGCTGGTTATTTTAAACATGAAATGATCACTTCTGTTTACTCGTGGGGCGTGGCAGATGGGCATTAACAAGAGCTGTAACAGTTCGTAAATAATTATTCATATTACCTAGGGCTGTGTGTCAGGATTACCTCTAGCAGATCATATAATATAAATAAGTTCACATCTTACATATGTCAACGAATCAGTAAATTGGTGAAAGATTGATTTTCTGGTTTAATGTTTGCTTCTCTTTTCAAGTTTTAAACAAGGCAGCAGAGTGAACAACTTAAAATATGTGTTTTAAGTTTGCATTTCTGTTTACGGTATTTCACTTTAAATCTCATGTTTCTAGTTGATTCTTCTTCAGTGGAGTCACTGTTTGTTGATTTCCTTCCTTGTTCCAGACGTTGAAGGCGGTTCGATGCCCGACAGAAGAACTGTCTCTGACTAACTGTGTTGTCATTAATGAAAAGGAGCCAAACTTGGAGCAGTAAGTAGATATTTCTTCTGAATATGTCACCCTGTCTGTGGCTGATTTTAAATGAAACTCCGAGAAGCTAACCTCTGAGTGAACGCCTACAACAAATGATCTTTTAGAGTCTGTCTCATTCAAGAGGTCATCTTCTACACAGACATCAAGAGTTAAGTGTCTTTTTCCATGAAACGGCACATAATTTTATATTTTCATGAGCTTTCCAAAACAGAATTTCTTATTCTAAGATGATTTTAGTCAAAAAAAAAAAAAAAATGTTGCATGAAATTAAAAAAAATGCTAAAGTTTTCTTAATTCATGTAACAGGATGCATGTTAAGGTATTAAAATCATGAACATAAGATGTTAATAAACAGTTTTTGTGATTGGATGTAAAGTCATAACTCCTAACAAGCTATGAAATAAATTAAACTGGAATATTTTTAAGACACATGAAGTTTGTCACCAGGATTTTAAAAAATTCTTGATATTTTAGCGTTTTGACTTCTTTTTCCTGAGACAGTCACAGAGCTGAAGAATGAACACGTCTAATTTAGTGCTGGCTGTGTGCTTGTTCTTCAGGACTCATTTGGTTTGTGTTTGTTGTCTTGTTTTCCTCTGCAGACATGTTGCCGTGTACAACAACAAGCACGAGTTTGTGTTCACCCTGAGGATGCATCCTGAAGTGAGCGTTGGCAGCATCGCCTTCAGCCTGCCGCAGGTACGTTTGTCCGACTGCTGCTGTTCAGGCCATGGAGGTGGTTCAGAAATACAGATTTACTGAAAACGTTTCAGTCAGCCGAAGCTTTAATACAACAGCTTTTTTAGTCAAACACACTCATCCGACGTTGATTTTCTGGCTCTTGAACTCATGAACTGACCTGTATGAGTTTCTGTTTGCTTTCTGAATGTTTTCTTTGTCTCAGTCAGTCTTTTGCTGCTCTTTTTTCTCTGCCTGCTCTCCTCCAGGACACAGGTACCGCTGTAACCTCCTCAGAACGGTCTTATTTTACAAGAACTGAATAACAAACAATCGCAGACGGACTTATCTTGGACATGGAAACTCTCTCAATCCTCTTTATCAGAACCAACTTGTAAAAAAAAAAATAAAAAGTTAAACCTGAATCTAAATGGTTTTTGTTCTTAAAAAGTAAATTTGGTAAACTAAGACCAGTTCAAGAGGAATGTAGCATTATAAACGTGTTGTTGTTTTGTGGAAAAACACTTTTTTTTTTAACATTCTCTGCATCAAAACATGTTTTTAATATTAGGAAAACTACTAAAACAACTACCGGTACTTAAACTATTTGCTTTTTGCTTACAGAGGAAATGGGCAGGCATTGTTCTTGGAGACGACTTCAAAGGTGAGCTGAGTATTTTTACAAACGGCTTCACCTTTCTGTCCACAAGGGGGCAGTATGTGACCAAAACTGGACCTAATAACTCATTTTTAATGTTTCAGACCAGAAACTGAGCAGTTCAACTCAGAATCAGCTGAAATTTAACTAACACATTTCTGTTGTATGTAGACTGAACTTTAGGAGTTGTTCTTGAATCTTATAAAATGCTTGTTTAATTTTTGTCTCATTTGGAAGCTAACACCAGTTATTTCCTATTCAAACACACCCTAAATGTTACTGAAACTAAATCACAAGATGTTTTAACAAATAATACAAACCTATGCATAATTGTCTCTTTATTAGATTAATTAAAGAGACAATTCATAAAACTGTCAAAGCTAAGGAGATGACACTGCTTCTCTTGAATTTTGTGGGCATTAATTTATCTTCTAACAAACAGGACTTTATAGTTTTCAGACCTTAAAGAGTCCAGTTCTCCTCAGCCTGACTTTAAAAGGTCTACCGTATTTTTCAGTCTATAAGTCGAGGTTTTTTATATAATTTACATGCCCTGCAACTTGTACACCGAAGTGATAGATAGACAAAGCTTTTCCCTAGCTACCCATGTCCCAGGAGAAATTTGATAGTGTACTCATATCCGAGGCCAAACGGGAGAGTCAGATTCAGATAAGCCACAACTGTTGAATTTCTTCAGGCAGACTTGTTTTTTTCTTGTCAGCTTTGAGTCCTGCTGGAACTTCCTCAGTCCAAAATGTCCAGATTTATGGGTATTCCTCTCCACTGATCCATGTTAGGAGCCTCCTCAAGATCAATCCCACATGCTGTTGAGTCCTAAAGCTGCAGGTGGCCTGCGATTCTCACACATCATCTCCATCTAACGGTTTAGCTCGTTAATCAGCTGATTTTGAGGACTCGAAGCACAAACCAAACACTGACTCGGAAGCTTGTCATGGCCGAAACTGCTGCCGATGTCTTCTTCAAGTCGATAAAACAGAGCCCTGACTATAACAAATAGCAGAACCCCTGCAATCATAAATCCAAATTTATAAACGTTTTCAGCGTCCTCTTGAGACAGAACTGAAAGACACATCAGCTGATCTTTGATGTACGCCACAGCATGAGTCTCAGCCGGGCAAGAGGGTTCTCCAGGAACCTGTCATTTTATTGAAAACATTTAGTCGATTCCGTTGAAAGTCCAGCTCGTCACATCCATAATGGTGTTTTTCGTTCGGGAGATATTTACCAGGAGCTCTGAGACACACCCGAGAGCAGAAGCAGGAGGAAGAGGAGAGCAGGGGGAGAGGGCGGAGAAGCTTCTGTCTTGAGGGAGAGCCAGAGGAGAAGTTAGAAGAAAACAAACCTTTGCCATAATTTTGAGCAAACAATTGTTTTTGAGTGTTAATTTTGTTAAATTCTTGTTAAAGACCTCCCATGCACGCTCCCGCAGCCGCCAGTCAATTTTTGTCACAACACCGACCCACATTTCCTGTTTGTAAGCGGTGATGTGTAACAGATGTGACATATTTATGGATTCTTCCACTTTATTAGACATATTTTGACTGATGCGACTTGTACGGTGGAAAATACGGTACTTTTATCTGCTGGAAATCTTTTCTGGTGCATCATGTAAATCTGCTTCCCAATCAGACATGTGCCTAAGGGGCAAAGATTTCATTTAAATGACACACAGGCTTTGTGGAATGTGGCTTACCCTGCAGGTGGGTTGGTGGGGGGGACACTGTGACAATACAGGTGAGTGATGTCACTGCACATCTGTCCCAGAGGCTGGCCAACATCCAGAAAACCTCAGAGCCTCGTCTTTGATCAAACTTTTCCCTGAACTCCCTGAGGCCGAAGCGATGTTCAGGAATGATCCGGGCTTTTATCAGACTGTCTTCGTCTGGGGTGGTGGGGTGGGGGTGTCCAAATACAATCCATGTCCTCAGAAGAATAAGAAGCTTCATCTCGCCTTCAACACTTTTTGACATCGCTTTGAAAAGCAAGAGAGCCGTGACTCTTAAAATGAACGTCTCGTGTAGACCTGAGTCATTTATTTAAAACCATTAACAGTACTGGGTTGCCCACGAGTCGAGCTGCTTTGTTGGGTTCATTGTTTTGTTCCCTGCCACTATGAAAGGAGACATTCCTTCAAGGAGTGGTAGACTTTCAACTTTTTATAACCTTCACACTAAAACCCCACTTCAAAATGGCCGGACTGTTCCTTTAATGAGCGGCGCTGAACTCCCCTCGTTGTGTTTTCCTCCTCGCAGTTACAAACTACAAGTTCGACAAGTCCAAAGGCTGCATCAGCAACATGACGGTGGAGATCGACTTCCTGCAGAAGAAGTCGGTCGACAGCAGCCCCTACGACTCCGACAAGATGGCCAAAGAGTTCCTGCAGCTCTTCAACAACCAGGCCTTCAGCGTAGGACAGCAGGTCCTCCTGAACCCTCTAAAGTCATGTCCGTTTGGGCGAATTTCAATTCTAACCCAGTTTTCTCTTTTGTAGCTGGTGTTTAGTTTCATCGATAAACTGTTCAACATTGTGGTGAAAGACATTGAAACCATGGACGCCGGCATCTTAAAGGGAAAACCCGTCTCTGATGGCTACAGGAAGAAGGTACCTGAAGGGTTTTCACAGTTGACGACCTCCACACACTTACCTTTGGTGCTTTTAATCCTCAAAGATGATCAAACAATAATCAATTATTGTCTGAGCTGTTAGGTTTTGTCCTGATCAGAAGCAATCATCTGTTCTTTCTTTCCTCGATGTAAAGGTCGGTTTGTTGCTGGCCAACAGTCAGGTGATTTTTGAGAAGTCTGAGAACTCAGCCATTTTATTGTCAGGTGAGTTTTTGTCACGGAGGCAGTTTATTCTTTTACTTAAAAACTCTTAAGCTCAAATAAACATCTGAAACTTTGTATTTTCTGGATACATTTGGGTGATAAAACCACAGCATACTTGTTGCTTAACGACAGAAACTGTGTTTCCTGCGAAGATGCAGTGTGATTTCTTATCCCTGAATAACAGCTTAAATTAGCTTAAAAATACATGCTGAATTATAGCTGAAACTAAAAAACAAGCAGAAGGAAGCAGAAAGAACACATTTTTGTTAAATTAGCTTTTATTTAGCAGAAATGAGCACAAGAATTTGGAAATTAGCTTAAAAAAAAGGCTGAAATTAGCCAAACGTAGCTGAAAAGTAACTAAAAAGCCAGTCAAAGCTTAAACTACCTGAAGGAAGCGGTCAGATCTGAAATGAGCTAATAAATAAATAAGTGGAATTGGCTGAAAAGCTCAAATTAGCAGAAAAACAGCTAAATAGTAGCAGAGATAGCAAAACAAGCTGAAACTAGTAGGGAAAAAAGCTAAAAGGAGCATAACAAGCTGAAATTACCATCAAAAAAGTTATTTAGGTTGAATGTAGCAAAGATTACCATGAAAAACTAAATTTATCTGAAAACAGCTTAAATTAGCTTAAAAAATGCTGAAAAGGTAGAACATGCTTAAATTAGCAGAATAAAGCAGAAATAACATGTTTGCCCAATTAGGCTGGAGAAGCAGAAAGGAACACAAACAAGTGGAATTTATCTGCGAAAAGTTGAAATAAGCAATAAATAAAAAAAAAAAAAAACCTGCTGAAAAGTTGCTAAGAAAGCAGAAGCTTAAATTACCAGAAGGAACAGAGAGAGCACATTTTGCTGAATTAGGCTGAAAAGGGTTGAAATGGGTGCAAAAAATGTGGAATTATCTAAAAAGGCTAAAATTAATATAAAACAGCTACCAGTAGCTGAGATAGCAGAAAATGCTGAAACTTGCACAAATAAACTGAAAGGAGAAAAACAAGCTGAAATTAACATAAATAAGTTAATTAGGCTGAAAGTAGTAGAAATTACCAAAATAAATTTGAATTTATGTGAAAACAGCTGAAATTAGCTAAAAATGCTCAAAAGTTAGCTGAAAGTGTAGAACAAGATTAATTTAGCTGAAGTAAGTAGAGAGAGCACAGTTTTGCCCAATTAGGCTGAACGAAGCAGAAATAGAGCACAAGAAAGTGGAAATTATTTGGAAAAACTGAAATTAGCTATAATCAGCTAAAAACTAGCTAAAAAGACAGAAAGAAGCTTAAATTACAAGAAGGAAGTGGAGAGAGCACATTTTTGCTGAATTAGGCTGAAAAAGTTAATTAGTGCAAAAAATGTGGAATTAGTTGAAAAAGCTAAAATTAGCATAAAACAGCTAAAAACTAGCTGAAATATCAGAAAATGCTGAAACTTGCAGAAATGAGCTGAAAGGAGCATAACAAGTTGAAATTAGCAGAAAAATTAGAAGATGCACAAAAATGTTGTAGTTGGCAGAAAGAATTTGAAAGGAGCACAAAAAAGCTGAAAAAAAAAAAAAACCAACTGAAACTAGCTGAAAATTTTTGAAATTTGCAGAAGGAAGCTGAAGCAGAATAAAATGTGAAAGGAGCAGTAAAAAGTTGTAAACAGATCTAAAGATCTGAAAAACGAGCTCAAATCATTTTCTACGAGGAAAAAAAGTGTCATAAAAGGCTAAATACTTCAAAAAGCTAAAGTTTCACCATTAGTCATGGCATCATTCCCCTGAAGGAGCTGAACGTTTTTATACCTAAATACTTAAAACACGCAGGACGAGAATCACGTCGAAAAAACAACCTACGGAATATGGATGGAAGTTGGAATAATAAACATAAACAGGAACAATAAAATAAAAAAAAAAACAAGATTTACATTAAAATCCTATGAGGTCTTTGTTTGTCTCCACAAGAGGGCGCTCTACATAAATTAAAGCAGGTTCACGGGTTCATTTTTGATTGACAGGTGTGCAGAATGACACTGACCGGAGCCTAATGAGAAGTTACATTTTATTACAACTGTCAGTGAAGTTCTTCTACTTTCATTTGAACTTCATTACATGGACTTCAGTGTTTTCTTGACTTTCAGTCCTTTTGTGATCATCAGGATCAGTCTCTTTTACACATAGCTCCGATTCTTGTTTCTCCCTGAAGGGAAATCTAAAACCCGAGAGGCTCGTCAGTCCATCATCAGCCCAGACTGGAACTTTGAGAAGATGGGGATCGGAGGCCTCGACAAGGAGTTTTCAGACATCTTCCGCCGAGCGTTCGCCTCCCGAGTCTTCCCTCCGGACATCGTTGAACAGATGGGTGAGTTCTCCTCTTCTCAGATCTTCCATCTCGGTGGGCTTCCTCAGAGTTTTGTGTGAGATGTTTCCTGAATGTCTCTGTAAGATTGTTTTCAGAAAGTTTCCTATTAAAAGCAGTTTTTTTTTTTGTTTTGTTTTGTTTTGTAAACCCTTCAACAGTACGTTTACCTGCAAATCTGTGTAAATTAATTTAGTTAAACTCTGTATTAAAATCTTTAAAAGTTTGGGATGTTTTGCACCGATTTAGGTTAGAAGTCCCTGCTTTGAAGCACAGTTTGGTCCGACTCCATCAAGAAGAACTTGTTAAAACTGTCACTGGGACCTGATCTGAGACAGACATGTGAAAGTCTAAAAGTTAGTAGTGGTTCTTCTGGCGTGTTTTGGGTTCAATATGCAAAGACTACGATCCCAGCAGAGTTTGAACGTCGTCTGTCACTGCAATCTTCTCCAGCTGCCGTAGAAACTAATTACTAATGCAGAACTTCAAAGATGGTGGTGAAACAGCAGAGGGGAAGACTGCTGCAGTTCCTCCTCTCTTTGTAGGTATTTTTGGACTGTAGGAACTTTTTCAGCTGGTGGAAGAACCTCCTCTGCATTCATGTCTGTTTATAAATATACTGCACACAGCTATAGTTCATAAAACATTTTTTTTATTTTGAGCTTCTAACAGCATACATGTGGAGTTATATTTTATATGACACCCAAACAGCTGATCAGATTTAAAATAAAATAAAAAGTCCATACAAAGCAGCAGGGAGGAACAACCCAAATTCCTTCTCCCCTTTGCCATAGAACCTGACCTTTAGTGAGCAGCAGTGATGTACCAGGAGACATTCAAACTACCAGAAATTAATTCAAAGTCCCCCTCCTATGCCAGAGCTATGTCTCTTTGTGCATCATCAAGTCCAAGATTCATTATGTCCACATGCGTCTGTTTTAACCCGTATGCGCCCCAAAATAGATAAACTCGCAGCTGCTCGTTTAGTCGAGCAAGCTGAAGCGTCCCACCTCACACCTCTTCACCTGGTAGGTGCAGGATTCCTGTCCGTCGAGGCCCTCACAGCACTTTTATTTTGTAGGGGAGGCCTCAGTCTGCTACGAGCACGGCACGAACCACACGAGGAATCCCGCCTCTGACACCATGTTATGTCCAAAAAAAAAAAAAAAAAAAAAAAAAAAACCATACAGGAAGACCCAGTTTTATATTTGTTCATTTATAATCAATGTTTGGTTTATTGTTGTCCAGGGTATCCCCTGCCTCTCGCACAGTGACTGTTTTCTATGGGAACCAGTGAGCACCGTGACCCCAAAAAGGAAGAAGCGGATGATGGATGGATATTACAAAAGAGTTGTCAAGCAGAACGTCCCAGGGATGAGACTGATCAAGCAGTAGAATCAAACATTAAATTACCAGAGTGCTCATTGGATCAAAGCTTCTCAGTAAAACGGAACATCAGCGGTCTTGTCTGGATCACTTAGAAGGTAGCAAGACCTAAGATCAAACCGTGAACAGACATGTACCATATGTGATTATTAGACTATCTGTAGCTTTTGTCTTTTTTCCTCATAACGTTGATGTACAGTAGATGTCAGCAAAACATTGCTCATGAAAACAGCAGTTTTTGGTTTTAAAACCCAAACCAAGCAAAGTGTCCCATTTTATGAAGCACAGGATGTATTGAGGGTTTTTTTGTTTTGTTTTTGCACTCCTTTGGGACAAATTCACTAAAAAACAAAAAAAGATATGTAGAGCTTTGAGAATCTCACCCCTATATGATCAGTGTGGGAAGCATTTGTCCAAAATTGCTGAATGTCCTATTAGCAAGATCTGTAGCACTTCCTTAGTGCCATTTACACGTTAATTAATCAGATGAATGTGTAAAATCTAATTATCTCCTGCCAAAATATCACAATAATCTGGTGTAATTTGGTGCAACTCGTGGTTTCTTCACAGAACGAGCAGAAAAGACAGTTGTTCTTGCAGAATTGGTGCTCGTCTCCCAGTGATCTCAGGTTTATACCTTCTAACTATCACTCGGGTGCTTACAGTTATTATATTCACTTAGCGTTTAATCATCGAGTCAACACGAGGGCAAACAAAATAACTCCTCTGAGGATTGTTGCACCACCAGAATCAGCAAAACTGGCAGCGATCAAACAGTCAACCGTGTCCTTTCTGTGCGCCCGGACCCGTGATTAAACCCCTGACAGAAACCTCTGCACACACTCGTTAATAAACCTCTGACGGCTGTCAGATTGCACGATGATTCAGTTCCCAGAGCTCAGCAGCTTGTTCTAATGAAAACCACCATGTAGACCTGTTTGTGACTCATCTCCAGAACCCTTCCTTCCCACATCTGCACACAGTCACGTCTGTCCTAATCCTCGCTCCCAGACCCAGAAGTCTTGTGAAAACCTGTCGTTAGGACCTTGCACTATACTTAAAGCTCGTACCGACTCGGTGCGTTGGTGTCCTGCAGCGCGCGAGCTGACCTTTAGTCGGGTGGTCGTGTGCAGGAGTTGGCCTTTGGCTGCAGCCAGCTGGCCGTCCTAATGAGATGGCGTGCCCTGATAGAGCACCCCGCTAAGGGTAAAGTTTTAATTGGTAGGCACAGAGCGGCAGGTGGTGACAGAGGCACGTGTGTTTGTTGGAGGAAAAGTTTCACCTTGTCTCCCCTTTGCTCCCAGAAAGGTGAAAGAAGACAGAAGCTTCAGTGCTTCGTCTCCCGAACCACCAGCACCGGCGCATTGCTTCTCCCCGCCCCACTGAAGAAGCCAGGCCTTCTTCTCCCCGAGTCTCCCACCTGTCGGCCCGGCTGCTTTTCCCTCAGCAGGCCTAAATGGCATCTCAGATGCTTATCTGGGGCTTCGCAATTAGTCTGGGCTAAATGTCACCAGACAGGTGCAAAAGGCCTTAAAGCAAGCCACGCTTGGAACAGGGTTAAGTGGAAAACTCAGTCTTAACACGCTTGGACTTTAAATATGCTGAGTAAAAATCTAAACACGTTTTTCATGAGCTGAGCTCAAAGATCTGAGACTTTTTCTACACACACAAAAGGCCTTTTCTCTGAAATGTTCATGTATTTATGTAAATCTGTGTTGGTGAGAACACTGCCGACATAATCCATGCACCTCGCAGGTGTGGCATGTCAAGATGCTGATTGGACAGCATGACTATACAAGTTAGATGGACCATAAGAAGAAGCCTCACTGAAATGTGAAGTATTGTGGGAGTCCTGGGTGGTGGGGTGTTAGAAAACCAGTTTGGACCTAGTGTGACGACCATTTGCCAGCACATCTCCTTCATGGAGTCGATCAGGTGGTGGACTGACCTGTGGGGCGTCGCTCCACTCCTCCTTAATGACCGCAAAGTTGCTGAATATCATCAGGAACTGGAACACGCCGTCATATCGGCCGATCCAGAGCATCCCGAGCCTGCTCAACGGGCGACATGTCCGGTGCAGATCCTTGCAACACGGGACACGTGCATCATCTGCAGCAACACGAGGGCTTGAATGATCCGTTTTACACAAACAGGAAAAACAGTCATAACGATACAAGGAGCAGAACCTACGGACCAGTTTGTGCCAGCAGTTTGTTTAATCCAGATTATGTGAATTATTTTCTGAAACCCACCAACACATTTGAGCATTTTAACACGTTTGAGGTTACTGAGAGGAGAAAAGTTAAATGTGGTTTATCTCATGGATCATGGGTTAATGTATAACAAGTCATAATGAAGCTTTTTACAAAAGTCATTCTGAAAACGTTGAGATTTAAAAAGTTGGCCTAAATAAAGGTCGTTTAAATCAAAAATAACTATCCAACAAAGTGACATATTTTGTTTTTATTCGTTTTATTTGTTTATTATTTATTTTCCACAATTATAAAAAGGGTTCTTGTAGTCCTTCATAATTCAGTGTTTGTATTTTATAAACAAAAACTTATTTCTTTGTTCTAATGCGTAAATTTACCAATAAATATCAACAATTTTTTTCTATTCTATTCTATTTTCAGTGTATCAAATTGCTGTTTTTATTTATGGGATAGCTGTTGACCATAATCATCAAATTTAACAGAAATAAATTCTTAAAATTCACTGTATTTTAAGCATTTATTCATGCTATCATTGTGTGTCATCATTGTGCGTTGTCGTCGTGCGTCGTCTCAACTGTGTCTGTGTCTCCAGGCTGTAAGCACGTGAAGGGGATCCTGCTGTTTGGACCTCCGGGCTGTGGTAAAACCCTCATGGCGCGACAGATTGGCAAAATGCTGAAGGCCCGGGAGCCGAAGATCGTCAACGGCCCCGAGATTCTCAACAAGTATGTCGGCGAGTCGGAGGCCAACATCAGGAAGCTGTTCGCTGACGCAGAAGAGGAGCAGAAGAGGGTGAGACACAGGACAGAGCAGAGGTGCAGCAGATGAACAAACTAATGGAGCTGTCTCTAAATGTATTGGAGTGGGGGGAGGGGGGGTAATGTCCTCAGTAGTGGAGAGATCTGCCCTTTATCCAGATGCAGCTGTAATAACTTTTTAAAGTTCTGCAGCGTGTTTGTGAAGCAGCGACATGAAACCGCAGCAGAATGTTGTTTAACAAGGCGACACGAGCGTCAGGCCTCACTCTGCACCACCTAATGAGGCGCTGGGCTCTCCTTGACCTTTTATTAGGCCTCACACACACACGAAACACACACACAGACCCACACCTGCATTAAATGCTACGTCAGAGCTGACGACTCTGAAGAGAAAACTGTGTAGTCTCTGTAAGTTGGTCTAGGGGGAAAAAATATTGGTATTGTATCAGTTATCAGCCAAAGAAATTTTAACATATCGGCCAAAAATCCAACATCGTGCATTCCTAGTTTTCATCTGAAGATAGAAACTACACGTTTTTACGTCTTTACATCATACTTATTTTTTGCCCCAAAGCGTAAAATTATGAATACAGGTAGTCCTCGGTTTACGTTTGAGTTCCGTTCCTACGGGCCGAACGTAAACCGATTTGAACGTAAACTAATTAATTTTTGACGTAAGTCCGGATTTTTGCCCATAAGTCGGAAAATACACGGTAAACGGCGTTTTAAACACATTTTTTACAATGTAACACAACAACAGCGTACTTAAAACACTGTTTTGCTGTACATGTGTTTCCCAGCAGTTATTTAACACAATACCCTCAAAAAAATAAAAAAAAACACATAAAATGCTGCATAAAAAAGTCAACGTGAGGTGTGATGACGTCACTGGGGGCGGCGCCGAAATGCCGTAAGCCGGGAGTGACATAACCCGAGGACTACCTGTAAATGTTTAAACGATTATTAGTTTTAAAATGTCACCCCCTACTGGTCAGAAAAACCCCCTCCAACTAACTCAACGTGGCCCATGAGCCACCAGTTGATCATGACAGTTGTCTCAGGTTTTGTGGCTCTTTTTTTATTTAATGAGTGAAGGTTGCAGACCTCTGGTCTTCAGTAATGGAGACTCTTTCCACTTTTTATTTTTTTTATCCTTGTGTCTTTGCGGTGCGTCTGAATCTTCTCCACACAACCATTAGCACCTTTTTAAATCGTGATTTTGATGTAAGCGTTGTTTTTGGCCTCGACGGGTGAAGACCTCCCTGCTCGTGGCTGCAGATGTTCTAAGCTAACAGCTCGTTCACAGTCTTCCTCCTCTTGTGTCTGCGGCGGCGTGCAGCTCGGTGCCAACAGCGGCCTACACATCATCATATTCGACGAGATCGATGCGATCTGCAAGCAGCGCGGCAGCATGGCGGGCAGCACCGGCGTCCACGACACCGTGGTCAACCAGCTGCTGTCCAAGATAGATGGAGTGGAGCAGCTCAACAACATCCTGGTCATCGGTGAAAACACGCACATTCAGTCTGGGTTTATATAAAGTGGCATAAATCTGAACATCTGCTCTTCATCTCATCGCCGCCGTTCATCCTCTTCCTCGTGCTGCTACCTCTGCTCTCCTTCAGGCATGACCAACAGGCCCGACCTGATCGATGAGGCCTTGCTGAGGCCAGGAAGGCTGGAGGTGAAGATGGAGATCGGTAAGAACAACACTCTTTATTCCAAGCGGTTGATGTCAGTGAGCTGGAATGAAGATTCATCTCAAATAAACGATAACACGACGAGCTAAAGTAATTATTTGAATATTCTAGTCCAAGGTAATGTAAGCACGTTGTTAGATGGAGGTACTTTTGCTTCGGTTACGAACGAGTGTTTTGAGTTTAGCTTTAAAGAAAAAAACCGTTTCATCTGTTGCTGTTTTCAGACATTAACAGTTAAATTCCAGTCTGAAGCGCAGAAGGCCCTCGGCTGTCGGCACGCTTGAAAACCTAAAAAGTTCGAGTACCAGCTTTTTGTTCTTGTTGGTCAAATCTTAGTCTTGTAAAAGCTTTTATGAAGTTTATTTGTAATCAAACTGCTTCTGCATATTCTGTGATTAAAAAAAAAAAAAAGATCCAAATGTTCAGCTCGATGCTGTGGGTTTCAGCTGTAACTTTTAAAATATAACTTTGTTTTCAAAGATTCATATAAAATGCACATAGCTTGTCAATTTCTTTAAAAAAAAAAAAAAAAAGTATTTTCTGACATCTACTTTAGTGTAGTTTATTTTTGTCTTATGCTCTTTTCAATTTTTAGCTACAATCTGCAAATTTTAGCTCTTATGTTATGATCATTTCAGTTTTTAGCTACGATTTAGCCAAATTTAGCTTCTAGTTACAACTTGCTGACATTATTTTCCTACAGTTTTACTAATTGTAGCTTTTGCTTATATTTGTGTTAATTTTTAAATATTTTTTTTTTGCTAATTTAAACTTCTATTGACTGTTTTGCTACAATTAGCTTATAGTTATGACTTTGCTACATTTAGCTTATAGCTACACTATTGCTAATTATGGCTTTTAACTACAGTTGCGCTAATTTTAGTCTTTAGCAACAATTTCACTTTACCTTTTAGTCACGCTGCATTTAGCTTTTAGCTACTATTTAGCTAAGTCTAGTTTTTACCCATGCTTCTGCTAATTCAAGTTTTTGACAGTTTTGCTGTGATTAGACTATAGCTACATTATTGCTAATTATGGCTTTTAACTACAGTTATGCAAATTTTTTTGCCTTTAACAACAGTTTGACTTCAATTAGTTTTTAGTTCCTGCTTTGCTATATTTAGCTTTTAGTTAGTCATGCTGCATTTAGCTTTTAGCTACTGTTTAGCTACACTGGACTACAGTTATGCCAAGTCTAGTTTTTACCCATACTTTTGCTAATTTATGCTTTTTTTTTATGTTTTTGCTCATTTTAACTTTTATTGACAGTTTTGCAACTACCTTTTAGCAACAATTAAGTTTTAGCTACAGTTCAGCTAATTAAAGTTTTTATGTGAGGTTTTGCTCCATTTAGCTTATACAGTACCTACAATGTTGCAGGTTTTAATATTATGAAGGCAGTTCCCAAATTTTAGCTTTTATCTACAGTTTTACAACAATTGGCATTTAGTTGTGGTTTGGTTAATTTTAGACTTTAGCCACTGACATTTTTTTTTTTTTTACTTTCAGCCGTTGAGCCTTTTTTAGAAGCCACAAGGTTGATCTTAAAATCTCTTTCTTGCTGACAGTGAAGCTGAGTTTGGTAGAATAACGTATTGTTTTTTTCGCCGTTCTTTCTTCAGGGTTACCGGACGAAAAGGGGCGCATTCAGATCCTCAACATCCACACGGCCAAGATGCGCCAACACAACCTGCTGTCGGGCGACGTGGACATCAAGGAGCTCGCCGTGGAGACGAAGAACTACAGCGGTGCTGAGCTGGAGGGTCTGGTCAGGGCTGCACAGTCCACCGCCATGAACAGACACATCAAGGTCAGAATCCCTGCTCTCATGATGCTTTTGTTGTTTTCTAACCTTTAACAATCTGGAGAGTTGGTGAGAAACCTGACAACAAAAGTGCAGCGTCTGATTATTACTCACCTGTAAACTCCGCCCAGTTGAGGCAAGCTGTGTAATATTATGACACAAGTGTTTTTATCATGTGCTCAGATGAGATCTGTTGCGTGTTCCTCCCCCACAGACTCTCACAGCAGCAGATATTAGAGGGTGATGATAAACGACAGAAACGGTCTGGACTTGCGTCTGACGGAGGGGATTTCTCTCCTCTTTCTGTCTGACCTTTCCCCTCTGAGGGCGAAGCTCGTCTTCTGACACATTGCACAGTCTAAATGAGCAGCGTTTAATCTAATGAAAAGCCTCTGAGTTTTAAAAATACAAGAAGAGGGTTGATGTTGTTAAACCAGCGCTCATAATATTGTTTTCCTCTTTTTGTATATGCCGAAACGTTCGGCTCATCCAGGAGATGGCTGCTATGACTTGTGGTTTTTATAACATTTATACTTTTCAGAAAATTATTTACAAACATCTTCTCCATAAAATACATAATTTCTTTAAGTCCTTAAAACATTGTTTTTGTTAAACTGTCCCTCAGCTTACTGTTTTGTTTTGTTTCTGCTACTTTTAGCTTCTAGCTAGCCTTTTGATAGTTTTAGCTAGCTTTTTGTTTCTATTAGCTTTTAGCTGAATTGGTCATTTTGGATTTTAGTTGGCCTTTTATTAAGTATAGCTTTTAATTAGGCTTTTTCTGTGTTTAGCTTCTAGCTAGCTTATTGCTGCCTTTTGCCTATTGTAGCTAGTGTCTACTTTTAGATTTGACGTAGCCTTCTGCTACGGTTTCCTTTACTACTCTTCTTTTCTTTTCCCCCCCTATGTTTAGTTTTTAGCAAGTCTTTAGTTACTTTTAGCTTCTAGCTAGCCTTCTGGTTGTTTCAGCTAGCTTTTTGTATCTCTTAGCTTCAATTAATGATATAATAATTTGATACATTTAACTATCCTTCTACTATCTTTTGCCTGTTTTTAGCTACATTGTTGCTCCTTTTCATCTTTAGGTCTTTCATACTGTTCCATTAATAACTTTTTTGGCTACATTTAATTTTTAGGGAATGTTTTTTTCATTCAACCTTTATTTAGACAGAAAAGTCACATTGAGCCTAGAAGACTGATTTACAAGTGAGATCTGCTTTGACAGACAATAAGTAATTTTGCTACTTTTAGCTTGTAACTGTCATATTTTTAAGCTTTGTGCTTGTGTTCTGCTCATTTTTTTTTTTACCTTTTAGCTAATGTTCTGCTCTTTTTACCTTTGAGATGGGGTTCTGCTCTTTGTCTTTTTAGCTTGTATTTAGCATTTTTTTTTTTTTTTACCTTTTAGCTCGAATTCTGCTCCTTTTTTTACCTTTTAGCTTATGTTCTGCTCCTTTTTCCTTTTAGCTAAGGTTTAGCTTCTTTTCACTTTACCAACTCTGTTTCATCTTCTTGAGAAATTTTCAGCGATCCATCATCACTGCATGAGTCTTGTATTTTTGTGAGCTGTCCGTTTTGTTGCTGTCTGTGTGTGTAATAGTGTGTGTTTGTGTTGTTGCTGTAGGCCAACATCACGGTGGAGGTAGATGTTCAGACAGCAGAGAACCTGCAGGTCAGCAGACTCGACTTCATTGGATCTCTGAACAACGACATCAAACCAGTAAGTTTTCTGTCAGAAAGACGAACGAGCTGCGCTCCGTCTTGTTTTCATTCTATAAACTATCACATCTTGTCTATTGGTGTTTTACCTGTTTGTTTGTTTGTTTGTGTTAACTTTTTACCATGAGGTTAATTTAAATGCAAACAGTCTTAAAGTGAATCAGTGTAGATGCTAAGTGCTAAATGTTGCTAACTTTGTAGCTTTTGCAGAAAGTTCAGCTTCTTTTTTTCAGGACTTGTTGGTGTCAGAGGAGTCCGTCGGTGTTTTTAAACTTGAGTCATTGTTTTGTGCATTTTGCTTCTAAACTTTTATATTTTAGAATTGTTTTATATTTCGTAGCGTGTACAAACCAGTGATGCAGAGCTTCAGTAAACACCGGAGCTTTGTTTCCTTCCTAACTCGATCCAACACGTTTTAAAGGAACGGCTGCTGAACGTTTTTGTCCCTCTCCTCCAGGCGTTTGGCACCAACCAGGAGGACTACGCCAGCTACATCATGAACGGTATAATCCGGTGGGGCGACCCTGTGTCGGCGGTTCTGGAGGACGGAGAGCTGCTGGTTCAGCAGACGAAGAACAGCGATCGCACCCCCCTGGTGTCGGTGCTTCTGGAAGGTGCGGCACAAAAGCATCTTGGTCTAATCACGCTTCACGAATCCATGAAACTTCGACCGCAGCTTCTGTAACCAAACTCGTTCTTCACCTTCAGGCCCACCGAGCAGCGGGAAAACTGCGCTAGCAGCTAAGATCGCAGAAGAGTCCCAGTTCCCTTTCATCAAGATCTGCTCTCCTGACAAGATGATCGGACATTCTGAGATTGCAAAGTGCCAAGCCATCAAAAAGGTTTGATATGCAGCCGATAATTTCCAAGATGGAAGCTATGTATGCAGTTTTTTTCCCCCTTTATTATGCAATGAAATGGATTAAAGTTACATTAGAATGCATATTACCTTGAGGGGGCGGAGCCTAAAGTTAGAGATATGTTTCTATTGGCCAGTCTTGACTTAAACCTGCTGAATGACCAATAATGGGTCTTATTCAGGGCCAGATTTAAGGAGCGTCTGGGCCCCCGAAATCTACATTATAATAACAATGAACTTTTTTAATTTTATACAAATAATACTGATTATGTGCACAATAACTTCAAGGCTTCTAGTCCTCAGAGCAGAGCTGAATCTAGTTTTAATCTAATATTTAAAGTCTAAACCACAGATAATCTGCTCTCTTACAGTTGTTTAAGAAAACATGAATTTATTGAAAACAATAATAATAATTCAGGGTCCTCTGAGCCTCAGGCCTCGGGCTAATGCCCGAATAAGCCCTTTGTAAAGTCTGACCTCGGCCTTTTAGTTTAATTTGACTCTTTTATTAAGTAACGTGTCCAAAACTTGAATCTAGTGCCAGTATTATGGATGTTATTTGTATTTAGGCCAAAATGAAAAAAACAATAATGGAATGTTTTAATAATCTAAATTAAAATCTAGATGATTATCACGTCCGGGTAGTTTTGATTTAATACTTGATGCTGAACATTTTGTTTCTGTTTACCAGATATTTGAAGACGCCTACAAATCCCAGCTGAGCTGTGTGGTTGTGGACGACATCGAACGCTTGTTGGGTGAGAACTTTGTTCTTTTCTCATTTGACATTCACATTACTTTTTGTGATAATACCAACTTAGCATTTTTTCTTTTATATTTATACAATAAAATGTTTGGCTCTTTCAGGATATAGGTGCTAGGACTTGGTTTTTGTAACTTTTATATTATTTATTTATTTCAAAATATTTAACTTTATTTAGCAAAATGTTTCTCATAGAAATGCGTTGAGATTTCTTTAATTCCTTCAAGAACTTTGTTCTCTGGAATCTTCTTTAGCAAACTGGCTCTAATTTGGCCTTCTTGTGCCACTTTTAGCTTTTAGTTACTGTTCTGCCACTTTTAACTGGTCTTTGGCTACTTTTAGCTTCAAGCTACAATTTGACTGTTTTTTTTTTCTGTTAGCTAGACTTTTCATACTAGCTTCTAGCTAGCCCTTTTGAAACTTTTAGCTAGCCTTTTGATACTTTAATCCTTTAGCTATGATACTTTTGATTTGCCTTTATATACTTTTAGATTTTAGCTAGCTTTTTGATTTGGTTTGCATTTAGCTAATATTTAGTTACATATGTTTTAGCTAGCGTTCTGCTTCTTTTAGCAGGTCTCTGGCTACTTTTGGCATCTTGCTACATTTACCTTTTAATTGGCCCTTGGCTACTTTAGCAATCATTTTGCTACTTTTAGCTTCAAGCTACAATTTGACTGTTTTCTGTTAGCTAGACTTTTCATGCTGGCTTTTAGCTAGTCTTTTGATACTTTTAGCTTGTCTTTTGATACTTATAGATGTTAGCTTTTTGTTCTAGGGTTTTATTTTACCTAGCTGATTGATTATTTTAGCGAGTGGTTTGCTGCTTTTTGTTAGATTTTTGTTACAATATTGTCTAAGTAGCCTTTTGATACTTTTATCCTGTAGCTAGTTTTATGATAAAATCAAAAAAGGTTCAATACAGAATCAACTGGACTTTATTTGTTACATGAAAACGTTTCGATCCTCATCC
>JARVGV010000527.1:26653103-26664541 GCA_031762435.1 Hypsolebias longignatus | reverse complement strand
TAAAGTCCAGTTGATTCTGTATTGAACCTTTTTTGATTTTATCATGTCCTGGATGACTGAGAATCTTCACCAGCATAGTTTTATGATACTTTTGGTTTACCTTTAGACACTTTCCTTTTGATTCAATTTGCATTTAGCTAGTTACATATGTTTTAGCAAGAGTTCTGTTTATTTTAGTTCAACAACTTGGTTTCAGCAGTTTTTCAGCACTCTGCCTTCACTCAGCAGTTTTGCAGGTTTTTATTTGCACGTGCTTGGGTGAGACTTAAGCCAAGTAAACTTCCTGTTTCTTCAGATTACGTTCCGATTGGACCTCGTTTCTCCAACCTGGTGCTACAAGCTCTGCTGGTGCTGCTGAAGAAGCCGCCTCCAAAGGTAAGCCATAAAGAATAAACCATTTAGTCGCGGTTTCTGATTTGGTGCTTGGTTTTGGGGTGGCCGAAAGAGGGCGGCAGATCTTCTGGATGCCGACACAAAGTCTTACGAAGAATTGTTGGAGGTCTCTGGCTGCAGTTTTTTTCCTGTGTGTGGTTATTAGCGAGTGTTTTGCCCGGGTCTGTTGTGTTGGGAGTGAATGGCGGTGACGGAGACCCATTTCTCATCGTTTCTTTGCTCGTAGTTTGTCTCCAGTGCCAGTTTGTGTTCGCCCGTTGTGTTTGTGAATGAGGCTATGAGCCACTCTATGGCAGCATGAGAAGGGGCGCGGGGCCGGGTGTTGAATGCCTGGCTGCAGCGCTCCTCCGGGGTTGTAAAGCGTTGAGCCCAGCGGGGTGCCTGGGGCCGGGGGAGGCCAGGGGGACACGGAGGAGAAAGGGCTCTGTGAGAGATCCAGGACCTGGCAGCGCTGCCGCCTGTGTGGCATCTCATCTGCATGCAGCATCACAACCCCCCACGCCATGGGGGGGCAGCCAGCAGCCATAATCCCCCTGTCTGCTCACCAATCTTCCTCCGTTGTCTTCTCCTGGTCGTCCTCCAACTCGCCGGCTTAGCAGCGAGTCTTTTCCTTCTCTTTTGTCGTCTCTGCTCATGTTTGTCCTCTGCTGTTTCTCTTCTGCTCCGTTCTTCAGTCTTTATTTTTTTATGCCTTGATTTTTTTCTTAGCTCCTGCATTATGGCAGCTTTTGTCTGAAACTACCTATAAGCGCAAAAATTGATGGAGGAAATGACCAAATTATTCATACACAGACGTCAAAATGAGATTCTTTTATAAATATTAGTAATAAATTCCCAAATCAAAACCAGTGAGACTGTGAACATAGTGTTAAGTATTATCCTAAACCAAAAACCAAACAGGGACTAAAATCATTAATGATCCTAACTAACACGACCAAATGTTGCATCCCGTGAGATTTCTGTCCTCATCAAAACTGATTCAGTACACAAGAAGAGTTCTGGCAGAATTTTTTTTATTTTTCCTTGGACTAAATATTGTGGGGGAGTGGTGGAGCAGTGGTTAGACAGTGGGCTTGTGATCGGAAGATCGCCGGTTCAAACCCCAGTGCCGACAACATCATTCGCACCACTCTGGGCCCCTGAGCAAGGCCCTTAACCCCCACCATCTGCTCCCAAACAGGTCTCTCTTGAAAATGAGTTCTCGTGGCTCAATGAGACTACCTGGATAAATAAAGGTCAAATGAAAACAAAATTGTTTGGAATCCCAAACTTTTCAAGTTTGACTCAGAAAATAAAAGTTGTGACTTGTAAACTCGACTAGCACTGAAGTATTGAATCATTAACAAAGAGTCTCGTAGTTTTTATGCATTTAGGACCTCTGTTTTTATTTAACATGCTTTTGACAGTCATTTTAAAGTTAGTTGTATTTCCATAGATTTTCAAAATGCACCCCCAGTTGGTGTTTTATGACCCCGGTAGGAACCACGGGTTTAATTTCTAAAATCAGATCCCAGAGCTCCTAAACTTTTTGTTTTCTCTGTAGCTCTGACACTGTCCAATAATAATGTCCCAACCACTTTGCGAAATAATTAGTTTGTAATTAGTTCAGTGCTTGGACCAATACTTTTTACCTAGTAAATGCTTCCATTAGTTAATGTTGACAGGGAGCCAGTGGAGAGAAGCTAAAACTGGAGAGATATGATCTGTCCCACTAACTCCAGTTAAGACTCTGGCAGCAGCATTTTGGATCAACTGAAGACGTTTTAAAGAAGTACCGTATTTGGACACATAGATAAACCATTGCAGTAGTCCAGTCTAGACGCGACAAATGCATGAACCAGTTTTTCTGCATCATATTTAGATGTTTCTAATTTTAGTGATATTACACAGGTGGTTTTAGTAACGTTTTTAATGTGGAGGGGTAAAAGAGAGGGGTGGTAAAAGAAATGTCCTGATAAAAACACAACACCAAGATTTTTAACATTAGAGCTGGAGGCCAGATGAATGCCATCCAAAGAGGGTGAAAGACTGAAAAATGTATTCCTAAGATGCTCTGGTCCATAAACTAAAACCTTGTTTGTGTTCAAAAGCAGAAAATTTAGGGTCATCCAGGTTTTTATATCTTTAAGACATGCTTGTAGTCTAAGCAACTGATTGGATTCATTGAGTTTAATGGACAAATAGAACTGTGTATCATCAGCATAACAATGAAAATTTATGCCATGCTGTTTAATAACTTTATCTAATGGAAGTATGTACAAGGTAAAGAGTACTGGTCCAAGCACTGAACCTTGAGGAACTCCATGACTAACTTTTGGTGTATATTATTTACATTTACAAATTGAAATCTATCACAAAGATATGATTTAAACCAATTTAGAGCCGTTCCTGTAATTCCAACATCATATTCGTCTCTGTAGTAGAATAATACTGTATAATTCAAAATCTTACTTCTAACCTACAAAGCTCTCAATAGCCTAGGTCCATCTTATGTTACAGATCTTCATGTTCCACATTTTCCTAACAGAGCACTCTCAGACTGCAGGTTTACTTGTGGTTCCTAAAGTTTACAAAAGCAGAATGGAAGGAAGATTTTTCAGTTATCAATTCAATTCAGTTGATTTATAAAGCGCCAAGTCACAACATAAGTCGTCTCAACAGAAACATTCATACACATTATAAAAGCCGGTTAGTAAAAGTTTTCTAAGGAAGCAGCAGATTGTGTTGGATCTTCACTTGGTCGCAGTCGAACACTTAGTCAAATAAATACATTTTCTCTGCAACTGAAGACGAAAACCAGCAAATAAACTCAAAGAAGATGGTAAATGTGTGAAAATATCACTAAAAAACGGCTGCGTCTCTTTCAGGGTCGTAAGCTGCTGATCATCGGCACCACGAGTCGGAAGGACGTCCTCCAGGAGATGGAGATGCTGGACGCGTTCAGCACCGCCATCAACATTCCCAACATCTCAGGAGGGGAGCAGCTTGTCGAGGCGCTGGAGGTAAAAAAATAAAAATAAAAAACAGACATGTTATTAATTTAATATGTTCCAATTTTTATTATTCTACCACTTTATCCTTGTGAGAAACACAATTTTTATTATTTTAACTAAACTACACACCTAATGTTTAAATCATAACTGAAGCTGAAGGTTGTTTTCAAGCTTTTACAACAAATATGACGGTTGTTCTGTATTTTTATTACAAATGACGGTTTCCTCTGCTCCCCACAGCTGCTGGGTTCCTTCCAGGAGAAAGAGCGTATGAGCATAGCTAAAGCTGTAAAGGGCAAACATTTATTCATCGGGATCAAGAAGCTGCTCATGTTGATTGAAATGGCTGCACAGGTAAGACGCTTACGGCTATCTTTGCACGTTTAAAAACACGATCCAAGCAGAGCAGACGAGTCTGAGCTGAAGGTGGAGAGAGAGAAAGAGAGGCTTTTTAACAACTCCATCACCAACTCAAACTGCTCAACTGCAGCAGCCTGTCCCTCCTCTTCCTCCACATCTGGTTGACATTCCCAGCAGCCGCCCGTCGCTCTGACAGGGACAGAAACGCTGTCGTCCTTGAGACAAACTGTGGCTCTGCTGAGGATTTGTCGAGCAGAAGGATCTCCAGTTCACATGTCGTACTCTGAGCTGTAGAGCTGCCGCGTTAAAAAAAAAAAAAAAACATTCTGAATCTCTGACAAAGCCTGTCCGGACCTATAATTATTGTTAATTCGTCGGGTCGGGTGGGCTTCAGAAATTATGGCTACGGGCTGGAGTCGGGTCTGATTTTTTTTGGGTCCCCATATGCTATGCTATGTTTATTTTAGTATTTTTATATATACAGTATATAATAATCTCTTAAACCTATGTAATTTTAAGAACATACATATATGTACAATACAGCAACATTTTATATGGGGACTCACCAGCCTTGGTCCAGTTCTGGTCCAGTTCTGATCGGCTCTCTGCAGCCTTTGAGCACCAGATGTTTTTGGAGAGAGTCGGACCTTCAGAGAGCCAGCACAAAACCACACAACGGTCCCGATCGAGTCCAAATAATCCACAAGATTCCGGATGAAAAAAGTCAGGGTGAGCTCCAGAGAAGACACCGGACCTCCCCACTCGAGAGGCTTCCTGAGCCGGCAAGCAGCTCTCAGGTTGACGATGAGGCTGGAAGTAGTTCTGGTTCAATTCCCGGTCAGTTCCGTACGGCTCTCTGCAGCCACTGATCACTAAAGTCACTACGAATAAGGACCGAACTTTTTAGTTTGGATCGGATCAAAACTTTCCCTTCATTTCGGCAGAAATCAGCAGCCCGAAGCACTGTTGGCTTCTGGGTAGTGTAGTTCTTTTGAATGGCCATGCAGTGTGGTCTTACTGAGAGAAACCTACAAAAAGGCGGCGCCTGTCCAAAGTATTTTTTCGTCAACTTTTTACCTCATACGTCCCAGTTACTTGAGAAATATTAAAGTTGACAATCATTGAAAAAACGCAAAAGATCAAGACTAACGGTGAAGTAGCGAGGGACGACTGTGGCCACATCTTTCATGCACGTTCGCTCACTGTGCAGCTGAAAAAACAAGTTGGATCGATCCAAATGTGCAACAGAAATTATTATTATTTTAGACACTTTTTTTTTAAACTGGCTTTTAGGATTGTTTATTTTCTGTTCTCTTCACAGCTTTATTTATTTCTTTCTTCATTTAGTCCACTGTGGATCAAAATAACATATTTTAGTACTCCTAACCAAACACTCCTGCAGGACCATCTCCTCCTGACTTTATGTGAATGATGTGAGATGCCTGTTTTTTGAGGCGATATAATTGCTGTGATGTATTTTACACACACACCATTCTTGAAGAAGTATGAACCTGTTTGCTGAGACCTGCTACTAACGCGTTTCTATTCACTCAAATGTTTTCTGTCTCTTCTGATTATCAGCATAGACAAACTGCGTTCGGCGTGGAATTACTGGACGTTCGCGCTGCCGTGCAAAATAAAATGTAAAATAATTTCACTGAACTGTCTTTCAGATGGATCCTGACTACAGGGTTAGTAAGTTCCTGAGTCTACTGAGAGAAGAAGGAGCGTAAGTATTCACTTCCTGCTTCTCGACAGATTTCTGTGACACTGAACACTCACGCCTCTCGTCCGTCACTTGTACCGTCTTCATTTGCAGAAACAGCTGAGAAGAGAGCGCACACGTTTACATTTCATCATATCAAGTATGATTAATCCTCAACATGGTTTCTTTCTCCCCTCGTGTAGACTTGGTTCTAAGCTGCAAGGAATCTAAACTCTGTGAAGCTGCATGGTGGAGAAGAGGCATCCCTCCATGGTGAGACCTCAAAGTCTGCTTTAAGTTTTAAATTTCTGCTCCTGTTTTTCTCCAAATGAGAAAAGAGAGGATTAACAGTCAACAAACAAGGTTGAGTCAGGTCCACATCTTCATCCCTGAAAGAGTGACCTCTGGCCTGCGAGTGTAGGCCACAGAGTCCTGGCCCGATGATGTTCTTCTGTGCTGGACCATCCTTTTGGCCAGTGGCTGTTTAGTTTCCAGGATGTATGTTTCAACAAAGAAGAATCCATCCAGAGGACCTGACTCAACCTTGTTAGAATTATCTACTTGGATTACTGAGCGTGCAGCAGGACAGATTAACAGCAGATGGAAGTTAATTATCACCAGCAAAAGAGCACATTTTCCAACGAGAGCTGATTTCACTTAAGACGACCATTTTTGTTGCAGATTTGAGTTGCCAGAACAGTCACCGCCCTGTGCAATACGAGCGTTATTCATCAGCTCCACATAATTTTTTTTACTTGATTGAGTAACGGTGTTGACATGACATTGCATGAAATGACGCTGCTTCTGGATTGGGCTACTCAATTTAGCCTCCGTTTGACTCACTTTAGCCTGTTTGACTCTCTTTATCCTCTGTTTGACTCTCTTTAGCCTTTGTTTGACTCTCTTTATCCTCTGTTTGACTCTCTTTAGCCTTTGTTTGACTCTCTTTATCCTCTGTTTGACTGTCTTTGGCCTTTGTTTGACTCTGTTTATCCTCTGTTTGACTCTCTTTATCCTTTGTTTGACTCTCTTTAGCCTCTGTTTGACTCTCTTTAGCCTCTGTTTGACTCTCTTTAGCTTCTGTTTGACTCTCTTTAGCCTCTGTTTGACTCTCTTTAGCTTCTGTTTAGCTCTCTTTGGCCTCTGTTTGACTCGTTTTAGCTCAGTCAGCAGAGTTTAGATTCTTCAGCCTCTGATCACTCAGCATTCATTGTTTTTAGTTTGACTTGTTCTCTGAATCAGAAGCTGGTTCATGCTCTTAAATCCTAATAAACTATAAACTTTGTGAAAGTTTCTGTGAATCCGTCCTGTGAGGACTGTGGGCTCGGGCTGACAGGCAGAGAAACCCAGCCTTTGTTCTCGCTGTGTTTTTTTCTTCTCATCACAGCCTCAGAGGCTTATGGTATATGTCGGCATGCCTAAAAATAGGTCGACTAGACAGGTGCTCTCCTGCGGCAGCACGCCTCCGTTGCTCGTCTCTCTTCTCACTTTCATTCGTCTCTTTTCGCTCAGACGCTCAGCATCAGGAGCCTGAAAGAGACTGGCAGGAATCATCCCCGAAGCTTTGTGGCGCAGACGCCAACCGGGTCACCGTCTCCTCTTCAGACCGTGTGAGCGCCGAGGAATCAGATACGAACTCTCCTTGTTTGTGTTTTGTGTTTGCTGATGACGCTGTAATCTGCGACGCCCCCGACACTCTGCTGGGATTTTATTTAGAAGTGCTTCTAGTCGAAACGGGTCGGGGCCAACGATGAGCTTCCATGGCAGGATGTGCACAAACACTAATTATATTCGTTTATACAGGTTTTATTTTATTGCACAGTTACCGAATCATTCCAGGACTCAGTGCTTCTATCTGATCTTTTTATTGTATGAATAAATTAATTGTTGCAAACAAGAAGTGTTGTAAATTATTGATCAGACCTTCACACTGATCAGCCTTGAACCTAAACCCATAACAGTTCAACTAAATATAGATTTCTATCAAGCTAATTTGATTTTCCTAATTGGGAACATCAGAAATCCTTTGCTCCTTTAAGATTATTTTTTTAAAGTCTGGATCTGTTCCTGAGATGAATAGGCAAAACTACCTTTTTTATTTTTGTCTAAAAGAACCAGATCCTTATTAAGGATTCTGTTATTATTATTATTAATATTGTTATTGTTACTGTTGTTATTATTATTATTATTATTATTATTATTATTATTATTATTATTATTATTATTTTAAGGATTAGAATGAAACAAAATTGAGATAAAATTAAGTTTTTGTTTTGGAGTCCCACTTGGCACCTCCGACACGTTCAGGGACGTAACAGAATAATTGGACGTTTCTGTCTGTGATGAATAATTTAATGTAGCTGCACAAAGCCCAAACCTAATTATATCTGATCCTTTGATTTTGTTCCACAATTTAGTTTCTCATAAAGCTGCCAAAACTTCTCAAACTGAGACGATTTGATACGAGACGTCTGCATTCGAGATAAATTTCATTGCATGAATTATTAATTATTTTCGTACGAGTAATGGAACGTTCAGTGGGTCGACGTCGTCGTGCTGCATCCACAAGATGAACATGGGTGGTTTTAATGTTCTGGCTGATCGGCACAGAACTACAGGACGTGACCAAAGATCTTTTCCTGTTGGAGATGCCAAAGGTCAGCCTCCACTTCCCCTGTGGCTCAAACAGCTTTTTAAGAAATTACTGAAACTCAAAACATTTTTTAAATGAAAGTAAAATGCTGCTCGTTGTGCAAAAGTCACTAAAATGTCACTTTTATTTGAAAATAAATGAGTTTTGATTCTGCAACGTCAGATCTTTAATTTTTCTCCAAGCAAATTATCTCCCGAACTATTAGACTAATTATAAAGAATCGTTTGATGCACACTCACGACTGAATAACTTTAATAAGAGTCAGCCATGCGGCTTCAAACGGAGTTATTTTACAGATTTGCAGCTAAATTTTGGTGTGGGAGTAGTCGAGGGTCATCCCTAACATATAGTTTGTGTGTTGTCTCATAACGCGCAGATCGTGCGTAACGTTAAGGTTTTGACTGAAACAGCTACAACTCCATCAGACTAACTGTGGCATGAGATGATTTCTTCAAAGAGCTCTTGTCCTTTATTTGGTTTATGATCAATCATCATGATCCATAACAATTAGAAACTATAATTCTGCATAAAACAGCCCTAAAGTGACAGTTCTAATCTTTTAAATTAGCATCCTGTGAAAAGGTTATGATGAATAATGAACATCTTACCTGTTGTAGATGGCTCGTTTATAACATTTTCCACCTCTTCAAAAGTCTGAACGGTCCCTTAAATGTTTAAACTTTTTAAAATAAACTTCAATGTGAGGTTATAGTTGGGAAGATGAAGAAACGAGACATGAAACGAGATGAGCTTTGTTCTTCAAATATATAATCTTAGGTCGGTCATACAGATATATACATTGTATAATAAATAATATAAAAACAACATTTAGGATTATAAAATAAAAAGGGAACTGTTCACTTTAAAACATTTGTACAAAGCTTTGGATGTAGCGGGAAAAGTGGGAGGGTGGAGGCAGGAAGGTGCGCCCGAGTAGAAGGTGGCGCTGGCGTTGGAGGACCACCTGAAGGTCGCGCCCCACTGAGCTGTGACTCCACATTGCTGGAAAATCTGCAACGTTTCCGCTGCAGTGAGTTCTGTTTGCAACCAAACAACCAGCAACCATTTTAAATCCAAGGCCTGTTTTCATGTCCATGACTTGATGAACTGCGTTCCTCTGATTTATTCTAGTGGAGCAGGGGCATCCAGTCCTGGTCCTCCAGGGCCACTTTCCTGCACGTTTTAAAGCAGGGGGTGCCCAGACCCCTTCAGCATGGAGCTCCTTTTAAAAATGACCAAATCAAAGTGATCTACACGAGAACAACCTCTGGAAACATTAGTGTTTTTAAACAAAAAATGAGTTTGAGGGTTTACACAAAAACGAGGTAGTTTCCATGTCAGTCGGGTTGCCAGATAAGAAATTATCAACTATAGGAGTGTGGCTTTAAAATGATATAGTATTTTGACTTAAACTGTCACATGTGCTGAGTAAAGATATTCTAAGATGAGATGTGTGTTGGGTTTGTTGAACATGTGCACAGAAAAGGAGGGGGTAAATAAGACATTTTAAATTTATCTGGCAACCCTGATGCTGGACTCAGCTGCATCCGTTGCGCATACAGCGTCTGCATGACAGTTACGTCTCTTTGGAGCCTGGATTGCATTTGTTTTGCTCCTTCATGCTGAAAAAGTGTGAGCAGCACAAAAAGGCTCTGCTCTCTGACATTTATTATAACTGTTATATTTATTATAACTGTTATTTATTATAACTGTTATATTTATTATAACTGTTATATTTATTATAACTGTTATTTATTATAACTGTTATATTTATTATAACTGTTATTTATTATAACTGTTACAGTTATTATAACTGTTATATTTATTATAGCTGTTTTTTATTATGACTGTTATATTTATTATGACTGTTATATTTATTATGACTGTTATATTTATTGTAACTCGTGTTACAGAGACACTTTGGACTGCAGCCGCCATGCACAACTTCACTTCCCCTGAACATCTCCGCTTTGAGACCTGGATTCAGAAGCGTTCGTTTCAGAGAGAACGAGGCTGTTGTCTTTAAACGAACGGCCGAATGTTTCACGTCGTTTAAACGGGGCCTCAGACTGGCTGCCCCGTCTGTCAATCGAGATAAATTTCATAGATCATAATTCATGGATAAACACCTGATGGAGGTTCCTCTGCTCCAACACACCTGAGTTGAATCCATGGATGAGCAACAGGCTTCTGCAGAAGAGCCGATTCAACCATGTGTGCTGGCGTGTGGTGGCCCTGCAGGACTGGACACCCCTGTCATGTGGTACACCTTTAAAGTAAAGACAGGCAGGTTCATACCAGTCTTCTAATAGTTGTTCTGTATAACCCACGTGGCTTTTGGACCTGATTTTCCTTTGCAGCTGCGGCAACAACAGTGTTCGTTTTGAGAGACTGAGCCTCTACGACTCGCGCAAGGTCATTTGGAACCACCGCAAAATGTCCCAAAACTTTCTGAAGACGCCAGCGAGTCAGAGCGCAGTGAGGCACCACCTTCAGGGGAACCTGTGGTTCAAACGTTTTGTTCCTCACCTCAATGTTCTCAAAACCAAACTGAAGAAAGCAGGAAACGGGAAGTCCTTCCCCTTCACCTACCACCTTGTTCTTCTGTGATTAATTATCTTTTTGTGTGGGTTTTAAATGGAACACCCGAGCTGACTCCGTGCTTCTGCACAATTTCCCAACGAAACTGCAGAATACTTTTCCAAAACAGTGAGGCGGGCTTGTTTTTGGGTGTACGGACAAGAACACGAGTTCATAAATCAGGCTTCTTGAGTACTTCAGCTGGAAAAATAGAACACGAAGGAATGAAGGAGGGATGTGACAGCACGTCAGACGCTTCTCTGCCCCGTGGTCTCCACATGTCGTCACACGTCCTTTTCTTTTTTTCTCTTTTTAAACCCAAAGAACTTTGTCCGTTTTTTGGATGAACCTCTTGAAGATCTGTTCTGTTGTTAGACGTGCTAAAGCTCGACTCAGGTTTGATGCGTAAAATGTTCTGCTGCTGCACTGAGTCACAGTTTACAGGTTGATCTTCAACCCAAATTCAAAGAAGTAAATAAAAACGTCTCACAAACCCATTAGTTTCACAGCGGAACATAATTAACATCAGATGTTCAAAACAAGAAATGGGGACGGGGCAACAGAAGATTAAAAAGCTGGGGGAGCATTTGTAACTAATTGGGTTAATTAATGGTCAGAGGACTGGGCAAGAGTGACAGATAGCTTCAAGGTGGAGGTGGGAGTGCACCAAGGATCGACTCTGAGCCCCTTCTTGTTTGCTCTGGTGATGGACCGACTAACAGATGAGGTCAGGCAGGAATCCCCATGGACTATG
>JARVGV010000527.1:26557312-26572379 GCA_031762435.1 Hypsolebias longignatus | reverse complement strand
TCATTTTTGTAGATTGTGAAAACTGGTAAGTGGTCACTTACATCAGTAATCAAAATACCACCCATTATCTCTCTATTTGTTATATTTGTAAAAATATTATCAATTATTGTGGCACTATGAGTTGTAATTCTTGTAGATTTTGATATTAGTGGGTGAAGATTCAAACTATACATGGAGTTTATAAAAGTACTAATATCATTTGAGTCTGTTTTGTTACCCAGATCAATATTAAAGTCTCCACATAAAAAAATGGTTTTGTTCAAATTCTTTTCTAACAGATCCGTGATTTGATCTGTAAATTGTTCTATATTTGAATCAGGTGGCCGATATACACAACTTATCATTATATTTTTAGAATTCTTAGTCATTATTTCTATTGTAATTATTTCCATAATATTGTCTACTATTACTGACATGTTTTCAATTTTTTTACATTTTATTTCCTTGTTTATAAGTAGAGCTACTCCACCACCTCGTTTATTTTTTCTGTTCATATAATAAAGTTCATATCCTTCAATGTTAACATTATTTGTATTTTCATCATTCAACCATGTTTCTGAAATTGCTATTATACTAAAGGTTCTATTTAACTGTTTTAAATAATCTGTTATTTTGGATAAATTTGCATGTATACTTCTACTGTTAATGTGAATAATAGAAAGATCATCTTTAGCTCTTTTAATATTGTTAAATTCCTCTTCATTATAGTATTCACAGTCTTTAATTACAGGAAAAAATTTTGAAAAAAACTTTTCATCTATATCATATATTTTAGATTCTGAATCTTCATATGTATTCATATTTTAATATTTGTGTCCATTGGTGTCAATATTTTATGTATTTTATATGTACCAAGTTGTTTCATTGTTTTTGTTTTTAATTTTGTAGCTTGTCCCTCCTAAACTCATCTTAATTCTTCTAAATCCTTCAGTTCTTTTATTATTTTAGCCTGTGACCCTTCTTTAACTCTAATCCAGATATTTCCATTCCTTGTCCAAGTTGCTACAATCTTTTTCTGTTTTTTTAACAATCTTGCTTCACGGGCGATGTTTCCATTTTTTCTCGTCAGGTGTTCATTGATATAGACATTTGTTCCCTTTAATTTTTTTGCTTGCATCATAAGATTGTTTCTTGCTTTCCTACTGATGAACCTGATTACAATAGGAGATTTACTTTTTTCTGATTTATTTGATAAGGTATGACAAATAGAAATGTCCTCAGATTTTATATCAATGTCTTTGTTTTTCAAAAATGTAATTATCTGTTGCTCCAGAGTGAGCAGTTCTTGTTGAGGAGCGTCTTCTGTGGTGTCTCCTCTTGCCACAGCTCGATATTAATAAATATTTAGCTTGGAAATTAAATATTCACACCTAAATATTTTGTCCACTATCTAAATATTTAACTTGCAAGTTAAATATTTAGTTTGTAAATTAAACATTTGGCTTGGGCATACACATTTAGTTTGTAAACTAAATATTTATTGTGGAGCTAAATATTTAGCTTGCTAACCAACAATTTAACTTGCAAGTTAAATA
The DNA here is from genome assembly GCA_031762435.1 of Hypsolebias longignatus. NCBI lineage: Eukaryota > Metazoa > Chordata > Actinopteri > Cyprinodontiformes > Rivulidae > Hypsolebias > Hypsolebias longignatus. The sequence goes on along the minus strand of JARVGV010000527.1, from coordinate 26,570,844 downwards.
TTTAGCTTTTAAATTAAATATTTAGTTTGGAACTATGACATTTATAAATGTATGAATGACATGGTGAAAATATGGCTTAGAAAAAAAACAACTTTTTTTTTCTTTTGAAAGACTAAATAAACCAAATTACTGCTGTTAATTTTGGACTGTTTAACTTTACAAACAGCACCCCATACAACAGTTCATGGACGCTCTGTTATCTGCCAGTGCATGTCGCAGCAGCAGGTGTAGCACTTCCTGTGCAGCTTGGGGCACTTCCTGCAGGACTATCATACTATTTATTCCTGAAAAAATGTGTAATGTGAAATAGTTGGCTATGGAAAAGTTAAAAAAAATATTGTTTTTGCCTGAACCACGTTGACATTTTAGAGATTAGAGCTGATTTAAGATGGTAGAAATCCACTTTAGTCTTGCTAATTCCGCCATAATCGAGTTTTATTTCTCTAAATTGAGGTATTTTAAAAAAAGATTTCTATGTTTGCCAATTTTTATTCCAGTTTTTGTCAAACAAGCATTTAGTCTTTTTTCCAAACATCAAACTTATCTTTAAAAATATTTCCCCCAATCAAAATTGATTCTGAATGAAAGCCGTTAAAAATCAAATAATTTTGTCCCATTAGGACGGTTCAATCCTCTCGTTGCCTTGGACCTTTTTAAGACTCCTTCCCTACACAAGCCTGTGTGGAAGAGTTTATGAAACCTGAAATGCCAATAAAACCAATAAAGGGCAGTTGGAAATAGCAGCACGGGTTTTGCTTCTATAAAAGAAAATGCGATATTGAAGTTAGAGGACTGAGAAATACCAGCAGGTTTAATAAACTGGCTCATGTTTTTCATCTGAAGTAATATCACTGAAGCTTCAGATGGAAAAAGATGTTTTTAGAGCAGCTTGTAGGTTCTGCAGCGACAGAGATCTACAGAAAATAGTTATTTTTTTCTTTTTTAGTGTAACTGTGGCTTTAAATAGCCCTGAGAACATAAAGATACTCCATGAGAAGTCAGGAAGTCAAACGTTAAATCTGCACAATACTTTTCTTTCATCAATGATTAATGTGGCTTTAAATGTTACATTTGTAAGAAACGTTTGTGTGTTGCCAACTACCACGTGTTTTTGTTTGCCTCCATGATAGAACTGTTTGGAGCAAAACATCAGTTTTGATGTATTTGTACACATTCAGGCTCAGACTTACAGGAGGTTTGGGGTGGGGTCCTCCCCCAGAAAACTTTGAATAAAATAGATGCCATTTCCTGCATTCTTTTTATTTTAATGGGTTAACGTCTACATTTACGAAGTAAAAACTTGATTCAATAACTACAGTAGTCCCTCATTTATCGCAGGGTTCCATTCCCAGCCGCCCCACGATAAGTGAAAAACCGCAAAGTAGGAATAGTAGTACAAGTTGTAGTAATAGTAGTAAGTAGTAGTGCTTTAACAGACTACTCGAGTAATCTACACATCGATTCCTAGGACATGTTGAGTTTTTAAATTTCACGTCGAATATTCGTAGCGACGTCATTACGTCGCAATTACGTCATTGCATCACGTGATCCGCACCGAGCGTGGGCTAGCTAGTAGAAGTGTGCTGGTGAAGATTCTCAGTCGTCCAGGACATGATCAGTTCAAAAACGTTCAATACAGTTGTTTTTGATTTGATCGTTTTTTAATTTAGCTAGTAGAAGCTACAAAATGGATTCCTCCATGCGGACGGATGTGTGCATGTGAACCGGTGTCACACCATATTCTGTGACCACTGTATATTATGACCGTAGGGGGCGGTGTTGCATGCACTGTTGCAGGTCACAGAATGTGGTGTAACACCGGGTCCAATCAACCGAACCAGAACCAGCTTCCACTGACCTTGTTTCACAAACAAAAAGAAAAAAATATGAATCTCTACACCTATTAAAAAAAACTATAAACATATTAATCTCTAAAACTAAACCTAATGCGCAGTGTTTTTGGTTTTTTTGCTGTTTTATTTATTAATTTAATATTTTTGCATCTTAAGGTCTTATGACTTCATCAACTACTCGAGTTCCACTCAAGTTTTATTATGTTAATATCGAGTTTAAAAATTATGTAATTGTTCATATATATATATGTATATATATATATATATGTATATATATATATATATATATATATATATATATATATATGAAGGTGTTTGAACTCTTCCCACACTCTTGCAATATTCTAAACAATGTTTTTAAACTGTAAACGCTCTAAAAGAGCACGTCATGATCTCCGCTCTCTGCCACCTGCTGCTCTTGGCCACGCCCACTTCTCAGCTGCAGTTGCTGGCAGGTGGCAGAGAGAGGAGATCGTGACAGGCTGCAGGAGGAGCTTCTCCCTGCATCTAATGATTTAGCAGGAGCTAATTAATTTTAAATGTTTTTTTTATTGTATAAATAAACAATTCATGCCGTTCATGCGCGGCTCATCCATCCATCAGCCAGTTGTGTCATGTCCAATCTTACTTTGAAAAACTGCGAAAGAGCGAGTCTGCGAAAGTTGAACCGTGACGTAGCGAGGGATACTGTGTTTACCGACAGCTCTCCTCTTGTGAACTGAGCCTGCTCCGCTGCTCTCACCATCCTAACAGTAGTTACTACTCGCACAGTAGCAGGTTGTTGTTTTCTACCTGGATGATTGAGCTTCTTTGTTCCAACATGTAGTGTCTACTAGAAGAAATGCATTTTGCTGATGTTGCTCTGACGCTGTGGTAAAACTGAAGTGATGGACACTGGAAGGAATCATCTGCTGTACAATAACTTGCTGTTTTTAACCAGAATAATAAGTCTGCATGCAGCCAGCTCTGCTGTTTGCATGGCAAGCTTCAGATGCGTTCACTGAACTCTGCAGCGAGCTGGAGCAGTCGTGCAGAAACAGCTGCGGGGTTCTTTTTGACCGTATTCAATCTGATTCCAGCTGTTGATTTAAGATGCCTGTCTGTTTTTTATTATTACGTCCAGATGTGGACTGAAATGTTACCACCCCAGATGACATTTCTTGCTCTTCTTTTCAATTTACGCCTCCATTACCTGCTCTCCGTGAACGCATTTCATATTCTTTTTAACTCTGAGATCTTCTGAAACCCCCTGATAATATCTGAAAGCATTTCATTTACTTGTTTTGTACCGTAGGAGTATGAGTAGACTGTTATTAATGCACTGCACTGGAAATATACAAAGGGATGCACAGTTCAGGTTCTGTTCTTCTACAAAAACACCTTTTTTGTGGTTTCTATATATTTACATAATAATGCTGCTAATTTACGCCTGCAGAGATGTGTAAGACTGCAAACGTATTAATGCAGAAAAACACAAAGATCCTTACGTATCAGAAAGAAAAAAGAGAAATAATCTGACATCCTGCAGGGCTGACTGCCTCATGCAAGCATCGACGCTCTCTTTGTGTTGTTTGGAGAATTTGTAGTGAACGTAACATCCATGTTTTTAACAAATCGTCTCCTCTGTGCACGCTTGTCTCTTTGCACAATTCATTACTTACTTATGTTTCTTTAAATGCCTTTAAAGATATTTTAATAAACCATATTTTTTGGCCTATAAGTTGCTGTTTTTTTACATAATTTACATGTCCTGCGACTTAAATGCCGAAGCGACAAATTAATTTTTTCCCCATATTTATAAACTAATTTTTTGCTGATATGACCGTTTTCATTGATTCTGACTGAAAATATCCAACACTAACATTTTCAGCTGCTATATGGCACCCGAGTAGTATGGCATGCAATTGTGTCATGTAATAGGTAAAAGTGGCTATTAATGACACAATCAGCTTGCCATAGCCTGCCACTTTTGTCCAGCTCGCCAGGAGCAACCGTCAAATCAGCTTCATTTCACTGCACCGCCCTGTTGAAATGCAGCTGATTTAATCATTAAAGTGCATTTATTAACTAAAACTTACACTGAGACACACCTTTGTTTAATTTTCAGCAAACAAATAATTGTTTTTAAGTGTTAATCTTGTTAAATTCTGGTTAAAGTCCTCCAGTGCACGCTCCCATCGCCTCCATTTGGCAGCCAATCGATTTTTGGCACAACATTGTCAGCGGTGACGCGTAATAGATGCGACGTATGTGGCGAAGCAATGTATTTATGGGTTTTTCCACTTTATTAGACATATTTGGACAGATGTGACTTATAGGGCGGTGCGATGAGTACGGCAGAAAATACGGTAGATAATGTAGTTCCTGCCTCAGCACCAGAAAAATGAGAGTTTCTGACCAATCATACAAGAGTGAAGTATATTTTTATCAGAATGGTGTATTAGTTTACTGATGTGTGGTTATATGTGTTTATGTTTTTATAGCCTCTTATTCATGTGTTAAAACAAGGTGGACCTTTTGTTTTCGGTCTCTGTTTCCCATAGGAAGACAGTCTTAGCTACACGCCTGCACTAACAACAGACTCTAGTGTTTTGATATTTTAAGGATGAGTTTCACTGGCTGAGGGCTGGTCACATGATTTAGTGTAGTAACTTTCCATGAGCTGTGATGACGGGACATCTGTGGAGGTGGTGCCAAGCTCTGAAGAACATGTGTTTTACTTGAACCGCATGGCGGAGGCGGTAGTGGCCCAGGGCTGGTGTATTTGAACGTTACAAGTATAACTTAAAATAAACGTGCACTGGATAACGATCGCCTCTCCCGAGCCTGCTTCAGACATGTGAACACACTTTACAAGAGTTCTCGAACACCATTTGAGAAAAAAAGTTCTGCCCGAGATGACTTGCCAAGAACAAGCTGCAAGAACTCCCAAACCAGCGATGTGAGGAAAATGTCCTTTTCTGTCAGCCTTAAGAGAGAGAAGTTTTTCTCCCTTCTTGTGAAGTAAAGCGGCCTGCAGGCTGAGCCACCTCACCAAGAGATCCAGGATCTTGTTCTTTTGCTCATGGTCACAGGTTTGGGTTGAAGCAAAGACGGTCCAGTAAATTCAGAGCTTTGCTTTTTGGCTTCGTTTTTTTTTTTTTTTTTTTTTTTTTTGCCACAACAGACTGGAGCAACGCTCTCATTACTGTAGACGAGGCCTTGATTTGTCGATTTTTGGCAGCCAATTGAGTTTTGGCACAACACCGGCCCACATTTTGTCTTGTCAGCAGTGACACATAATAGATGCAATTTATGCAGCAAAGCATTGTATTTATGTTTTTTCCACTTCATTACATATTTAGACAGATGCGACTTATACGGCGGAAAGTTTGGTAAACTTCTTTTTCATTAGTGTGTGATGCAGGCCGCTGTGATTTAGAGCAATTTCACACATATTTTCTGGTCACTGACTGCTTCCTTACAACATATCTCTGGTGTTTGGGGCTGTACATAATATTTAATGTGCTTTAGATTTAAAGATAGTTTCTAATTTTATTAAAGCTGTTGTGATTAGAAGCAGTGCTGATGAGCAACAAGAAAAGTCCAAACAGGGATCGTCTATGTCCCACGTGGTCCTTTAATCTGTTAAAGTCTTAACCTTAGCATCTTCTGAGATAACTTTATGAAACAGATCGTTCTTTCCTGGATGTGTCTGCTCCTGTTGTGCAGATAATTACAGGTATCTTCTAAACACACGTCATGCTGAATTTGATAATAAGGTTCGCCTCCTTGATGATACGAGACACTTGAGTTTCAAAAGGTTTCCTTCAGGGCCGGTCGTATCCATTTGGATTTGGCTCCACGGGGATTTAGTCTCCCTCGTTTCCTCCCGGCCACCAAAACACCAGAGGGAGTGAGTTTTTACTGTAGCTGAGCCTCAGCTGTAATGAGATTTGAGGAACATCAAAGTCCGTCTCCTTCGAGGAGCCAGAGACGGAGTAAAAAACTAGACGTGAAATGCAAACGTCCCACTGCGCTGATGAAGATGAGTCAGCTTCCTCAGGAGGAGGACGCGAACAGAGAAGAGGACGGCTTCCAAAATGAGTTCATGGATTTTATTTCTTTTTAATGAGATGTTTGTCTGTAAATCCAGAAATATGACACGCAGGACCAAAAAAAAACAAAAACAAAAAAACACCAGAGCAGAAGAGAGTGGTGTCTCTAAAAGAAGAAATCAATGACTCAAGATTATTTCACTGTTCATTAATGTTGATATTAAAGATTTATCTTTATGAGCCGTTTAGTTAATTCTTCTTTTTTCAGCCTTATTTGTTAAAATGACTTGTTTTGTCACCACAGAGCTGAAATATGCATCAAGTCGATCTATTTTCTCTGAATTTTCCAGATGTTTTTAATGTATTTTCCCGTCTGCTCTAATTTGTAGGTTTTTGTCCCCCATCAAAAAGAGGATAGTTGAAAATGCCATCTGTCTGGACATCTTGAGAGCTAGACAACTTGAAAAATAAATTAGGTAGCAACTTCTATTCTGGTGTTTGGCTGCTGCATTCAAGCATAAGAAAGGTTAAAAACCGAGATGCCACATTAACATCAAGATGGCCACTGTATGTAAATAAGTAAACCAGCCACAACATCATTTAAGAAAACTATGCTTTCTAATTTTTATATAGCTTAAAAGTGTAGTTTCCTCAAATGATTGGGGTGGCAGAAGTTTACTGGTAATCTATGGTGGCCAAGGCCACCAGTGGCCAACTTTTTTGGAATCCGGTTTGTACCATAATTTCCGTCGTATAAGTCACAGTTTTTTGCATAAATTAGCCTGCGACTTATACAGCGAATCAACATATTTATGTTTTATTCCCCTCATATTTATAACCCTTATCTGGCTGAGATCTGACACTTTCATTCATTCTGACATGGAAAATAAGTAACATTACCATTTACAGCCACTAGAGGGCCCTCGACTAATATGGCAAGCCAAGTGTCTCGTTAATAGGTAAAAGTGGCTATTAATTAGACACATGGCTTGCCATACTAAGCCACTTTCGTCTCGCTCCAGAACTCCTGGAGCAAACGTCAATCAGCTTAATTTCACCTGGGCGGCGCAGCATCTCAGAAGAATGCAGCTGATTTGACCATTAAAGTGCATTTATTAAGGAAAAGTTAGACTGAGACACACCTTTGCTATGATTTCGAGCAAACAAATAATTGTTTTTAAATTTTAATCTTGTTAAAATCTTGTTTAAAAAAAAAGTCCTCCCGAGCACGCTCTGGCAGCCGCCATTTTTGGCTCATCGACCCACCTTTCCGTGTTGTCAGTGTTGACACATAATAGATGCGACTTATACAGCGACGCAACATATTTTTGGATTTTCCACTTTGTTAGACATATTTGGGCTGATGCGGCTTATACGGCGTTGCGACGTGTACGGCGGCAAGTACGGTATAAACATTTATTATTCAAATCCTTCAGCGATGGAAACCATCAGCTGGTCGTTTCTGATAGTTAGTGTAGCAGAAAAACACAAAAACTACTTTTTTAAATCGCAAGCTACAATGATTAAAAAAAAGATCCCCTAAAAGCACGAATAGTGGAGTTTTATTTTACATTTAGTCCCATCAGCACATTTTCCACATGTTTGGGCTGAAGTTCTTGAACGAGCCCCCTAAAAAAATATAATCTCTGTTAGAAGAAGGTTAATGAGCTTCACATACAAAAACAGTGACTTCAAAAAGTAGTAACTGAATTCACTCATTACAAAAAACAATGAATCATAAAGTTATCCTGAACTATGTCGAGCAGTGAACTTTCATGGGTTAACTCCAGTAGTTGTTCAGATGTAGTACCAGTACTGACGTATGGGTCCATACTCAAGCACGTACCTGCATACTTTACTCAGTCTGGACATAAAAACAGATCATGAAAAATGTCTGACTTCTCATCTCAAACAGCTTTTTCTTGGACTATTGTTGACCTGTTCTCAGTCACTTCGGCTGTACGCGTGGGCATCACATTTTGTTAACAAATTTTTAAGTTTAAAGACACAATACCATTTATATTGTGTGGATTTTCTTTATAATTATTTCCTGGTCTTCATGACAGTTTTATGAGTACCTTTAATGTCAACTTGTTTCGATATTTGAACCTTGTTGTTAGACCACCACAAACACATTCATTAAAACACTTGGTTAAAGTTTGGAACTTTGCAGAGTTCAGAGTGGTATCAGGCCCTTCCTCCATGATTTATTTCATTTTATTACAGCATATCTACAGAACAGGTTTTGTGACCTGCTGCACATCCTTTCCAGCCTGATCCCCCAGTCTCCCCATTTGATACAAGTCCTTCCCTCTCATCAAACACCTTCTGTTTTGTCTTTTTAACCATCGTTGTTGCCCTACATTGCATCTCCTCACATTCTTCAATCCTCTCCCTGTGCCAACTAAAACATCCAAATCCACAAATCCAAATCAGATGGACCACTAAAATCCAAAAAGTAAAAGGTTAAACCTAAAATCCCTTCTCCTGGTCAGTAACGTTCTTTTTCAGGGGTCTGCAACCTGCGGCTCTGGAGCCCCATGCAACTCTTTGGTCCCTCCGCAGCGGCTCTTTCAAGCTTTGACCAAAAATGACTTGAATTGAATTTTATAGGATGTTATATCCACAACAACAAAATACTAGTTTTAGCTGTTTTCCTGTCATTTCCTTTGCAAATATGTGTATACTAGCACTAATACACTAAGTACATTATACTCTCTTTAACTTGCTTTATTTCTTCAAAGTAGAATACTCAATTTCTCCCCCCCCAAAAACAAAATAAAAAAATCACATACGCCCGCACAGTTCATTGTTTTAGTTTAAAAAATAAGCAAAACATATGTATATAAATATATATTCTTTACAAAGGTCCAGTGTTATCTACTTGTGACCTGGATATGTACATCAGTGACCCCCTGCCACCTGAAAAGGAAGTGAGTAAACATAACGGATGGATGGATGGATGGATGGACTGATGGATGGATGAATGGATCAAATCCTATTATTTTGTCTCAAAATGTAAAAATATAAAAAAAATGTTAACAAACATTGGATGATTTTCGTTTTATAATTTGATGCCTACTGGCCAGACAAGCCCACTTTAACAAACTTTAAGTGGCCCATGGACCACCAGTTGATAATGACTATTGTATCAAGTTTTGCAGCTCTGGACGCGTTTAATTTAGTGAACGAAGGGGCAGAAATGGATCTTTTGATCATAAAGGTTGCAGACCCCTGCTTTAGATGATGAAAACCTAACACAAGGTGATTTTTAACCATGTGCTTCTGTCATCAGTGTAATCTCGTGTCCTCCTTTGTGTCACAAAAAGCCTAAATAGTCGACCGGCAGCTGTGACATTTTCCACTTGATCCTCCCATTGAACATGTGCAACAAACAAAGCACATTTTAAACCTTCCTGAATATGAAGACAGAACCTGAGCAGCTTCTTGCAGCGTAACAAAGCCTCTGGACAAACAGGGAGTGTATAGATTCAGGTGCAACGCTGCAATCCACTCACATGTTGGTGTTTTTTTTAATTTTTAAATCATTGTTTTTTTTTTTTTTTTTTTTTTTGTTTTTTTTTTTTTTTTTTTTTTTTGTTTTCTCCAAACCAGAGGCAGAGTTAATCTAACAAATGGCTGTCAGAGCCTGATACCAGAGAGGCTCTGCTCTGAATACTGGATCAGTCCATCTGCACCACTAATCGCACCGGTCAGTCCACGATAACGATCTCTGTTGACTGAAGTGAATGTGTCGTTCTCTGGTTTATACAGACACGGCGGTGCTGTAGGCTACGAGGTGATGAACTGAGTTCAAGAGATGTTAGTTACATTGAAATAAATCAGTTATAAAGATTATAGAAATCCACCCATCCATCCCCTCACTTATCTGTACCGTATTTTCTGCTGTACACGTTGCTCCGCCCTATAAGTCGCATCCATCCAAAAATGGCTAATAAAGTGGAAAAATCCATAAATACGTCGCTTCACCGTATAAGTCGCATCTATTTTGCGTCACCGCTGAAAAACTGGAAATGTGGGCTGGTGTTGTGCCAAAAATCGATTGGTTGCCAAATGGCAGCCACTGGAGGGTGCACGGGAGGACTTTTCCAAGAATATAACAAGATTAACACTTAAAAACTATTATTTGTTTGCTCAAAATTATAGTAAATGTGTGTCTCAACCTAACTTTTCCTTAATAAATGCACTTTGACGGTCAAATCTACTGCATTTCAAAAGCCGATACGCGGAAGTAAGCGCGTGCATAGGACGAGTCACTGTGCAAATTTAACAAGATAAACACCTAAAAACAATTATTTGTTTGCTAGCCTTTATAGTAAAGTGTGTCTCAGTTGAACTTTTACTTATTAAATGTACTTCAATGGTCAAATTAGCTGCATTTCTCTGGGGCGTCGCCGTGAAATGAAGCTGATTTGACAGTTGCTCCAGGCGAGCTGGACAAAGGTGGCAGGCTATGGCAAGCCGATTGTGTCATTAATAGCTGGTGAAGATTCTCAGTTGTCCAGGACATGGTATATTCAAAAAAGTTCAAGACAAAAATAATAAAGTATAAAGTATAATAAATAAAATCCAGTTGTTTTTGTATTGAACTTTTATGAATTTGTCATTATAGCAATGTTTTCTTATTACATGATACAACTGCATGTCTTACTACGCTGTTGCCAGCTAGTGGCTGAAAATGGTAGTGTTCAATTATTTTCAGTCAGAATGAATGAAACTGTCACATCTCAGCCAAAAAATGGTTTATAAATATGGGAAAAATCCATAATACGTTACTTCGACATATAAGTCGCAGGACATGCAAATTATGCAACAAAAAAAAAAAAGTGACTTATAGGCTGAAAAATACGGTATCTGTAGTTTGATTAATAAAGGAAACCCAGACCTCTCCACAGCTGTTTGTTTGGGGGGGGGGGATCCAAAGATGTTCCCAGGTCAGAGGAGATGTCTAGTCCATCTAGCAAGTTCTGGGTCTCCTCCCAGATGTGCCCAGAAAATCTCCAAAAGGAGGTGTCCAGGAGGTGGCTGAACCACCTCAACTGACTCCTGTTGATGTGGAGGAGCAGCGGCTCCACTCTGAGCTCCCTCCAGATGAAGGAGCTCCTCTCTGCTCCATACGAATGGAGCTCATTTCAGCCCATTGTGTGCAGGATCTCATTCTTTTGGTCACATGACCTCAGGTGAGGGTTGAAACGTAGACGAACCAGCACATTTTAATTTTCAACTTAGCTCTTTCTTCACCACAACTGCCCGAAACAACCCCCTCATTACTGAGAACGAGGCCTCGATCCATCAATCCACCTCTCTCTCTGTCCCACCGTCACATGAACAAGAAGCCAAGATACTTCAACGTCAAGTGGAGAAGTTTATTTCTAAACAAACAAGATGAAACAAAACAAAAAGTGAGATCATCCATCTTCAGATAAGAGGATGTAACGTTCTGACCCTGAATGTTTGGACACAGAACTAGATGTAGGGATCCAGTGCTTTCCTTCTGCAGGTTCTTGGGTTCTGGGCGGCGCCAACAAGCAGCAGCTGTGGTCCATTTCCTCTGAAGGTCTCCAGGAGTATAAGAAGCTGTGGACAGGTTCCGTTCCCTGCTGGGACATTAGATATCATCCAGTAACGTTGGCAGCCTCCAAGAAGATTCCTACTTATCTGTTTCCTTCCATGTTTCCTAGAACCTCCGTCCCAGTGACCAAATCCTGGATCATCCGTTTCTCCTTCGTGCCTCACTCTGAACTTCTGTGACCTCGCCGCTCACCTCCTGCCCTCAATCCTATACGGTAACCTCCACTATCATCTCAACTTCTCCTCCTCCTCTGACCTGGGATCCTCCACCCTCTTACATGCCACAGAACCACCAAGAACCCTGTGAGGACAGAATATCTGCTCCTAGCCTCGCCACCATCGACCAAGAGCCATGCTTTCCTTCCTCCTGTGTCAGATCCTCCAGTACCTCCTGTAAAACTCTGTAAATTAATTCACGTTGAACTCCGAGCGGAGCCTGTTTCGTCTCCGTCCCTCCGCTCTGGGTGCAACCGCCTCCACTGAGTCTTCAGACGTCGAGCTGAAACACTTTTTATTTCATCACAGTTTGTTTAATTATAAAATCAGCTGCAGCTAAAACTGAATTCGACAGGCTCTTTATTTTATGAACGTTTTTTTGTTTCAAGGTGTTTTTTTTTTTTCATGTTCGTCTCGCGGCGTTTCAGTTTTTTGTGCTCCGTTGTCGCTTTTTAAAATAAAGTTGTTGTAGAGGCAGGGCAGCCGACTCGGCACCTTAAGGTCCTGGGTTTGATTCCCAGTCATTGCACATCTTGTGGTGTCTCTGAGCAGGACACCTTATCCCCAGGTGCTCCCCGGGTGCTTTCAATAACCGCCCACTGCTCCATCTAGTGGTGGATGGGTTAAATGCAGAGAGCCAGTTTCAATACACACACATTATTATTTTTATTATTTATTTTTATTCAAGCTCGTCAGTCTGCACTTTCTGGGTCCCGTCCTGCACACCCTAACCCAAACAGACAGTTTTTACTGTTATAATCCACTTTTAATGATGACTGTGCAGCATTCTCAGTGGCACGTGGCTGAAAATTAAGTTTTTTCCTCCCCGTATGAACATACACGTTACGGTTGCGCTGCAGAAAAACTTTAAAGCAGCACATTTTTGCGTCTGCCTCACTCAAATGTTTTGATTTTTGATTTAATGCAGCAAAACTGAATAATGTGCTGCAGAGCAATAAAGCAAACAAAAGATTTCTTGTCGAGCATAATACAGTTATTTTGTTATTATAAACAGCCGCCAGTCAGACTCTTTAGATTTACAATCACAAATAAGCAATGCAAAATGCACTGAACAGAGAAGATGCTCGGTTTATTTCATCTTACATATTCATTTATTCAGTATGATCAACTTTCAGTACTTATCGAACATGCTGCAAAGCTGAAAGTGGTAGAGTCACATATCGAAGTCTGACAGTGGTCCCCTCAGGCCAGTTTTGGGTTTTGTGGCTTCAGCTAAATGTTGAACCTGAGACCCAAACATCCCAGATGCTCGTCCATGTTTTTCCACAGGCTGCGCTGGGAATAACCTCAGAGAGAAGGGCTATTATCCATCTGTCTGCCCCTCCACTCGTGTCTTCATCCGTCCATTCTTCACGTCTACATCAGAGACGACGGCCGCCGCACGTGCAGGAAGGAGGATGACGTCCGTAAAGGAGGTGAAGATGGATTTATTTTATAATCACTGCAGATCAGCGTGCGTCGTTGCTTGATTAAGTGGAAAAGAGGAGGCGTGGCATCTTCAGCCAACGTGCAACCTTCCACTTCCTCTGGACGGCCTCCAGCTCTAATGTTAAAAACCTTGGTGTCATTTTTGATCAGGACGTCTCTTTTCTCCCCCACATTAAAAACGTTGGAGTCTTAACTGGAGTTAGTGGGAGAGATCATCTCTCTCCAGTCTTGACTTCTCTCCACTGGCTCCCTGTCAAATCCAGAACTGAATTCAAAATCTTACTTCTAACCTACAAAGCCCTCAACACCCTAGCTCCATCTTATATTACAGATCTTATTGTTCCATATTTTCCTAACAGAGCACTTCACTCTCAGACTGCAGGTT
>JARVGV010000527.1:26538492-26554814 GCA_031762435.1 Hypsolebias longignatus | reverse complement strand
TACATATATATATATTATATACAAACAGTATATATATATATTATATATTTTAATTTAAAGTACTCCCAGCTGTAATTTATACATTTAATCATCTTGGAAAACTGTAAGATATTTTTTTGGTGGAACATGCCTTGATTTTAATTGCTTATCTTATTAATCATGTGTTTTTGTTACTTTACTGGATCAATAAAGTCATATTTCAAGTTGTAACAGACAAAAAAAAAAAGTCTAAATAAATATATATATTTTTTGTGCAGTGTTTACTAGCAAGTTTTAAACTTTACAAAATTAAAAATTATATTGACACAATATAGTATATTTGTTTTAAATACTGGGAGTGGTACATGTACTGCAAAGACAAAGTCTTTAAACGTTGTATCTGCTCGTGTACTGACATGGAGTAAAGATGACTAGTATTGAAATTGATAATCATTATTTTTGGTTATACTGTTTTTATGCGTTATGCATTGTTAATTTTATTAAAAATTTTAACTCATGTCAAGCATCTTTGAGCATTTAGGAAAGTGCTATACAACTAAAATGTATTATTATTGTTATATTTTTCTTTTAAGCTAAGGTGGCCATCTTGGATTTTTGATTAGGATTCTGTATGTGATGGGGAACGTTCTCGGCTATAACCACACCATATTTCTGCTCTATGTGTAAAACCAGCTGATTTAAAGCCATTTAAACTGAACTTTGGTGGCCATTTTGAATTTTTAAAATCATTATTTATTGGGCATTGCTCTCATCTACCACTAAACCAAAGTTCAACTTAATATCTCTAAAAAATGACTGATTTACAGTATTTTTCCTTTTTAGCTCAGGCGGCCATCTTGAATATTTGATTTGCAACATGAGTCTGTAGAAAATGACAAATAAAATTGGTGTTCTTCATTTGCAAATTACGTTGCCATGGTAACTCTAAACGCCATTAAAAGTAATAGCACACGTCATGATGCTGAGCGGGTCGTTTTGATAGAACATTTGTGGAGGTAAACGTTTTGGTTTGGGACACATTAAAGTTGACGGAAGATCAAAATATAAAGTTAAGAAAGCCTTGTCAGGTGGATAATAACTGTGCAGTCTCCAATAAATATTATTACCATCAACCACCATCAACGTTTACATGAATAAACACCACAAAATAAAATGTGGGTGCTTTAATTAGTTTCAAGACGTGGCCATCACAAGAAGTTGAGACTACAAACATTTCCACCAGTTTGTGCAAATGAATCTCCAGAAATGAACCTAGTTTAGAACCACCTGGAATGAAAGCTTCACGAAGCTTCATCTGGCCACCACCACAGGCTGGACCTCCAGTACTGGTCCCAGGATGTTATGTTTGGGGTGACGGCGAGGAGGCGAGAAGGTTCCCCCCCCCGAGAGGTTCTGTGTCACAGGCACAAAGAGACTGGACACCTCGAGGAAGGACCACGGGCCAGGATTACACGGGAACAAGGAAACTCTCAGGTTAGTACAGCTATTCAGAGGAGTTGTAGTTCTCGTTCACCAGTTGGCATCACAATGTTCCATCCAAGAAGAACTGCTCCACAGGTCCTTAAACGCACCACACGTTCTTCAGCCAGGACCAGCTGGAGGTGGTTTGGCTCCGCCCCTGCCACTCAGGAGTTGTAATCGTGATTAATGGCATCAAAAACACTGAAATTCCTCAATTTGAAGGTAACACTTGTTCTTTTTTTTTTTTTTTTAGAATAAAAAGTTATTTATTGAACTATATCAAATTAATGGGTTTGATCCCAGGTTATTGCACATTTTGTGGTGTCTGAGCAGGACACCTCATCCCCGGGTGCTGCCCACTGCTCCACCTGGTGGTGGATGGGTTAAATGCCACCATTGTATGGGAACATACAATGATGACAACGCATACCTATTATTATTATTGTTTATCCTCTTGAGATGAATTATCTCATTTTATTAAGAAATCACTTGTTTTCTCAAGACAAGTTGTTTAAAACAACAAGGTTCTTTTTTCAGGATTTGTTTTTTGTCTCAGTTTCTCAAGATAGTGAGTTATTTTTCTGTTTATTGCAAGATGAGCTGAATTTCTCAACATAAAGAGTTATTATCTCGAGCTTTATTCCTCAATATAAAACATTAGATTTGTTTCGTCAAGTTAACTCGTGTTCTGAAGTTAGTTATCTTATTTCAAAATAACTCGTAACACATTTTTCAAGAAATTGTTTTTTCTTGAGATAAATTCTTTACTTCATCACCTCTTGATTAGTAGTGTCTAAGTGTGGTCCTTGTGGGCCACCGTCCTGCGCGTTTTACATGTTTTTTTGCTCCAACACACCAGAGTCAATGGTTGAATGACCTCCTCAGCCTGTAAATCACCTGTCCATGACCATAAAAGACGTTAAACATGCACAACACTCCTGATGGACATCACATTTGTTTTCTTTATATTATGAGTTATTTATCTTTCATAATGAATAGTTCATGATTAAACCTGCTGCTTTAATATAATGAGTTACATTTTATTTTGACTGCGAGTTATTGTGAGTAAATGGGCATCGTTATCTACTGATAACAAAATGAAAATTCAAACTGTGTCCTCTCTGGGCTTCCGTAAAAAAGATGGTTTGTTTGTTTTAGAGATTAGGGAACTAATAAAGCAAAGCTTATTTTTCTTGGCATAAAATAAATATTGAGGTTGTCCCAAGATGATAAAAATAAAATAGCAGCAGTCGTGGCAGTTCTTGGCTTCCGTACATTTGTCTCTTAGCGTTTGAGTAGAAAAAGTTTGTTTTATAAAATGTCACAGCGGATGCTGAAGTTTGTGTTGTTGCCTCGACATGACGGTTAAATCAGCAGGTTTGATGGTCGCTGTAGGAAACGCGCACATACATTTAAAAATGACAAATAGTAAAAAAAAAATTTTTTTCTTTTGGCAACTCCCTTAAGGGGTCGCCACAGCAAACTAAGTCGCACGAAATTTACAAAAAGTAAACATTAATTATCTTTAAAAATAAAAAAAGCAGATTGAGCTGAATCTTCACTTTGTCTCTGTCTCCTGTCCTGAGCAGCACGTTGGCGACAGCGGGAAGGAATGACCCCTTTTAACAGAAAGAAACCTCCAGCAGAACCAGCTTCAGGCTGGACAGACATCTGCATCAAGTGTGTAGTTTCTATGGTCCAGTTGTAGTTTCTATGGTCCAGTTGTAGTTTCTGTGGTCCAGTTGTAGTTTCTGTGGTCCAGTTGTAGTTTGTGTACAAAGTAGTTTATATGGTTAGGTGTAGTTTGTGTGGGCTGGGTGTATTTTATTTTTTTTTTTGGTCCAGTTGTAGTTTCTATGGTCCAGATTAATTTTTTTTATGGTCTAGATGTAGTTTCTATGGCCCATGTGTAATTTTATCTAGGTGTAGCTTATATGGTCCAGATTTATTCTTTTGGTTTCTATGGTCTAGATGTAGTTTCTATGGCCCAGGTGTAATTTTATGGTTTAGGTGTAGTTTATATGGTCCAGATTTTTTTTTAATAGTCTATGTGTGGTTTCTATGGTCTAAATGTAGTTTCTATGGTTTAGGTGTAGTTTGGTTTCTGTGGTCTAGATGTAGTTTCTATGATCCGAGTGAAGTTTCTGTGGGAAGAAAAACAAATAAAACATGTATAAATAATTTCAAATAAAACACAGAGTAGAGCAAGTAAAGAAAGTCTAAACCTATAGCAACAGAACTAAGGAATAGCTCAGGAAACCCAAGCCAACCCCAACTATAGGATTTATCAAAAGGAAAGTTCAGTCTAGTCTGAAAAGTTGACAGGAAATTTGTTCCACAAGAGAGGAGCCTGACAACTGAAATTCTTAAAACTCTAGGAACCACACTCCTCAGACTGATGGATGGATGGAGAGCGAAACGTCTTTTAACACAAAAATTAAAAAAAAAAGACAAGAAACTGTTCAGATGAACTGACTGAACATTGCTGGAATCTTCTGAGCATGAGCGTTGATCATAGGAACCACATGTAAACCTGCACTGCTCTGAGCGGAACTCATGATGGAACTCACGAAAGTTTATTCTGGACGTGACACGAAAACCTGAGAGGTGAAGGTCACGAAGAGAAGAGGCTGCGGGACGTTTGTCGTGTGTGTGCGCGCGCGCGCCTTGCTTTGCAGCGGCGGTCCTGCAGAGAGCAGCAGATAGTTTAATTCCTGTACAGTGGAGCAGCGGAGGGAGGAGCGACGCTCCGCGCGTGAGGCCGGGAACAGGAAACTTGTCGCTTCTGCTCCGAAGCTCCGAGGAGGAGAAGCGCTGCTTTCTGACGGTACGAGGCTCCGCTCGGCCCGGCGGAGGAGACCCAGGAGGCTCCGGAGGATCCGAGCAGCGACCGGCGGGGGGGAGGGGGGAGAGACACCGGAACCCCGGCTGACTTCTCTCCCGCTCCGTTTCCGCCTCATGACCTAATTTCCAGGCCGAAGCTCGTGCCCGAACCTCGTGTTCCGGAGGCTGGACCTGGACCAGACCCGGTGAGTGTCGGAGGCTCCGAGCCGCGCGCGCGTCTCGCGGGCTCGGCCGAGGAGGCGTCACGGAGGCCGGGGCGGGTCGGTGCGACAGCCGCTGTGCGCGCGGAGCCACGGCCACGCTGCTGCAGGTTCCGAGCTCGGTTCGGTGCCTGCCCCCCCCCCCCCCCTTTACAGTTGGACCCGCAGTTTTCAGTCAGGGCCAGGAGTTGGACTTCAGGCACGCGCATGCACACGTGCACACTCTTGTAGGCGCCTCTCCCGCAGAAAGCTTTTAGCATTGACCAAGTTCAGTCAGGTGAGCCTGAACTTTCAGAGTTGATCGTCCAGACGTGCGGGTGCGCACTGAACGTAAACAAAGCGTGAGCTCTGCAGACAGAAGACCAGACCTCACGTTTTACATGTCTCCACCTGGATGATTGAGCACCAGTCACTAATTTCTGCAGGTAAACAAACACAGGAGATAGTTGGCAACAGCTTACGCTTACAAATCTTTAATTTAATTTAAACCTTTAAAACGATGCATAAAATACATTAACCTGAACTACATGTAAGAGTTTGCTCAGGTAGTTTTTATTCATTTATTTTTTTACCCGATAATTCTGAAATGCAGGTACGCACTGAACGTAAACAAAGCCCTCAGCTCCGTTACTTCACTCAGGAAATCTGTGTGAGAATACAACCTGCATTGAAACAGCTCTTCCACATCGTTGACCCGCTTTCAGTCCCTTCGGCTGTTTCCGCAGGTAAACACAGGAGATAGTTGGCAACACATCTTTTAATTTAAATGAAACAAGGCTTCAGTTAGAAAGTTTATTGATTTGCATTTCTGGATTGTGGGTACGCACTCGACGTAAACAAAGCACACTCCACATTTTCTTGAAGGAACAAATCCAAGCTGCTGGACGTCGTCGACCTGTATTCAGCCTCTTCGGCTGTTTCTGTCGACAAATCATCGTTGGCTCCAGATCCATAGTAGAATTAGTTTCATTGGTCATGAATTTATTTATCTTCATGGCTTTGCGTTGTGGACCTTCAGTGTCTCTGCAGTGTGTCAGTTTTGTCCAAACGTTCTGCCTCGTGAAGCGTTTTATGCTTTAATGTGAATCCAGAGCCTGACTTGGGATCAGTGTGCACGTATTGACATCTGCAGCTCACGACGCTGTGGATTTGTGTTGCATGTGGCCGATTGCGTAACGCTCCATGCGACAGCCTGAACGTGCACAATCAGTGCCCGGCCCGTATTTCCATCAGTTGTGTTGCTGTCCGGCTGTCGGACCTGGACGTTGTGACTCATGTTGCTCGAGGTCTGCCAAGTGAAACACGCCTCTCCCTAAAGGGGGCGTGTCTCCGAGGCATTTCGTCTCTTGGCATCAAACGTTGCCAGCAAGCACTTTAATGCTCACTAATGTCCCACAGCCCAGACTCCTGCCAGCCCAAAGCGCACACTTTATCTTTCCAAACTTGGAAGGATCCCGCGGTGAGCATGGCCGATGATTTGCAGGTCGTGAATATGACGGCGGTGGTTTGTGCACGTTTGCAGCTGCTTCCGTTTAAACGCCTCCGTCGACACATTATTCTGAAATAATGAAATCACTCAGCAGGACCGGAACGCTCCAGTTCCCGTCAGGCTCTCGGCTTCAAAGCTCACACGACGGGGGACGGCGTCGCAGCTCGTGCAGATTGTTGATTTGATCTTAACCGTGTTTGTTATTGATCGTTCAGCGCAAAGATCACGAGATTTTCTTATAAAACGGTAAAATGGCAACAAAGCAAACGGCAGAGATAACGCGGCGCTCATGTTTTTGCGCAAGTATGTGTGTCTGTTAGCGAAATATCTCAATTCAGTTTATTTATATGGCGCCAAGTCACAACAGGAGTCGTCTCTGGGCCCGAACAGAAACATTCACATATAAAAAAATAATAATTTAACATTATTTATCTGAGGAGCAGCTTTGAGTTTAACTCATCACAGAACTCTGTCTTGAGCAAACAAGAAGGCGACAGTGGAGAGAAAAAACTCTCCTGAGGAAGAAACCTTTAGCAGAACCAGGCTCAGGACAAGCGGCTTCAATTGGCTGGGTTTGGTAAGAACAGATACACAATGGCAGGTCAAGAATCACATGTTAAGATAGAAATAACATCAAATGAAAACTATTTAATTTTAACAATTCATTTAAGGAAATGATGTCAGTTTGTCCTCTAGTAGTCTAAGTCTATAGCAGCAGAACAAGTCAACCCTAACTATAGGATTTATCAAAGAGCAAAGTCTTCAAACTGGACAATGTGTCGGCCTCATGGACAGAAACTGGAAGTTGGAGCTTGATAACTGAAAGCGCTTCCTCCCATTCTGCTTTTGGGAACACTAGGAACCACGAGTAAACCTGCAGTTTGAGAGCCAAGCGCTCTGTTAGGAAAATATGGAACAATAAGATCTCAAATATAAACTGGAGCTAGGTTGTTGAGGGCTTTGTAGGTTAGAAGTAAGACTTTGAATTCAGCAGATGGTGAACCGTTAGGTGCACGTCTACTACAGCTTCTCTAACGCAGTCAGCCCGACTCAAAAACCACATTAAAAATCACAAGTGTCTCTAAACCATTCAGTTCTACAGATGTTTTTCTACAAGTCAGTGGTGGTGTAGCTGAGAGTCGTCCCCAAAGTGTTCCCCGAGGGCTGCGCGCTGTGCGGCACATTACACTTTCAGCCATGACTGTTGGTCTTTTTGACGTAGTGGTGCTTTTTAAATTTTAAATTTTGTGCAAACCGGACTCAAACCGACGCTTCTGTGTGCGATCAGCTGGTGCCACCCCCCAGGTGCCTCCTCACTAATCATTAGCCATCAGTGCACATCTCGACCTTCTGTCTGGGGGTGGATGATTAGCCCCGGACAAATCCGTCAGAAGGAATCGCCGTGGTTTTCCGATGCAGTGGGCGGGGCTTGTTGATGGGGCTACAACTTGTTTCTTCAGGTCTGGCCTGCTGCTGAACTTGGATGTTAGGTGGTTTTTTTTATTTTAAAGTGTAAATCTTTTATCATCCATTGACAGAAAACACTTTGGGAGCACCGGCGTGGCTGCTAGTGATGTAACAGGTTTGCTTTAGAGAAAACAAGCATGATGGATGTCTCCTCTGCTCCTCTCCCTGAAACCTGGGGCTCCATGTTGGAGTTAGGGGTGACCTCCTTCAGACTTTTCCAGCAGCAGCACCCCAAGCGGGCCTCTCTTTCAGTGACCTTCCCCCTGTCTGTCTGTTTGTCTCTGCCTGCCTGTCTGTGTTTCTGGCCTCTCTTCATCCTCTCCTCCTCCTCCCCCCGTGGAAGGGCAGGGGCGCTGGGATCTGTGGAGCATCCTCTTATATAACCCTCACTGTGTATCTGCCGTGCGATGATGTCAGAGCTGTCTGGAGAGGTGGAGTGCATGCTGGGTAGGCCCAATGTGTCCGGAGCTGTTCGCTGTGTTTATGCGAGTGCTGGGAATTCTTAAAAAAGTCTTGAATTTGGACCAAAATGTCCATTTTAGTTCCAGAAAATCTAGTTGGAAAGTTGATGATGACCCAGAAAGCTCGACCGCTACTTGAAACAGTCACATTTTAATGTGTTATTATCAATATTTAGGATTTATCCACCATTTATTATTAACAAAACAAGGTTCAAAAGGCCAGAACTTGTAGTTTTAATGAAGCTTTATTAAAAAATAACCACAGCATTTATCAGAGGCGTCATAACTGACGTGTTTATCATGTTCTTGTTCTTTTCCTCCAGTTTTCAGTCTTTTATGGATCATTTTGTTACTTGCAGTTAATTAACGTCTAATTAAACATTTAAGTGAGATTATAAGTTAATTATTTAACCTTATTTATTTAAAGTACAGATTAGAACAATGTTAATAATCACCTCATTATTAATCCAGAAAGACTTCCAGCTTTATCTTTGTGAAGGCCTAAAGATGCTGAATTGGAGATCTTAAGCCTTTTTTTCTTGTTTTGGATGATTTTGGAACCAAATGATGACAAAATGTCAGTTGCTGCTTTTAGTTAAACGTGGAAAAGCTGTAACTCGGGTTTTAGACTCCTTTAATTGGACCGTTGCTGCTTCGCTCCTAAAAGCAACATGTCAAAGTATCGAGTCCCAAATGGCTCCTTAATGTGTTTCTTTCTTGTAAAGTGCTCTGAATAAAAGAGTCTGCTAAATAATGGTGATAAAACATTATTATTGCTTCTCGGTATGAGGAATACCACTGACGTGGCACTAATTGCCCGGCAGGAGCAGCTTTGTTTTTGATCCATGCCCCGACATTGATTTTTCTGGCACTCTTAAATATATTTATTGGACCCTTAAAGAGCAACATTAGAGGTCAGAGCTCATACGTTTGTAGCTGATTAGTGGAGGTTAAGCGGACATGTTTTCTGTCGCTTTCCTCCATTTATGCATATTGTAGACTACAGTAACAGATGCCCATAAGTGCCTTGTTTTCCCAGTAGTTTCTCCATGACCTTAATTAAAATATCTCGCGTAGAAGAGGAGCCTGTGGTCATCTCATGTTTATAAATGTGTTGTTCTCTGACCAGTTAGATCAGAACTCCCATACGTTATAGGCTCTTGCAGTCAAAGTGTCCACGTTTTTAGCTAACCGGGCTAATTCAATACGTTTTTAGTTATTGTTAAACCAAACTCTGTTTAGGTGCATCTTAGTGTGATACGTCTCATTAACTGTTGTTTTTGTCTCTTAGTGTTGTTTTCACTCTCATCATTAAACCTCATGTGTCACCAACATATCATGTCATGCAGTTCAACACATCAGGTGTAGGTTCCCATAGACCTGTAGGTTTCACAACTGCACCCTATAAAGCCTGAATGCAGCATTTGTCACTAAAGGGTCACAGAAATAAGTTTTAAAATGAACGAATCTCTGATTTTTTTTAAAGATAAATGACTAAAACACTCTATAAACCTTTTGCAGAGATTTGTAATGCGAGATTGGGTCAAGATGTGGGGTACGTCCTGGACTGATCAGTGAGATGTGGGGTACGTCCTGGGCTGATCAATGAGATGTGGGGTACGTCCTGGACTGATCAGTGAGATGTGCTTTGAACTTTCCATATGTCCATAAACCTTCTGATCTGTTTTAAACTTGATGCACGTCTGTTCAACCACTAGAAAGCATAATCTTTTCATCACCCCAGCACTAAGGTAGAAGTCACAAAGGTCAAAGGTCATACAAGATCTTTGCTTATCCGGGCCATTTCTATAGATCGGGGTCTGCAAGCTGCGGCTCTGGAGCCACATGCGGCTCTTTGATCCCTCTGCAGCGGCTCTTTCAAGCTTTGACCAAAACAAATTTTTTGTTGTACAAACATCAAAAAACTTCTAGTTTTAACTTTTCCTGTTATTTCTTTTGCAAATACTTTAACTTTTTGCTTTATTTCTATACAGTACTTACCGGTAGTTAAAAATGACATACAGGTAGGTTTACATAGTTCATAGTTGTTTTTTTTTTATTATTTAAAAAAAGAAGTTCCCTCTCTTTACAAGAATCTGGTCTTTTCATTTGTCTTAAATAATAATTAAAAAAAAAAAAAATCAATAAATGTAAAAAAAAAAAAAAAAAGATATTTTTAGCTTCACATTGTCACTTCTACAGGCCACAAAAGTCTTCTACAACAAATTTGAAGTGGTCCATGGGCCACCAGTTGATAATTACAGTTGGAGCAGGTGCGTCTCTGTAAACATTTAATTTAGTGAAGGAAAGCGTAAAAGTGGCTCTTTTGATCCTAAAGGTTCCAGTATAGACCCTGTATGTTTGTGGACGGTTGTAAAATGTGTTGTATGTGGCGCTCTTGTTATTTTATATTAGTGCTTATTCTTCTTGTTGAGAACATCTTGAGATTCTTTCAAAGAAGGGGAATCCAGCAGCGTCAGTGATAATGAACACTACATGTGTGTGTTTGTCCTGTGGCCTCTCCGTCGTGGAGGAAATTCCAAGCCGCTTCCTGTTGTAATATTTGGCACAGGGATTGATGGCAACCGGCAAGTCCAACTTGACTGGGGGAGAAGAACGAGGCTCGAACGCCCCGCGTGAAGCCGTTGCTGGTTTTTGTTGCGTGGAGGCCCGTGAAGCCGTGTGGCCGCTGATAAGCGTGTTCTTTAGGCGAACGCGACGAGATTATCAGCAGGCTCTGCTCCGGCCTCCACACAGACCGCTGGGGTCCTGCTGCCTCTGAGATACTGAAGCACCTGCCCTGTAAGTGCACTTGTAGATGCGTTACATCAGATCTTCCAGGCGGCAGACCACCAGTTCGTGGTTTCTCCCTCAGCTTTGGTTCTTTGACCCCTCCCCTTCTGTTTCTCCCTCTTGTAGGTAACTTTCACTTTGTTGCTGCTGTGGGTTTTCAGTTGTTTCTGTTGAGCCGTGGAGGCCTCCTTATCTTGTTTCCTTGGTGTGTTTGTGCCATTGAGCTGCAGATTCTCCACCCTCCTCTCAGCCAACCTTCGCCTCAGCGGCCTCCAAATCACCGGGGAAAATAATGACTCGTAAAACGTCTTTTATTGGCCAGAATGAGCTGCGAGAGTGTTTTACACGGCCGCCTTTTGCTTGTATTAACATGACTCAGCCCGGCTCTGCTGGGGGACCACTGGGTCCACTCACAATGAGAATAGGTGGCACCCAGGCTCATGAGAGCGCTTCACGTGGAGGAGGTCACCCGACATGGTGTCCGTCTCTTGAAGAGCCGTTTGGGTTCATGCAGTGGAACAGAAATACAGTTGCTGCTTCATGTTCAGAAACGTTGAACTCTCAACACAATGAAGTGGTTAATTTCCTTCTCGTGAAGGCCCCGTGGAATCCATCCTGATCCATTAGAGCGGGTTTGATATCAAAGTGATGAAAACATCTTCAGTTCACACACAACAGAAGATAATCAGTTAATTCCAGGTCCTGAGTTTCTGTAAGTGGCTCATGAGTGAAAACACTAAAGCTGCACTTAAGGAACTGATGTTTGAGTGTTTCGCTGTAATTCGTAGATTTTTTTTTTTTTTGCTTTGAGATGAAGCTCAGAATTCATGAGGTTCAGTTTATCAATATAAAAATATATTTTTGCCTTTTTCTGATCAGTTTTCACTTTATTGTGAAATGAAACGTGGCAGGAAGGAGACATTGGTAAAGGTTTGAAAACAGAACGTTTGCACTGAGCCGTAATGTTTGGCTGCAGCACTAAAACTGCAGTTCAAGAAATCTGTCATGAAAATGACATAGTAACCTTTTCATGTCACTTCACATCACGGCGGCTAACGTTTTAGTAAAAAAATTATATAATATTTAAAAAAAAAAAGGCTTTTCTTGTGAAAATGTTCTGGCTCGTCCTTACAGTCCTGACTTATGCGTGAGTACGTCACGATAACAAACCGCTGAACGATTAATTGTCCCAGAGAACAAAACGTTACAGTACCGGTATATTTAGCCAAGTTTTATGAATGATTGTCCAAAAGTTTAATTTTTGTAAACGTCAGTAAACTTTTGTGATGCTTTGTACAACGAAATGGAATGAAAATATTAGGATTAATTTTAGCCAATGGTTTATTTTGAATTTAATATTGCTCATTTTGAGCATTTTTTAAAATATTTTATTTACCCGGTACTTTTTAACCATACTTTTCACTGTATAAGTCGTGTTTTTTTGCATAATTTGCATTCTGCATTCTGACTGAAAATATTGAACTCTACCATTTTCAGCCACTAGATGGCACTCGAGCAGTATGGCATGCTGTTGTATCCTGTAATAGGTAAGAGTGGCTGATAGTGACACAATCGGCTTGCCATAGTCTGCCACCGTCGTCTGCCTGGAGCAACCGAATCCGCTTCATTTCACTGCGCCGCACCGGCAAGATGCAAAAGTTAGACTGAGACACCTTTACTATAATTTTGAACAAACAAATGATTGTTTTTAAGTGTTATTCTTGTTAAATTCTTATTAAAGTCCTGCCATGCATGGTCCTGTAGCCGCCGTTTGGCAGCCCATCGATTTTTGGCACACCGGCCCACATTTCTAGGTTGTCAGCGGTGACTCATAATAGATGCAACGTATCGACGTATTTATGGAGTTTTCCACTTTATCAGACATATTTAGACTGGTGCGACTTATATAGCGGTGCGACGTGTACGGTGGAAAATACGGTAACTAATTCTCTAAACCGCACACAATCACTTCAAGGGCCACAAATGGCCCTCGGGCCACACTTTGGACACACCAACACCAAAAATGTCTAATTTCATTCTAAAAGATTTCTATGGAGTTATTTTATGTTGTACTGATTCTAAAGATGACGTGTCATAAAAGTTTAGAAAACAGTTAATGGTTATCAGTAAAATTAAAAAACTGCCAACTAAATAGCTGAAATATTAAAATATTAGGCTTTAACTAAAAATGTAAACATAATAACTGCAACATAACCAAAAGAAAACGACAATAATATTGTAGCTTTAAATAGTTCAGTCTAAACAGACTTATAATTTGGACTGAGACCTGAGCTTTTGTTGATGACTCAGTTCTTTTACTGTAAGAAAAAAATCCACCACGAACAGTTAGTTTGACCTTATTATTTTATTAAAAGATGCTTTTTGTACAGGACTGTGCAGCTGAATAGAACTTAACCTAGATTACCCCAGTTTTTCTAAAAAAAACATTACATTTCTCTGTACAGCTACTATTGTGTGAATTTCCCTCCAACCCCTGAAACTGGATGTGTCGCCTATGGAGAAGAAAAGCCGGAGTTTTATTGCTCCTTATTTGTAATCTGTCACACTTGAGGAAACGTGAATGGACCTGTTCCACAGCCTGCTGGCTTGGCAGTCTTTGAAAATCCCCCTTTTGACCATTGTATTCATATTCTGATGATTATTTTGTGTTAGGATTAGGCTTTTAGGCGGCCTCTTGTTCCAGGGACCTACAGGACTGGTGAGGCGGCCATGTTTACAAGACAATGTTGGTCACGCAGTGGGCTGAGGGGACGTTAGGGCCTTTTCTCTGCAGAGACGCTGACTATGAGAAGTCTGGAGAGTGTTTTTATCACATATTCTCATTAATAGTCATCTTTCTCATACGTTGCTGAAGTTTCTGCAGAAAATTCAGATGTTTGCAGAACTGGGTGTGCGGTGATATATTTACAAAAAATCTTTTTAGGAGGTCTAGTGAAATTACAAGTCATACACTTTGATCTTAACTTTGCTGTTATGATCAAATTTTTTTTTAAGAGTTTATGAGTTTGATTTATTTATGAAATACTGCTCGCTCTGTTTTAGCTTCTTATTTATGAACCACAAAAGTTATTATAAATTAGACATTTGAAAATTTCCCAAGATATTAGGAATTGTGGCTTTAAGACATAATCACTGGTTGGTTGGTTGATTGGTTTGGATGAGTATCTGTCCATTTTCTTATAATAATAATCATTTTATTTAAAACACGCTTCAGCGTCGTTCTGCTCCTTTCAGCTTACAATATTTCTGCTAGTTTCAACTTTTTCTGCTATTTCTGTTACCATTTAGCTGTTTTTATGTTAATTTAAGCTTTTTCAGCTAATTCCACATTCATGTCACTCATTTAAACTTTTTTCAGCCTAATTCAGCAAAAATGTGTTCTCCACTTTCTTCTCATCATTTAAGCTTATTTCTGCTTTTTAGCTACTTTTCAGCTGTTTTTCTTTTTGCTATTTTCAGCTTTTTGCAGATAATTTCCACTTGTTTGTGCTAATTCCTGCTTCTTTCAGCCTAACTGGGCAAACTTGTTCTGATTTCTTCTGCTAATTTAAGCTTGTTCTACCCATTCAGCTACCTTTTTTTTTTAAAGCTAATTTTAGCTGTTTTCAGATTAATTCATTTTTCATTGTAATTCCTGCTACTTTCAGCTTAACTTATTTCTGCTAATTTCAGCTTGTTATGCTCCTTTCAGACCTTATTGCTAGTTTCAGGTATTTTAGCTTTTATTTAGCTGTTTCTATGCAAATATTTGCATTTTTAGTTATTTCCACATTTTTTTAGGTAATTTTAACTCTTTCTGCTTCCTTCTGCTAGTTTTTGCTAATTTCAGCCAATTTTTATTGCTAATTTCAGCTTTTGTTTTAGCTAATTTCCCAACTTTTATGCTCATTTCTGCTTATTAAAACATAATTAAGCAAATATTTATTCTTTCTCCTTCTCATTTAGGCTTGCTCTTCAGTTTGAGCTAATTTGAGCTGTTTTTCAGCAAGTTCTACATTAGGCATTCGCACTGCATTTTTGCAGAAATTTCAATTTCTTTAGTTTTATTTGTAGGATATGAACATCTCGGGCACTTTTAGTTGTTTTTTTAATTTTCATTTTGGCACACAGTATCTAAACAACAGCCTTTAAGACAGATCCAGACTCTGTACCTGTCTGTGTGCAGGGAATCAGGATGCACGCTACCGGTAATTAAAACCATCAGGTAGTTGGAAAAGTCACATTTAAAGCCACTCTGTCTTGTTAGTGTGCCACTCGTGTCATTTATGAACTCACTCTTGTGTTGCGCTGTTCTAAAAAACGGATGCAGTGTTTTCACACGATGCATATCTGCTCTTATAGCGTTCTCCATCTGTTGCCTAGCAACCCGTGTCCAGTTCATTAAGGCGTTTTCTTATTTCACTTTCACCACGGTTATTGTTTTCTTCTTGTTTGCCTTCATTTGTGTTTAAATGAAGCATGGTGTTATTAAATTCATTGAGTTGATCTTTGTGTTTCCAAAGTTTCCCCCATTGATTAGTTTGTCTTTTTTAGCTGCTAAATTATTTACTTGAGTTAATAGGAATGACGCGGCCTGTTATCTGCACGGTGTTTGGTTTTCCAGCTCTTGGCGCATCTTTTTTATAATTTACAATCGGCTGCTTCCTTGGCAGGAAAGCGACCCAGACCGTGGTGCCCTGTCTAGATTTTACAGTTTTTGAGACTCATCTCTGGCTGTTTATACATGGAAGATGTTTTCCTTTGGAAGATTTATGTTTTGGTTTACATTACGATCCCCCGGGAGGTCAAAGGTCACCTCAGAGTTTAGTTGGCCTTCCTCGAAGCGTGACTGACGGTGACCTGCTCTCCCCGCCGAATCAAACATTTCTTTTTCTGTTTGAGGAAACTTTTCTCCTCCTGACATCATATTTCCAAAGTATTCTGAGTGGAGCATGTCACCCCCCCCACCCCCCCAGTGTTTGGCTTTACCTCCTCAGATTAGACTGAGCCAATTGTGTTCGATAGAAGGTGATGTCAGACAACGTGCAGAATCCAAAAACTGCATTCGTTAATTAAAAGATCTCAGAGCAGCAGCTTCACAATTTATTTCTGTTTTCTTTTTTTTCATGCGGCTTCTGATTATTGGAAATTTGTGCATCATTAAACTACAGCAGGTGAGCTGCGGTTTGCAGGGCGGTGTGCAGCTAACAGGAAATGCAAGTGCCTCACTTTTTAGATCAGCAAGTTGGTGCTGCCATGTCAAAAGTGCCTTATGGGTAATCTTTCCTTCCACATGTGAGTTTCACGCCTGCAGATGAACACAGCTGTCTGTTAGCACACGCGTTGTTGTTGTTCTGTAAGGTGAGCACACTTGGTGCTGTTTGTCTGTTTCATTTAATCTGTTTTCATGTTTAGAGTAGTTTTCATAAAGAGCTGCTCGGTTTTCACAAGTGAAATCAGCTTTTGATGCTAAAGTTTTAAGCTAACCTTGTGTAATCTGTTAGCGCTCAGCGTATGTGTGTGTATATATATACAGGTAACCCCCGGTTTACGGCGTTCTTGGTTTACGGCATTTCGCGTTTACGGCTCCACCCCCCAGTGACGTCA
>JARVGV010000527.1:26504634-26515698 GCA_031762435.1 Hypsolebias longignatus | reverse complement strand
AGATGTGAAGTCCACAAAGAGCAGACGGACGTATGAGTCCTTCTGTTCCAGGTGGGTGAGAGCAGTGTGGACCACAGTGTGGACCATGGTTTATGGTTTTACACAATAAAACTACTTTTATTCAAATGACCAAGTGCAGTTTTTAAGTGTTTTATACTTGTTTAGTCGTTTCTTGTTGGCGTTTGATTGATCTTCTATTAAGAGAAAACACTGAATTGTGTTCTGAACTGATAGACTGTAATGACTAATTAATAGTCATTTCCATCCGACAGCTAAGTTGGAACAAGCGAGCTTTTTGAAATTCTTAAAAAATCCTGGATTTTTCAAGTTTTTTACAAGCAGAGTTGTTGAGTCTGCCCATCCAGGCTAAATAAAAAATCTGTCAATCTAAATTAATTTAGATTCAATTAAGTGTTTTCTGTGCGCGGACTCAGTTTTTCTGTATATGAAGCAGACAGGCCAGATGTTTGGCAGCTGGCGTTTGGTTCATCTGTTTCAGGTTTTGGTGACTATTCTTAAAATGAAAGCAAACATCAAACCACTAGCTCAAACGCCATTTTTTTTAAAGCCGTACGACCAAGTGCACCGGTGGATTTTGTATATATTTTCAAATTTCTATTTAAATATATATTTTTATTTATTTTTGTATCTCTGGTTGAAGAGATGGCCCCGGCAGCCGGTCCGACTGGATTCCACGTTTTGACATTTGAACACGTCTGTATAATTCAGCAGTTTGAACAACATGTTCTGTTCAGCACCCCCAGGCTATAAAAGTTACACTGCTTGTCATCCAGGACAGCAGGACGTCTGTTTAATGGTTTGTCATTTGTTTTCCTAGTGTACCTGTAGCAGTTAGTTTTGGAACGCAGTTTTTGGACGCCGTGTTCCTCAAAGCTACTTAACAGAGTAAAGAACCAAACTAAGGAGACGGCACTTTATAAACCAGCTCTGGTAGCGGGGGGTGAAAAATCCTGAATATTTTTTTCTTTTCCTCAGTGGAAAATTGTAAAATGGAAGTAAAGAAATTGGATTTCTGGCAAAATGAAATCCACTTGCTAATTGCTGAATGAGCTTTGCTGAAAGCAGCTGAAGAAGCTGAAACTAAGCTGAAAAAATTGCATATTTAAGCTGTTGAGAGCTGAATTTGAACAGCTGACATTTAAACTAAAAGCAGAAAGCAGCAGAAAAATGGCAGAGATGTGTAGAAAAAGCTGAATAGAGTAGAAATATAGGAGGGAAGAGCAGAATAAGCTGAAATAGACAGAGAGGCTGATTAGAAAATATCTGAAATTAGCAAAACAAGAAAAAAAAGCTAAAAATATAGATTTAATTAACAGAAAGAGGCTGAAATTAGTGTAAAAATGTGAAATTATTAAACAGAAGCACAATAGGCAGAAATTAGCAAAAGAAATGGTAGAACAAGGCTCAAACTAGAACGTTCCTGGAGAAACTTTGACGGTGGCTGCCACGTGGCGGCCATTTTTAATTTTGATGTGTTTGGGTTCTCTCTCACTGTTGTCTAACCTCGGCTGAGTTTGGTTTGCATCTTTAAAAGTGCACGAGTGAATTTTCTACCTGCATGTTGTCCCACATTTCTCTGCATGTGCACCCCCACACCCCACCTGCCTCATGTTCCCAAAGCCAGCGTCGGTCGGGGCCCAGAACAGGTGCAGTGAACGTACAGCTGGTCCCACAGTACACAGGTTATGTAGTATATACTCCAAGAAAACAGGTTCAGACAGGTACTGAGGCACGTCGGACTTGTGTCTGTGTCTGTGTCTATTTTCCTGGCTGTGTTTGTACGGCCCCGTCAGGGCTCACCTATAGGGTGTCGCAGATAAAAGGCATCACGTATGGCTCACACGAAGCTTTGGCTTCAGCTGAGGACGATAAAAGACAGTCCTGCGGGTTGACGAGTTTGACGAGTGACTCATCACGGGGTAAAAATATCCTTGAACGTTTGAGTGGAAGAGGACGTGTTCAGCATTGAGTTCAAGATGTCTGTGATCAAGAACTATGAGCGGACATGGTCGACTGCAGGCTTCAGATTTGGAGGTTTCCCTTCGTCTTTTGTCTGCTTCCGCCTCAGTCGTCCTCTGTCCCAACATCCTCCTCCTCTGTGGTCTTCCTCACTAGCAGCTCCACATCCTTTAATACATCCACTGCCCCTCCTCTGCACATCGTCAAACCATCTCAACCTCTCTGATTTAAGCTCGTTTCATTCTCCATCTGAAGCCGAGGAATCAGCTCTCGGTGACGTAGTTGTGTGAGGAAGATCAGAGTTTCATTCTGGTATTACCATATTTTTCGACCTACAAGTTGCGTTTTTTTGCGTAGCGATTTTTTTCCCACATTCATAAACCAATTTTTGGCTATGACCGTTTTCATTAATTCTGACTGAAAATATTGAACACTACCATTTTCAGACGCTAGATGGCACTCGAGTAGTAAGGCATGCCGTTGTCTCATGTAATAGGTAAATGTGGATATTAAGGACACAATCTGCTTGCCATAATCTTGCACCTTTGTCCAGCTCACCTGGAGCAACCGTCAAATCAGCTTCATTTTGTTGCGCCGCCCCGGAGAAATGCAGCTGATTTGTCACACTTTTACTATAAAGTTGAGCAAACAAATAATTGTTTTAGGTGCTTATCTTGTTAAATTTCCAAGAAATGCACAGCGAGTTCTCCGTGCACGCGCCTACTTCCGCGTTTCGGCTTTTGAAATGCAGCTGATTTGACTAAAGTGCATTTGTTCAGGAAAAGTTAGACTGAGACACACCTTTACTATAATGTCGAGCAAACAAATAATTGTTTTTAAGTGTTAGTCTTGTTAAATTTTTGTTAAAGTCCTCCCGTCACGCTCCTGCGGCCGCCATTTTTCAGCCAATCGATTTTTGGCACAACACCGGCCCACATTTCCGGGTTATCAGCGGTGACGCATAATATGGCGAAGCGACATGTTTATGGGTTTTTCCACTTTATTAGACATATTTGGACTGATGCGACTTAAATGGCGGTGCGACGTGTACGTCAGAAAATACGGTACTTTCATCCGCCTCTTCTTGACAAAAGGCCCGAGCTGAACTTTTTCTCCCAGGAGTGTTCACAATGTGTTGTGTGATTGGTCAGCGGTTTGTGGGCGTGTTTGTTTACGTGGAAAAGCGCTCGGACGGCAACGTTGTCGTTTGGCTTCAACTTCTCTTCCAGTAGCCGGCTGTTGTCCATGCAAGTATCGTGGAGCGCTTCGAGGAGCAGTAAGTGCATTTCTCTCTACCACTCTTACACTTTTAAAGATTGTGAAATGCTCATTGTGCATGGAGAGGGTCTGTTTGCTGAAAAGCGTGGCACTCTTTCTTTTCCAGACAGATTTGTGGCAGATGCAGGGACAGAGTGGCGGGAAGAAGCCGTGCTGCGACGTGCACTTCAGACGGAGTTTGAAACGAGCCTTGGTTTAGACAGAACCCTGCATGAAGGAGCATGTTCAGCACATCGGCGGATTTTCTCGTAGGCATTACAGCAGCTGTGGAGAGGACAAACAGAGAAACATACCTTTTGTTGGTTGCTGGACGGGTTCCAGATCAGTGAAGCCTGTTCTGCTCACATGCCTTGTTTAGAGAAGACGCTGTGAGATGTTCCTGTCAGCACTGGGCTGAGATGAATAATTTCATGAAGCTGGATAAAGTAATCTGGCAACAAAAGTGTTATCATTAAAATATCAATTAGCGGTTTTATATTTAGGCATCGCCTCATTTCCCTTAAGTTTTTAATTTGGTTGTTTGCTTTTGTTTCATCTCTTTCAGCGCTGGCAGCTGTTTTATCTGGATTACATAAATTACCCATGTGCCTTTTGGCAAAGTGCTCCCTTAATAAAACGTCATCCAAGTCTGTCAAGGTTAGTTTAGCTGAAGTTGTGCCAGCATGTGTTGACACACCTTTGAACGTGCGTTTACATGCATGGCTCAAATATTTGTTTTAAATTATTTGAGGTTTGTTGCAAATTACTGACAAAAACCGGAACTTTAAACGGTTGTCGCTTCACACAAGCTCATTGCTGGAAAAGCCTCTTAAGGGTGTATTCAATGCCGCGTGACCTTTCACCTCCGTGTGCCACCTTAACTGAGCTGCAGCAACTGAAATGTCCCCCTCATGTTCTCATTTTCTCGTCCTCTTCTGTTTGTAAAGCCAACAGTTGTTCAGACTAACAGAAACCTCCGTCTTGTCGAAGGGCCAAAGTTCACGGTTGAAACCCGTGCCTTCGTGTAAAAAAGTTGTTTTTCTCTGTAAAAAGAAGCTGAAAACTTGTTCACCGATTTTTATTTAAAGCTTTGTGTGAAAAGTGCTAAAGAGCTTAAACCACACTGAGCATCCGCCATTTTGAAAAACGAATAAAGGAAGGAGGGACAGCCCATGTCACGTCAAGGGGCCTCCCTCCCATTTTTCTTAAAGAGATACGCTGCTCGCTCCCTCACTATCCATCCTTCGGTTCAGTCTTATATGGCCATCCAGTGGTCTAAACAGGTACTACACCAAAAATTAACCAACATTTCTTTTTAAATTTGACAATAATTACTGATTATTGTCAAATTTCAAACAATATTATCGTTTATCACAATAATTTCTGAGACAACCACCCAGCAAAATTTAATATCATGACAGGCCTAATTAAAACACACCTAGTCTAAACGGTGTTGATATTTTCTTATGTCTCAGCTTTGCTCTGTGGTCATTCAGACACCAGGCAACATTGTACGTTGATGACATTTCACTACTACTTTGTAAAATACTAATAAAACTAGAGGTTCACCGATTGCAGTTTTCTGGCCGATCACCGATTTCTAAAAAGTCTGACCTGCCAATTCTGATTTTGGCCGATACCGATTTTGTTTTATAAGTTACACTGTCAGGTGTTATAAGGTCACAATGCACTATCAATTTTCCAATATTATTTTATTGGCAAAACATACCCTTAAACAATATCCTAGAAACAATACAAACTGGTTTAACTGGCATGAGGTAGTGCTCTGAAATATAAATGAAGTTTAGACAATTGTTGTTAAAACAAAACAAAAAAAATCAGTAATATTGGTTTCTCATAAGTATTGGCCGATCACCAATCACCCACAATTAAGGAAATCGGGGCCGATAAATCAAAATAAATTGGCCGGCCGATTTATCGGTGCACCCGTAAATAAAACTAATTTACAAATATGTTTGTATAAAAGTGAGTAAAATTGAAATGTAAAGAACCAAAATGTTAGAAGTGAACGCCAACCTTAAATAGTGGAAGTAGTGATGAATTCATTTAGCCATGCGGTTCCTGATTAGTAACAGTAACAAGGTTAATCGATCCCATCACAATACGATATGATATATCGATAAACTCAAGACACCAGTGTTAGTATTATTTGTTGCTGTGTATTTTCAGTCATGCAAGACAAAGCAAATAAAAATAAAGATGAATGAAATGGGCTTCTGTTCTGTAGCTGAAGATGTGTAGTGTTCCAGGACTTACACTGCAGGACGTTGGTATCAATATTATCAATATTTGGATAAATCCATAGACCCATACCTCTCTTGAGGTAAAAGTCAGATGAAAAGTGGTCGCTTTGAAAACCTCTAACGTGTGTCGGATTCAGTACCACATAGAAATCAGATTAGTCTTGATCAAACTGTCATAAATTAATCAGATATGGGTCATATAGGGACACAAATGTCAGACTTTGGCCACTTTCACCTGCAGTGTGAACGAAGTGTCTTCCAGGTCATCTAACAATATGAGTGGGACCTGTTTGCCTTTCTTGTACAGTGCTTTACTGTAACTTCTAAATTAGTGCTGCTTGTGTGATGTTAAGGTTCAGGCCTTCTCTTGTCAACATAAATCCGACGCTCTCCGCGCTCGTGTGAAAAAGCCGAGGGAGACGTTTGCACAGGCATGTCTGCGATGTGGTCGTGAGCAGCTCGTGTTTTATGGAACATACTGTACTAAGCTGTGGCACTGTAGTAAAGTTGCTAAAAATAGACAGTGCCTATGAAGTGAATCGAAAAAAGAAAAAGAAAAAAGCAGGACGGAATGTGAAACAGACTCACCGAGGCGGTTTTGTTTTGAACTCTGAGCCAGGAGCTCAGGGATGCCTGGAAGTTCAGGCAGGCTGAGTTCAGATCAGCTCAGAGGCGTATTACCTGAACTTTTAACTAAGAGCAGGATTAGGTAGATTAGGAATCTTATGTGCTTGTTTTAAAGGTTCAAGTTTAGGTTTAAGGACTTGATAGATTCATGAATTTCATTAGAGAATTAACCTGCTGTCACATTTAGGATGTCTGCATGAATTAAACTACACAGAGCTCTGTTTGAACACAACCAGTATTGATGCAAAGCAGAAAAACAAGTTAAAGCATGCATCAAAATGTTTATTTTAGTTAAAATATGATGAAATTTTCTCATTTGCATGGTGAGCTTGTCCTAAAATGCATTTATAGGAGAAAACAGGCTTATTAGACCTTATTTAAAGATATTACCGTATTTTTTAGACTATAAGGCGCACTTAAAATCCTTTAATTTTCTGAAAAATTGCCAGTGAGCCTTATAATCCAGTGCACCTTATGTATAAATTCTGTTTGTGCTTACTGACCTCAAACTGATTTTATGTGGTGCACGGCGCTGAAAAATCTGTCAAATTGAACTTGTTTCGATTAATGCGCCTTGCAATCCGGTGCGCCTTATCGTCCATAAAATACGGTAATTAAAATCAAAATGAGATAAATCAGACTAAATAATAAAATAACCCTATAAGAACATTATTGTTGTCTATCAGTTGATAAATAAAACTTTACATAATCATTAAAAGAGAATTGCATAGGAGAGTAATTAGTGAATCAAAATATATTTAAGGTCTGATCCTGAAAAACGAGACATTCTGATAAGTGCACACAATAAATCTAAGGTTTGTTGTAGAGCCCGACCGATATGGAAATTTTTGCTATTGCAACTACTGATATTGGGAGGGTAAGGCTAATGGCTATAACCAGTATAATGGCTGACTTTTTTTTTCTTTGCTTTGTCCACCCCCAAGAATCTAATCAAACTGGACGATATGTCCAAAACTTTTATCATGATATATTTCTTAATTTTGATCGATAACGATATAATTTGATATCGAAATAAACAATATAAAAGCCTCAACTGTACAAACTACAAATACATTAATGTTCACCTTTTATTTGTATTTACCCTTCAAAAATTTTTAAATCACCGTCAACTTTGTCAATATTAATAGTTTTAACTTTAAACAACAACACGTTTGCTGCATGGGTTTCTCTTTTGATACAGCTGGGGGTGTTTCAGGAACACGTTGGCTCAAACTTTTATTGTGCTTCTGACTCGGCAGATTCTATCAAGTGGAACATGTTGGATGTGTTCCCACCGCTAGTTGGAACGACTCTCCATCATGTTTGGCAGCTCACTGACTGAAACATGCAGTTCATCGGCTCTTAGATAGCCAAATCACTTCCACACCGCCAAATTAGTCTTTCCTCTTATCAGTTATGTCATTGTGCTTTCTCTCCACTTGTGAAAGCTTGTTCAGTTACATTTTGACGGTCATGGGCACTTATTTTGAAGCGAAAACTTATCGTGCATTGGCGCTTAGCCTTGCCTAGCCTGCTACTGCTAACTCCTTCTGGAGTCGAGCGCTGCTGTACGTCACCTCGCACTTATGTAGTTGTGTCCCGAACAGAAAAACAAATGCGTCAGTGAAACGCTGTGATCATAGCATGTATGTCAAAAATATCAAAAATTGTGCTTAACTCATATCACGGTTATTGAATAAAAGTATATTGTGATATTTATCGATATTTAATTATTGTCCAGGCCTAGAAACAGCTACTTTTAAACCAGTTTTAACGCTTGAAGTCTTGAAACAGTCTTTCTAACTTGCGTTTGCATTTTCTGTCCTCCACTATTCACCATACAGTTACCAAGTGTGTTACAAAAATATAAATTAAACAAAGAAACGCCCTTCCTGTTCATTGTTTAAACAGTCATGTATGGTGAAGGCCTAATTACTGTTGACCGCAGCAGAGTTGTTTTCTTTGCAAAGTAAATATTTCAGACAAACAGTTCATTTCATTGAGGACGACAAAGATAACGTTACTAACACTCATATATATTTACCTCTACGTTAGATTTATTGTTCTGGATAAAGTTTTTATGCTAAATTTTTGTTGACAAACTTGAGAGGCACGTAGATAATGACAAGTTGGTTGGAGGATTGAAGATAATTTATTGTTTATTACTATTATATTTTTTTAATAAAACAGTTAGAATAACCTTACAAGTAAAATACGCAACACAGTATTGCTCGCTGCTTTAGCGACAAGTGGAGCATTGCAGAATTGTCAAAAAAAAAAAGTGTTGGTAGTATTTTACTATGTCCTTACGAGGACTATTTTGGTAGCTGCAGGCTCCGGTAGTCTTCTGTCTGTAGCAGGAGGGAGGGGGACACACAACA
This sequence comes from Hypsolebias longignatus, assembly GCA_031762435.1. NCBI lineage: Eukaryota > Metazoa > Chordata > Actinopteri > Cyprinodontiformes > Rivulidae > Hypsolebias > Hypsolebias longignatus. The sequence goes on along the minus strand of JARVGV010000527.1, from coordinate 26,507,189 downwards.
CAAAGATGGTGCTAATTATTTCATGCAGGCGTCCAGAAATGACAAACATTTGATGCTAAAAGCACAGTCAGGATCTCAAGCTTCTTGATGAAGAAATAAACTTTGTGTTACATACCTTTACATATATTTTACATGTTCAGAAGCCATGTAGGGCACTGGAGGAGAGGGAAAAAAAACCCCAGTGAATCGTACGCTGACAGAACAGGAAGAATGGTTACATGAAACAAAAACAAAAATTTCCTCATAACACGAAGCAGAAGTGGAGGGGTAAAATCATGCATTGCAAACATGAAATATTCTAAATCAGTTTTCAAATATCAAAAACCAATTATGTTCATGGTAATCTGCCGTTTGTCCTAGTGGAGTTACCGTAGTTGTTGCAGTAAAGCTGTGTATTGTTGCATCTTTTAAAACGTTTCTAAAATTCGAGGAACACCAGTAGCAATGACTATGAAACATTTGTTTTGTTCATAAATTTCAAGTGCTAATTATGTTAGCATTTCTATAATGTTATCAATGTTGCGTTAGCATCTGTGCTAGCTGTTGCTCGTCAGCTTGTGATTGGTTTTTTAAAAGGCGGGCGTGTTATCGTTAAGTCTCCGCCTGTCCGTAAACGGGCTCTTGTCCCGCCCGTAACCTTTGAGCCGCTCATGATAATTTACTTAAACTTCATTAAAATATGCATCATCACTAGACAGTGTCACAAATTATTTTCTTCATGGTCAAGGTCCCAAATCAAGGTCAAAGTCAAATGAAGGTATTTGCTTGTCATGTCTAGAACTTCTGATCCAACAAAGATAATTTAACAAAACTCGATAAAGGTTTGACCACAGGACAGTATGTTGGATACACATTTATTCATCCCAGCTCTAAACTGAAGGTCATAATCAAGGTCAAATTCAAAAAAGGTAAATACTTATGTTTAACTCTTGATCCACTCAAGATAATTTAACAAAACTTGATCAAGAATTGACCACAAGACAACACATTTGCTACTTTTATTCATACCAGCTCTAAGTTAAAGGTCATAAATCAAGGTCAAAATAAGATATTTGCTTGTCATGTCTCTAAGATCCACTGAAGATAATTTAACAAAACTTGCTCAAAATTTGACCACAATACAGTATGTTGAAGACATTTTTATTAATCTCAGCTTCAAGGTCATAAATCAAGGTCAAAGTCAAAATAAGGTACTGTATTTGCTTGTTGTATATATAACTCTTTATCCACTCAAGACAATTTAACAAAACTTGATAAAGATTTGATACAAGACTGTATATTGGAAACACTTTTATACATCCCACCTCTAAGTTCAAGGTCACAAATCAAGGTCAAAGATGTATAATTTTCACACATTTGCTGTTTACGTTAAATGCAAATGTATTGTCTGATTTCCTGGACAAGGTCTTTGCTTGTCTGGGCTATTGCTATAGATTGCTATATAATAGTTTGTCGATGGATATGTGAAGTGGCGTATGAGGTACTCTCGTTATTGACATGTATATTTTACACTATTTATGAGGCTGTCTCTAAAAATATGTATTTATGTGAAATAAGTAAGTTAGTTTGAAGATAATTGAAACGCAACAATAATTGTTTATTTGCATCACAACCCTTTAAATCCTAATCAAATGTGAGCTCTTTGAAAGTTCTCGCCCCCAACGTTGAGCGGAAATAAAAATGTTTCACAGATGCTTCACTGTAATCTGGACTCTTGTCTTATTTACTCATCTAATTATTCAGTTTTCTTCTCATAAACAACGTCGCTGTCTGCTCTTTACACACAAACTGTCTGTAATTAAGTATTTTCATTGCTGGGCTGTGGAAGCTGAGATATGCTCAGTCCTTGTCAACACGGCGGATCCTCTTTTGTGCGCTCGTGTGGGTTTGTGTGCACGATTTCTGGCATGTATGGAGCTACTCAACACTGCATTCAAGTTGTTTTTCCATTTTTTTCCCCCCACATGTGTGTGATGTTCATACGACGAGCCTGCTGCACATTAGTCCGATGATTTACAGAGTTCGGTTGCGGCGCCAACCTCACCCCCTCCTGCCTCGGATCTCTCGCTGGTTCATCCGCCTTTGCTCGTCCATTGGATCTGGTCTGGTTTAGATTCTGGGCCTCGTAGGAGCGGGAACACATGTGCAGAGCGGTCTCGCTTGTTGGCAGTCCACTTTCTCACATCTTCACAGCTGCCAGTGGCGCGGTGAAAGCTAAATGAGCTAAAAATGTCTGTGCCCCTGTGTGGTGCATGGCACTGTACCTGTAGTGATCAACAGAAAGTGAAAAGAGCCAGCTGATGAATATCTTACTTTCAACGGGGACTGTCCTCGCGGTGCCCGCAGCGTTTGATGGCTGTGCATTCATTAAGTGTTACACAAAGGCATCAAACGCATTTACTCTGTGAGGGATTGAAAAGTGTTTTAGAGGAGAGGAGCATGTGCGGCTCCGAGAGCCTCGGACATCAAGTTTTTCTGTCAGGGCACATCCTTTATTCCATTAAAGCGAAGCCAGTCTTTGTTTTCAATTGGTGAAGCTGTCTGGAGCCCGTCAT
>JARVGV010000527.1:26384316-26394661 GCA_031762435.1 Hypsolebias longignatus | reverse complement strand
CTGCGGTTAGACGGTAGAAGACAGATCTCTATCGTAGGCTAAATCTCTATCGTTTCTACCGTGTACCGTATATATCGCGCATCCCTAGTGTTAAATGCTCTGAAGTCTTTCCCAACAGGAATCCTTCCTTGACAGAATTGTTTTCCTCGCTGGAATGGTTCTTGTACCAAAACTATTTACCCATAGGAATTCTTACTTACCGTATTTTTTGTTCTATAAGTTGCAGGTTTTTTTTTTTTTTTGTGGTTTTTTTTCATAATTCACATGCCCTGCGACTTATAGGCCGAAGTGACGTATTTATGGATTTTTTTTTCACCATACTTATAAACCAAATTGACTGAGATATGAACATTTTCATTCATTCTGACTGGAAAAAAAAAGAACAGTACCATTTTCTGCCACTTGATGACAGCAAATGGCATGCCGTTGTATCATGTAATAGGTAAAAGTGACTATAATAACAAATTTAAAAATGTTCAAGACAAAAACAACTGGACTTTATTTATTATACTTTATAGTTTTTGACTTGAACTTTGTTGAATTTACTATATCCTGGATGATTGAGAATCCTCACCAGCTATTAATGACACAATCGGCTTGCCATAGTCCACCCACCTTCGTTCTGCTCGCTGCTTGGAGCACGTCAAACCAGCTGTACCGCCCCAGCAAAATGCAGCTAATTTGACCATTAAAGTTCATTTATTAAGTAAAAGTTCAACTGAGACTCACCTTTGCTATAATTTTGATCGAACAAATAATTGTTTTAGGTGCTTCTCTTGATAAATTTCAAAGAAACAAGCAACATTCCACCTTGTTTGATTTTATTATTTTTTTTCTTTTTTCCCTTCCTCTGCGCGCTCCCGGTGCACTGTGGCAGCCAATGCATCTGATTTGACCGTTAAAGTTTTTTTATTAAGCAAAAGTTAGACTGAGACACACATTTACTATAATTTCAAACAAACAAATAAATGTTTTTAAGTGTTAGTCTTGATATATTCTTGTTAAAGTCCTCCTGTGCACACACGTACAGCTGCCATTTGGCAGCCCATCAATTTTTGGCACAACACCGGCCCACATTTACTGGTTGTCAGCAGTGACACATAATAGATGTGACGTATACGGCAAAGTGACATATTTATGGATTTTTCCACTTTTGTAGACATATTTGGACTGGTGCGACAGGTACAGCGGAACGTACGGTAACCTTTTCTTTTTCTTGCAACACAGTTTTTCTCCTCTCAGGAATTTTTCCCTAACAGAACGTTTCCACTACGGGAATTACTCCCTAAACTAAAGTAGCTAACTAAGTTGAATTAGGAGTTCAAATCTTCATGTTGTTAAACTGCATTCCTCAGACACAGCATCCAATTGATGTTATCAGTCACAAATATGTAAAAACAAATCAATCACACAGAGGAAGTCTTCAGCACTTCATGCATGCTCGTACACGCCATTCGCTTCGTTTCCTCCTCAGCTTTTGAGACCATGTGAAGCATAAATCCTCCCCGCTGAGCTGCAGCTCCCACAAATCTCCCTTTTTGGATGGGTCCTAAACTTGTGAACTTTGAGATGTTGGTCTCAGCAGCTCATCAGGATCTCAGTCATTTTCAAACTTTGCAATTAGAAACAGAAACAAGGGGGATTGGCTGCACGGCGGACATCTGGTTCGAGTTGAACGCAGCTGTTTGGTCTAAACGTCTGCTTTTTAAGCCTCGTACCTGCAGCTATACTCTCATGAGGAGATCTTATCATGTTGTGCAGCTCATTGTACTTTACTTTGGGTTTTAGTTTCTGTCGTGCATATGAAAAGAAATAAAACAACCTGAAGGTCGGACGTCTGTCTGTTATTGGGGAAAATGTCACTGGTGAATTCTTCTGGAATAAATCTGAGCTTAAGTGCTGAAAATCTCAGTATCTGGCAAAACAGACTCACTTTCAGTCACAATATTTAAAGAATATCCAGAACAAAAGCAAACGTTCCTGAACTGAAGATAAACAATCGAGGTCAGATTCTACAGGTCGACGTTTCGTCAGATATCAATTCCCAAAGTTTACCAAGATTCACACAGAAGTCTATCTTCTGTCTTCATTTAGAAAAATTAAAGAACCCTGGTCGGACTGGGTGGTCTGTGGAAGTACTGAAGCTCAGGAGGCGAGGTGGTCTTTTTGGAGTTGGGATTAACTTTATTAGGAAATTCCTCACATAGCTGAGCTCCATTAGCTTCGAGACATTTTTTGTAATTAGCTGAAAATTGAAAGAAACACAGAAGTCTGTGATAGTTTCACAATCTTTGCTCATAAATGTCACCGTCATGGAGCCAAACTGAGATGTCATCCAGTCATAATGTAATGTCTTTAGTTTTTCTTAATTTTCTATTTTAATGTTCATTTTTCTTACATTTGAATGGTTGATACATCCAAATTAACACAACTTAGGTCCTGAAATTAAAGAAAAACTTAACATGAAGTGTCTTTTTGTGGTGTTAGGTCACCATGCATCAAGTCTCCTTTAATTATTGGTTATAAAACCCCTTTTTATTAAAAAAATGTAAAAAAAATAAAATAAAAAAAAGACATCCCTTACTAAGAGTTTTTTTATTAGAGAAACTGCCTTTGAGACCATTTAAATGGCAGCAGTGGCTCCTTCAATCAGATTAGAAGCATTTCAGAACATCCCTGATACATCCTTACATCTCTATGCCGACGACACAGTTGTTTATTGTCGAGCTAGAACAGTTGCTAAAGTTTTCCAGCTTTTACAGTCTGCATTCGACATCATCCAGTCTGACTTTTTTCATCTCAAATTGGTACTAAATGCTGATAAAACCAAAGGGATGCTGTTTTCAAACAGGAAGTTGATACCTACAGTCCCTTGATGCATGCTCAATAATCCAGGTAGAAAGATCTATAAAAAGCTAAGTCTGGTCCTCTGGACATAGGACCAGACTTACCGGTAGCTTGTTTTATAATGTAGCTTGATTTTATTTAGTTTTACATCACTACTTTTATTAATTTATTTTTTTATGCATTTTATGGCTGTATATTGTTATGTGTACCTTATCTGTGGTTCTTTTGTTAAAAACAAATGTACCCTGAATACTGCCTCTAGTTCAATAGTTTAATTGTCGATCATTGCAGAAATTAAGCTGCTTAGAACATTTGCACAACAAACTCTATTTCCAAGGTTGGTGTGTAATTTGCAAACCTTGTGAGGTTTTCTTTACAGCAACGTTACATTTTATCGGAAAAAAGAGCCTCTGCCAGTTCTGGCCTGAACAAAAAAAACATTAAATAATTAAAATATGAGTTTGAGATTGCATTTGTCTGGCCTGTAATCCATTGTGGAGGCGCATCCAACAGTCGTGAACCTGGCCTCGGCTCCTCAGCAGCTATTTTCTCAGCAGTAGAATGATAAATGGCACTGACCTTCATTAATAAAAGCTGTGCTTAGTTTTGGCTCCCGTACAGCAAGAGTTGCATCCATCACCGTCATCGCTGCAATATTTAAATTTTCCACAATCGCTCACACAGTGGAGGATTGTCTGAGTTTGCACTGATTTAGGTAATCCACCTCTGAGTTTTATGATTGATGACTTACTGTGTGTGAGGATCTTTTTTTTTAATGCTGTTGTCTTATCCACCCATGGCTGGAGCTCAGCTCGAATAAATGATGATGGCTTTGACGCATGCTTTTTTTCAGTCAAGTGTGGAATAATATTATTCATAGTCGCCCGTCAACTCGCACAACTCTATAAATCTGTAGTTTGACCTCGGTTCATTCTCCACGACCTGCAGGACCGATCTGAGCGTGGCTCCTTCAGTGATCGCAGCAGACGAGCGCAAAGCTGGTGGAGTGATGGGGTTGCAGCCGAGACTGGAGGCCAGATATTCATGGCGCTGCTCTGCTGTTGCTGCTTGCTGAAATGTTTTGTATTTTTCTGCTGCTTTCTTTGTCCTCGTGACGCTGTCCTGCACCCTCACTGGGTCTATATTTGAGCAGCACTCTTCGTGTACCGGTACCCTTTATTTTTGTCCCCTGTTGCTGAGAGAAGACGTGACATTGAAATACCCTCCGTTTGTTCGGTGCACCTTGTGAGCTTCATGACTTGGAAAATTAGGCAGGTTACGATTTCCAACTTTGTATGAGTGTTTCCCCTGCCATTATACAAGCAGGGCACCCCTAACCCTAACCAACAGAACCAAGCACCCTGCCTACTGACATCCAGCTTTATTTTCATTGCACTGAAGTACAGCGAGATTATATTCCGTACAGTTGTCCGAAAGATGGGCGAAGTGCACGTGGCTGCAGCTCCTAGGAGCGTGGCCCATTATTCTTTAGATAGAAAATGGGAAAGGCCACAAGGAAAGGATAGTGGTATTACAAAAAAAAGATCTCTTCACACCTTGTCAGGACATGATTTAAGACATCAAAAACTCTACCAGCAGTACATTTATAGACACATTATGCATTTGACGACAAGACGGTGAGATTTGTCCATGAAGCACTTCCAGATAGACCATAGTCCTGATAAGATGTTGGTGTCAGCCGGTACAGCTCTGATACGTGTTTGCAGAAGTTCTTGGAGGGGTGGGGGTTGTGCGGGGGATGGACGAAGCAGAGCCTTTTAGTTAACACACATCCCAGGAGGACTTTGATAAGTCGGCCTGCTTCAAGGCCGAACGGGGAAGTCAGATTCAGATAAGCCACAGTTGTTGATTTTTTTTTCAGGCAGACTGTTATTTCTCGTCAACCTTGAGTCCTGCTGGTACTTTCGATCCAAAATGGCCAGATTTGTGGGCTTTCTGCTGGTCCGTGCTTATAGGTTCCTCCAAGGTGGATCCCAACATGCTGGCAAGTTCCAAAGCCGCAAGTGGCCTACGATTCTCATAAATCGCTTCCATCTTATGGTTGAGCTCGTAAATCAGCTGTGTCTGAGAACTCAAAGCACGAACTGATCCTTCACTTAAGGTAGGCAGTTTTGCCATGGCCGATGCTGCTGCCGCCGTCTTCCTTAATAGCCGATAACATAGGTATCTGCCGGTGCCAAAAAGCAGAAACCCTACTATCATATATCCAATGATCTTCGGCATCCTCAGACAATACAGAAAGGCACAACAGATCCATGATGGATGCTGCCGCATGCGTCTCATGAGGGTTCTCCAGGACGCTGTCGCTTGGTTGAAATTTTTTTTTATCAATTGTGTTGAAAGGACAGCTGACCAGATCCATGACAGTAATTTACTATTCGGAAAATGTGGAAATAGAAGCTCCGATACAGAGGACAGAGAGAACAGAAGCAGGAGGAGGTCAGGAGAGGGAAGAAAAAGCATCCACAAAATTATTACGAGTGAATGTGGGAGGAACTGGACAGATTTAAAGATTATAAAATGAAGGAAGGTGATTTAAACATTTACGGTTGTCCTATTTGTTTTCTTATCGTTTTGTCTGATTTGATTCACAGCCCTGCTCTAATCAGTGTCTTTCTTTTCCCTTGCAGCCGGACAAAATCGGCCAGTCTCCGGTCGCTCCTACGTCAGACGGAGACAAGGTAGACCTGGAGGCCTTCAGCGAGTTCACCAAGATCATCACCCCAGCCATCACCCGCGTCGTCGACTTTGCCAAAAAACTGCCCATGTTCTCAGAGGTGAGAGTAAAAACCAACTGAACGCTGTAAAACCATCAGCTCTGACCTCTCTGACACCTTCTGGCTGCTTTGGATCCTCGAGTGCGTTCAGCTCTCAAACAAACCCCGGAGCTTCCTTTGGTGCTTCCCACAGCCTTAACTAGCAAACGCGTGACGACGGCTCGTCTCGGCTGCTCGTAATGAGGCTGCGTGTGATCGGATAATTATCTGGGTGGCTGAGTTATGGTCCTGGGGGACCGCCGCAGTCAACGAGCAGGAGATTGCAGCAAAATGAATCATCGGAGAGGAAAAAGTTGCAAACGTAATCCACTGAAGTGTTCAGGGAGACAAATCAAAGGGCCACTTTTTTAATCAGCAGGTTTCACATTAAAATCATTGTGAATATATTTATGAAGCATTCACTCTGTTGTCATCCATTTTTCTTCCGTACGTTTTTCGGCATACAGGTAATTCTCATCCCACAGTTTTCAGCTAGTTCAACAAATCATAAATCAAAACGTTCTGCTCTTTCAGGACAATCCTGCGATGACTTTTGTTCTTGGTGCAACTTTAGCTTTTTGAAATATTTAGCCTTTTCTGCCATTTTTTTCCTCATAGAAAATGAACTGAGCTCATTTTCCATCCTTCAGAACTTTAGATCTGTTTACAACGTTTTACTGCTCCTTTCACATTTTATTCTGCCTCAACTTCTTTCAGCTTCCTTCTGCAAATTAAATTTTTTTAGCTACCTTCAGCTGTTTTTCAGCTGTTTTGTGCTCCTTTCAGATTCTTTCTGCCGACTACAACATTTTTGTGCTTCTTCTAACTTCTTTCTGCTAATTTCAGCTTGTTATGCTCCTTTCAGCTAAATTCTGCAAGTTTCAGCTTTTTTTTTTTTTTTTACCTTTTTAGCAACTATATAGCTGTTTTTATGCTAATTTAAGCTTTTTCAGCTAATTCCACATTTTTTGCTCATAGTTTAACTTTTTTTAGTCTAATTCAATAAAATTTTGCTTACTCCACTTCCATCTTGTAATTTCAGCTTCTTTCAGCTTTTTAGCTACTTTGCAGCTTTTTTTTCAGATAATTTCTACTTTTTTGTGCTAATTTCTACATTTTTCAGCCTAATTGGGCTAACGTGTTCTTTCTGCTTTCTTCTGCTAATTTAAGCTTGTTCTTCCTTTTCAGCTACCTTTTTAGAAATAGTTTAGCTAATTTCAGCTGTTTTCAGATAAATTCGAGTTTTCTTTGTAATTCCTGCTAGTTTCAGCCTAATAAATGTCTTTCTGCTAATTTCAGTGTGTTATGCTCTTTCAGCTTTATTCAGCTAGTTAAAACTTGTTCTGCTATTTCAGCTACGATTTAGCTGTTTTATGCAAATTTAAGCTTTTTCAGCGAATTCCACTTTTTTTTTTATTTATTTTATTTTTTTTTTTAAAGCTAATTTCAGCTCTTTCTACATCCTTCTCATAGGTTAAGTTTCTTTCAGCCTTTTTGGCTACTTCTTAGATTGTTTTTTTTTTTTTTTTTTTTTTTTTAAGCTTTTCTTCGTAATTTTTGTGCTAATTTCTGCTTATTTAAAACTAATTCATCTAAAATGTGTTCTTTCCACTTTCTTCTGCAGATTTATGCTTGTTCTTTAATTTCAGCTACATTTCAGCATGTTATTTTAGCTAATCTTAGCTGTTTTTCAGCAAGTTCTTCTGGAATAAGCATTCACACTGCTATTGTTTTAATATTTACATGTTACTTATGTAACGTTATACTATTAATATCTTTTAGATAAATATTCAGCTTGGATGAGGAGACACATAATCACCTTTGTGATATCTTATATTGCCAAAATATTGTTTGTTTTTCTTTTACAATTTATAGTTTGTTGGATGTAACTGGGACCCTGTGTACAAAATTACCTTCCATTACATGTATCACATATGATGAGGATGACAATAAAGAACCTTGACATGACTTGATATATTGTATGAGATAACACTATAAAATCAGCCATTTTTAATCTGATGAAAGATGAGAAAACCTGTTTAGCTTACATGAGATCTCTTCTTGCTACTGCACCCTTTGGCTGTTAACAGAAATAAAGCCAGCGCATTTATTTAGCCTTTAAAACTGAATCTGTTGCTGTTGATGCAGCTGCAAATTAATTATAAGAGTTTAGCTTAATGAAACAAATCAACGCCAGTTAATCTGTTCGGCCATCGGGAGCGAGAAGAGGAGTTTACATCAAGGTTGGATTAATTCAGCTCACACTTTCTGCACATTTATTAAAAGGGGGTTTAACAGAGAGAGTCTGATTTTCATGGAGATCAGGAGGGTTAGAAATAATCTGTGCTCATTAGAGGAAACAATTTTTTCTGCAGTTAATCTGTTTTCCTCAATGTCTTTCTCTTCAACCCATCTGTCTTCCTGACAACATTTTACCGTTCGGTTTCTTGTTCTTTGTTAAGCTCTGGTAATATGGGCTGGTTACTGGTTTAAGGCCTACTACAGTGTCAAAACCACTAAAAATTTCATTGCACCATTCAATTGGTCTAAATCAGGGGTGCCCGATATGTTGATCGCAAACGTATTATGGGTAGATCTCACGGCATTAAAGAATAGGCGTCGGTCAATCACCCATCTATGAAATTGGTCACTTGATTGACAGACGAGGCAGCCAGTCTGAGCCCCGTTTACAAGACGTGAAACGTTCAGCCGTTCATTTACAGACAACAGCCCTCAGGTTTTCTGAGTCCAGGTCAGAGTGGAGATTTTTGAGGGAACCCCCACTCCAAACAGTTATAATAAATAACAGTTATAATAAATAACAATCGTTATAATAAATAACAACAGTTACAATAGATAACAACAGAGTTATCACTCAGACGTGCGCTGTAGCCAACGAAATTCTTCCCCAAAATTTCATCTCATAAAATAGTCATGATCAGGTGGTTTTATATTTGCAACCCCCCCCCCCCCCCCACGGAGTGAAGAGCTGGATTTGGAACTGCCCTCAGCCTATCTGTCCGTCCATGTTGTGAACATGGCAGCTTGAAATATTAGTGAATTCCTGACTTCTATTTTGGTGTGTGACTGCGTGTAGGCGAAAGGTCAAAAACTGGGTTGCCACATCAAAATCCAAGATGGCCACCTCCATATAAATGTAAACCGCCCACCCAATCATTGGAGGAATCTATCCTTTTTAGTTTTTATTTTGCTTAAAAGTAAAGTTTCCTTAAATGATTGGGGAGGCCAAAGCCTAACATACAGTGGCCACCACTGGCCACCCTCTGGCTCCGTCACTGCGCCTGGTGGTGGATACTTTTCTCCCTCCACTCGCTGGGATCCGTCACTCTGCGCCGCCGCGGACAAGCAAAAAAATAAACCTCTGTTCTTCTCCACAGCGTAACCCGGTTCACCAAAAGCATTTAGGTTTACTGGTTCAATTCCAGTCCAGAAAAACGTACCTCGAAAGCTGCAAACATTCAACCTGAGGCGTGATATTTGGATTCCATTTTGAAATAAAAGCAAAGCTTGTTTTGTTTGCTCCTCAGCTGCCTTGTGAAGACCAGATCATCCTGTTGAAGGGCTGCTGCATGGAGATCATGTCGCTGCGAGCGGCCATCCGCTACGACCCCGAGAGCGAGACGCTGACGCTGAGCGGCGAGATGGCGGTGAAGCGCGAGCAGCTGAAGAACGGAGGGCTGGGCGTGGTGTCGGACGCCATCTTTGATTTGGGCAAAAGCTTGGCGCAGTTCAACCTGGACGATACAGAAGTGGCGCTGCTGCAGGCCGTGCTTCTCATGAGCTCCGGTAAATTAAAAAATACTTTTTTCATCATTTCTAAAACGTGAACTTAATTTCTGCTTCTGTACCTTAAATGTTCGTGTCCTTGTCTATTCGAGATTTAATTCCAGGAGACGCCTTCCTGAATAAAAGTTGTTGAATTTAACAAAAAATATTATTCACAGGTTTGGTTCCCCTGGCTCAAGACACCAACTCCAGGTATGGCTCGAGTTAAATCTGCCATAGCTGGAACAAAGGTCTATTTTTCTTTGCCCGGTCTCACCACAGCGTGGTGTCAGTGGTTTCTCATAAAAACTGAGTGCCACCTTAATGTGTGCACGATCACAGAGCCCACAACTTCTGTGACGTTACTTTGTGTCCAAGGCAAACACAACGAAGCCACGGCCTTTTCTTCAACCACTCGGAGCCTGAAAATCAAATTCATTTGGTCCCGCTCCGTCCGAATTCTGTCGCCAGCCAACAAACATCTGCACGTCCTCATAGACCGTGGCGTCAGTTTATGTGTTGCCATTTAAATTATCGTTTATATATAATTTTTTTAATAAAAATGAACGCGTTAACAATGTAAAGTCAGGTCCTCTGGACGGATTCTTGTTGAAACGTGTCATGTTTTATCCAAAAGACTTCTTCACTCTTAAGAGATGCAACAAACGCAGTCTTATAAATAGTTCCTTCTAATAGCTTAGCGCTACATTGCTGCCGGTTTTTATCGACTGGGGGGTGGAGTTACATCTGTTTCCTGCCAGCTAGCTTAGCGCTACATTGCTGCCGGTTTTCATTGATGACAGGGGGCGGGGTCATGTCAATGTTTCCCGCCAGCTAGCTTAGCGCTACATTGCTGCTGTTCTATTTCATATGAGCTACGCCCTTTAGAGCTTCGCTTATTGGATATCCCTCCGCGCGCAGCGCGTCCGCTGAAA
>JARVGV010000527.1:26334475-26361649 GCA_031762435.1 Hypsolebias longignatus | reverse complement strand
TCTACCTGGATCATTGAGCATGAACTTTGATGTTTTGAACCACTTTGGCTACGGCTGCCTCAGAGGAGTCGAAAAGGGAAAGAATCCATCTTATCGCCAGCAAACTGGTTGGTCCACTATGGGAGAGTGCTGCCTGTGGGACTGAGTTTGTTGTGGCTTCTCGGATCGATGACGTCCTTTGAATGAAGGATGAAACGTCTTAAAAAAAAAAAAATGTCCAGATGACCTGACTGAACTTTGTTGGATTTGGTTGAATTCTACGTCAAAGAGAGGAAGACAGAATTTTTTTGTTGAACCTTCAGTCATACGTATATTTCTCCTTGGTGGATTTCTTCAGGATCTTCCCACAACTGAAGTCCCAGCACAAAGTGCACATCACCCACCTCCTTACATGTGAGGGTTTAAAACTATAATCGTGCTTTAACAAAACCAACAAATTTATATCTATTTGGTCTAAATTTGTAATTGCGATCGTGTGATCTCATGTTACATTAAGTATCTGGTGGGAATGACTCACAGCTGCCACCACACTGAATTGTACCTCAGTATATGTAACACTCACTAAGTTATAGTCATTTCTGTGTTTTCTAAATTTGCTGAGCTTTGATGGCCATGGGGTTGACCCTGCCAAAATTGTAGATGCTCATCCAATGATTACTTTCTGAGTTTCGTTAAAATCCATCCAGTGGATTTTTGAAATATGTTCCTAATGCTACAAAAAAAACGCATTATATTATTTCCATTTCAGCTGTGAGCCGTTAGAATATTTAAAGGCACGTTTTAAATGAAATATTGTGAATAAAGCAAGTTATTTTAACAGGCTAATATTTATCCAGTCAAACCTATAAAAAAAAAACTCCATCATGGCAACTGGTTTGAGAAACAGATTAACACAGTAGCTCTCATTTATAACCCTCATAAATCCTTCTGGGACATTTTCTGGGACATTTCTTCTTTAATAAATGATCTGTTTATTATTTGGAAGTCCATTTATTATATTATACAGCGGTCTGATTAAAGTTCTCACTTGGCTGCCTCTTCTATCTCGATGTGGGCTGAGGAAGATATGAAACCAGGATGGCAATAAGAGTATGTCATGTTTTCACCTGAAGCATTTTCCTTTAGACAGCGCTTTGCTGAGAACAGGCGGGGCCGCCGTGGATGAGCCCGGCGTCACGCTGCTGGCCTTAAGAGAAGATCCGGGGGAACTGCAACCCTGCAGAAAGGAAGGAAGGCAGAGCATACAGTAAATGACAAAATGAAGTCATGATGAGGGGGTAACAAGACTCTTATGTTAACATAGAAGACACGATTTTAACAATACTTGTAAGAAAAAAGCTTTTGCCACAAACTTAATGGACTATCATTAATCCTGGAGTCTTTTCAGACCTCAGAAAGAGCTCAAATTCATTTTCATGAAAAGCCAAAAATAAAAATAAAAAACCTGCTCAAAAGCCAACATTTGTGACTTTTCCTATGTGTCAACTTATTCATACAGAAAAACATACTTAAATTTACTCGATGATATAAAATATCAGTTAGAACAAACAGATTTACAAGATCTTTTTTCAATTAAAGTTAATATTTATTGTTACACACTGCACAAGTGAAGTGTTGCATATGTGTTTATCTCTGTGTTCATTGATTTTTATCTTTAGAAAATAAACTCATGAACCATTGAACAGATTTCAACTGAAACTTTAAGAACGCAATCGATGTACATCGACAACCGACTGACATTTGTATCCAATCAAGTTGGGTATCTAATCTATCGCTCTCTGCCCAACAAAATGGCTATAACTCATTCAAAATGACAGGTAATGAGATCATGTTTATGTGGTAGTAGCTGAGCATCAGTCTCAACACAAACTTAGAAATATGAGTGTTGTGCAGCAGTGGCGGTCGTCTTAAATGAAAAAAGTCATGAAAGGTGGTTGGTAATATGCATTCTTTTAAAGTATTTGATTTCTTCACCTTTTTAATCACATTTTCTTGGTGTTTCAAATTAACCATTTTACTAAATGCAATCAAAACTTGTTAAAAAAAACACATAATTGATGATTTAAAACAGCAACAAGCATTTCACCTGAAACTTTTTCTGGGGTTGCCACAGCGAGCAAAACTCACATGAAGAAAGTACAAAAGAGAAAAAAACCCCACTAAAAATATGGAAAGGAAATAACAAAACAAAAGAAAAACAGGCAGAGCAGCTGCACTGTAGCTTTGAAAACGTCAGAGTTTATCTGACAGTCTGATTTGTGAAAAATAAGGACTGACTTTTAGAGTCAAAGTAATAGTTTTTATCACAAGGGGGAGGGGGTATCCACAAAGGGGGCACATAGAAAGAGTGCCCCCTTGTGGTTGACAGCAGTAAAATGTTTAAGTCCTGCCCTTCCGTGTAAATAGAGTAGACCCTCAATACTTTGCAGTTTGACTTTTGTGGACTCACTCTTTCACAGGTTTTTAATGTAAGATTGTACACGACACACGATTGGCTGATTGATAGAAAGCAACCAACCAGAGCACTGTGCTGAGGGGCGGACTGGCCACTGGGAGCACTGGAACATTTCCCGGTGGCCTGGCCCGCTCAGTGATTGATAAGGGGGACTAAAGACTCTGTTTGGGTCGCACTCAGTTATTTTTAAAATAAATAATCCATGCTGATCATGTGACTCACTCAAGAATAAGACACCGACACCCCAGCCCCTCCTTTCTCTTTCTGAGGCTGTCTGTCACAGCAGAGCAGAGACACACATCAGGCGGGCACACAACAACCTGTTGTGTGTCTCTGCTCTTCTATGACAAACAGCCTCGGAAAGAGAAAGGAGGGGCGGGGTCTGTCTTTCCCCATCTCTACTGCTCAGGGAGCTTCAGTGAGGCAGGTACCTGTGTTTATTTAAAATAATCAAGCGCAACCCGAACCAAGCCTTTGGTCCAGCCACCCGATAATCACTGAGCGGGCCAGGCCACCGGGAAATGTTCTGGTGCTCCCGATGGCCAGTCCACCCCCAGTCTGTAACATCAGTCTGTCTGCTCGTTTTCGCTGTGCCCCCCCACACCCTTTTAGAGCATTTGGAACATTGTAAGTGTACGAAGGGTTTATACTCCTTAAAATATATATAAATACTAAAATAAATATAACATTGCTTCTTTACTGATTTTCACCTATCGCAGGGGTGTCTGGAACGTAATCCTCGTGATAGTGAGAGACGATTGTATACGTTTATATCTGGTCGATCTTGGATCATGACCGGTCTGATTAAATTTTGGCTGGTACTGGTCCTGAGCCAATTCTACACTGTATCATTAGTACAGATGCATTAAATGGCGCTAGCTAGCTGATGCTAATAGTGGTTAGCATCACCTAGCCATCATTAACCCAAGTTGTTCAATTCAATTCAAAAATACTTTATTAAGCCCAGAGGGAAATTAAGTTTTGTCGTAGCTCATCATCCTGGTTTCATTCAAGACTCGTTATAGAAGCTGAGAGCTGATGGCAGGAAGGATCTCCTGCAGTGAATCTGAAGAATCTGGCCACAGATCCATCCAACCAGATTCAGCTTGCTGTCAGATCCGGCGGGCCTCTCGGTCCTCCTGGGCTTTAGGACTGCCTGAACGCCAGGCAGAATTCCTCCCTGAGCGATGGTCACTCCTCTCTGCAGTCTGCCGAGCTCCTCGTCACCACGGACAGACAGCTGAAGGTGCCGGGGGACGACGTTTCCCACCAGCTCCAGGATCTCAGAGGTCAGGCACTTGAGCACTGCCACCAGGTTGACGGGAATTCGTCCACGGTGCCTCCTTTTCAACTCATTTGGGATTTGGGGCTGTAAATAAGATATATGAGCTTTTGAGATGTTAATCAGCTGCTCCAGGTTGTTGTCATGGTTACACATCAAAACAAATGCCCCACAGTGAAAACATTTCAGTAAAATCCTTCCAGCTGCACAGCCTCTGGTACCAGAGGAAATGATCATCCGAAAAAAGCGATTTACATCCAGAAAAAGAGGAATTAAATTCTTGATAAGCAACAAGTCATAATGAATGCAACAGAGCTGCTCCAACATGCAGCCACCCCGAGCGGCGCAATTCTTGAACGTGTAATTAATTTTCTATTTGGGTTATTCTTCTAACGCGACCTTTTGGGTTGAAAACTCAGCCCAGATTGTTGGATCTAACTGACGACCGAACGCTGCTGAGCTGGTTCGGTCTACATTTGGCCCAGCGCTGAGTCACAGATTGGGTGATTTTTAACCCAGCGGTTTTAGCGTGTATGCTATTAGCAATCATTTATTTGGTTTCCATACATTTTCTCTACACCATCTACATCTACGTGGTGTTTCACGAACACAAGCAGGTCCTGCAACCTCAATTTTTGAGAACCACTGCTAATTAGTATTAGAATAAGTTTTATTCTGTAGGTACCGGTACACCTAGTCTGGATACGCACTAACTTAGACTAAATAAGGAGTCCTGATCTCCTGCTCTAGAGGGATAGCTGCCACAAAAAAAAGTCAATTCTGTTCCATTAAGAAAAACCATGTAACTGAATTTTAGTGTTGCGTCAACGTGTGGATGACTTTTACTGACTGGGTGTCGGCAGGACGTCTCCTGTCACTGTTGTGATGGCTGTGATCTCATAAAGGCAGCTTTCCCATCAACCAATCCCCTCCCAGCTGTTTGGATAAAAAGCCAGCCCCCATCAGGTCCTTTACTCTTCCCCTCTCGCCGATGTATGTGTGTGTGCATTCTGTGTGTGTGTATTGTGCATACTTGTCAGGCTGCCTGCTCTGTCATAGCAGGAATTTTCCACTCAGCAGCAGCAGAACATTGCAGCCAGCTGTGCTGTCAATTTCAAAGTTTACTCGGATCTCAAGTACTTTTTGCAGACGTCCTTTTTTTTTCAGTCTGCTTTTCCCAGCATTTTCCCCAAATGTCAGTCGTTGCAGGCAGCTGCAGCTGGACAACACTTGGCATGTTGTGCATGTTCTGTACATGTCAGACAGCAGCAAATCTCATGATTCTGGACTCTGCACTGCAGAAATGTCTTAGAGTGCAGAGAGTGCCCTGTCTGATCCCAGAGTAGAGCTGTTCATCTCTTTTATTCCTCCATCTGGACAAACGTCTGTTCCTGCAGGAATGAGTCAAATCTGTGGAGATGCTGAAAACAAAACAGTGATCTCATCAACTAAACTTCTCAAGCTAAAGGAAACTGTAAGAACGGGGTTTTCACTGTAATATTTTTGCTCATATAAGTATATAACAAAAACAAAAATCAACACAGATAGTTGATATTATATATCAATATATACAGTACTTTATAAAATAATATAAATAATATTATATTTGATATTATACTGTATGTTACTTTGTGTATGACAGAGCTTTAGATCCACTCTAAGAAAAAATATATTACATTACAAACTAGTATAAAGTCATAATATTACAAGAATAAAGTCATATGACAATAGTTATAATATTACAACAATAAATTCATACTACTACAAGAACAATGTTAAATATAGTATTATGAGAAGAAAGTAATATTACAACAATAAATTCATAGTATTAAGAATAATGTTGAAATATTACGAGAATAGTCATACTATTACAACAGTTAAGTCATAATATTACAAAGATTATGTTGAAATACAAAGTATTACGAGAAGAAAGTTGTACGACAATAGTCATAATATTACAACAAAACAGTGATAATATTACAAGAATGATGTTGAAATAATACAAGAAGAATGTAATATTACAATAAATTAATAATATTACAAGAATTATGTTGAAATATTATGAGAAGAAAGTAATATTACAACAATAATTGCATAATATTACAAGAATAATGTTGAAATGTTATGAGATAAAGTAGTAATAATAATAATAATAATAATACTAAAGTAGTATTATAATATTACAAGAATAATGTTGAAATACAAGAAGAAAGTTGAAATAATACAAGAATAAAGTCATAGTATTATGAGAATAAAGTCATAATATTACAAGAATAATGTTGAAATATTACCAGAATAAAGTCCTATTACGAGAATAAATTCATAATATTACCAGAATAACGTTGTAATATTATCAGAGCTCCGACATGAAAAATCCGTCTTACAACTGCAGTAAAATGATGAATGTTGACATCGGCAGTACAACAGCAGGGGCCCAACGCGCTGTGACATGTGGATTCTTATGATAAACTGAAGCCGTATGACACGGCAATTAATGGCTGCATTGATGCATTTAGTCGTGACAAAGTGGATGGAGGCATGTTTCACAAACGATGACGCAAAAGTGATCGTGGACTACTTCATAAACACATGACCCACATCAGAGGCTGTCCACTGCAGGTGCGAGTTGACCTGGAATGTATTATGAGTTTATTCTCATAATTTTATGACTTTTTACTCATAATGTATTTTTTTTCCTTAGCTTGGCCCTAAAGCTCCATCATAAAAATCAAACCTGTCTAAAAAAAAAAAAGGATTGTGATTATTAATTGAAAAAATAAATAAAAAAAATTAAATAAATAAAATTGTTTGTGAAATTCTGCATGAATGCTAAAAGATTGCTGCAGCTGAAACTGAATTATTAAAGCTAAAAGAGGCAAAAGTCAAATACAGCAACACACAAGCTAAAAGCTAAACATACTAAACTGCTAGCTAAAAACTAAAAGTAACAAAAGGCGAGTAATGGTAGCAAAACATTAGCTAAAAGCTGAAAGTAGAAAAAGGCTAACTTTTGTAAAAAAAAAAAAAAAAAAAAAACTAGCTAAAAGCTCAAAGTTGCAAAAAAAAAAAACCTTATAAAGTCATATGACAATAGTAAAAAAAAAAAAAAAAAGTAGCAAAGGTTGACTAAAAGTATCAAAATACTAGCTAAAAGATAAAATTAGCAAAAGAGTAACTGGAGGCAAAAAGTACCAAAAGGCTAACCTTAGGCTAAAAGTAATTAAAGGCTTACTAAAAGCTAAAATAGCAAAAGGGATGGTAAACATCATGGCAGAAGGCTTTAAGCAAAACTACCCAAATGCTAGCCAAAAGCTATGAGCTGCAAAATGGTAACAAAACACTAATTAAAAACTGAATACAGCAAAAGACTGTAACTGGAAAAAGGGGAGAAGAGCTAGCTAAAAGCTACAAAATCTAGCTTAAAGCTTAATGAAGCAAGAGGTTAGCCAAAAGTATTAAAATGTTAGCTAAAACATAAAAGTAGCAAAAGACTAATTAGAAGCTAAAAGAAGCAAAATGCTAACCAAAAGCTGAAAGTATTTAAAGGTTTATTAAAAACAAAGTAGCAAAAGAAATGATAGTTGAAGGCAATGAGCAAAAGTATCAAAAGGTTAGCAAAAAAAGCTAGAAATAACAAAAGGCAAACTAAAACAAAAAAAAAAGGCTAGCTAAAAGCTAAGAATAACTCAACAGAAGCTAAAATCCTGAAATAGCGTAGCCCCTTTCTCCTGAATGAGCTGAATGTTTTGATATATAAACAGCTAAAAGAGCGCAAAGTGAGCAGAAGGAGAATAAATCAGACAGAAATAGGGACAACAGTGTGAAGGGTGGTTATGTAAGGATTTCCCAGCGCAGAACTCATGCAGGGGCAGCTGTGTTCTGGTGTAGACATGAGAACGTCCGTTACATAAGCGGGTGTTCAACCACTCCCCTTCTCCAGCACCCATACGTCTCCCTGCTGCCTCTCAAATAGGTCAGATGAGGACGGCTGACAGCTCTGCCCTGAAACTCCCCACCCCCACACACAGTCTGCACATGCATATTCATGCAGGCTCGAACCGCTCAGGAAAAGCCTGAGGTCATTTAACATTTTTCATAGACGTGCAAGTTTGAATGAGCACACGTGCATAAATGAACTGAGATACTTCTAAATAAGATCTTCATCAAGCAGAGGACTAAAGTGCTGCCTTGTAACGCTTTCAATGGACTGAACAAACAAACCCACAAAGACTCCATGTTGGTGAATTTGAATGTTTTTAAAGAGGAACGAGCTGCAAGGAGAAGCTCTCTGTTGGTTGGTCGGTCTACGTTCCTGCCGTCACCTACGCTCATGAACTGGGCAGTGACTGAAAGAACGCGATCACGGATACAGGAGGTCAAAATGAGTTTTCTCTGCTGGACTCTTCCTTCGAAATCGATGGAGAAGTTCAGTTATCAACTTGGAGTTCCTCGATTATCACGGGGGCTACATTCCACACAGAACCCCACCCCGACCCCGGCTATAGATGAGAAACTGCAAAGTAGCAACGCTATATTTATTTTAGTATTTCTATGTAATTAAGCAGTCATTTCTAACCAGAGTCCGACCTTGATTTGGACTGGGCCGGGCCATAATAATGTGCTCAATGTGCGGGCTGGGTTGGTGTCGGGCTTATGATTACATCAGCGGACGCGCAGCTGACGATCCAATTATATGGCAACATGGCTTGCCATACAGTCACCAGCCGCATGTGGCCATTTGACCGAGAAAGGCCTTGAAAGAGGTAAATCTAAATCTGAAAAAGTTCAGTTAAGCTTCAGATGGACTACTGCCAGCGAGCCATCAGACCAAATGGACGCTCATTCAGCCGCTGCACTCAGCAGACGTGTGCAGCCGACAACCCAAACTGTTGAGATCACAAAATATCCGACATGTCAGAGCATGGTCCATGTCTGAATAATGCAGAATGCAGGTGGAAACAGAGATTTAATGTGCTTTGACGGCCATGAAAGGACAAACACCCCCTCAGCTCCGATCTGCTCTTTTTACTCAGTCACATGCGTTTGTCGACTGTTAATAACTATAGAAGAAGTCATAGCTTAATTAAAAATGTGGGTTTGTGGGTGTCGGGTTTCGACCTGTAGTACTGTTAATTCGTCGGATCAGGTGGGGTTCAAAAATAATGGCTACTTGGCGGGCTGGGTCGGATTTTTTTTGGACCTGAATGCAACTCGTGTGGATAATTGAGCTTCAGGAAGCTTCAGGATTATTTGCAACTTTCCTGCCAGTTGAGCTTAACAGACAGTGTAGACTTGTGTTGCAAAACTTTCCCTCCATTTGGGCAGAAAGTGGCAGGAAGCACTGTTGGCTTCTGGGTAATGTAGTTCTTTTGACTGGTGATACAGTAAAGTCTTATTGAAAGAAAACTACAAGAAAGCAGCAGCCAGAATCACTGTTGGCTTCTAGTAGTTTTTTTTTTTTGACTGGCCTTACAGTGTATGCCAATTGAAAGAAAACTACAAAATGGCGGCGTCTATCCGAAGTACTTTTTTCCATAACTTTTTAATCCCATAACATCCCATGAGTAGTATTAAAGTTGACAATCATTGAAAAACCGTGAAAGTCGAACCGTAAAGTAGCGAGGGACTACTGCAGAGCCGCTGCTCCTCCACAACGAGGAGCTAGTTGAGGAGGTTCAGGCGTCCTGCAGGGATGCCCCCTCGGCACCTGCCTTGGAAAGTTTTCCGGACTTGTCCAACTGACAGGTGACCCCAAAGAAGATCCATGGCATTCTAGATAGAGACTGGATGTGGCTCTTTGAAGAGAGCTGGATCTTGATGATCTATAGAGCCGGTCATTTTGAACAACAGTGACATCATCAAGTTCACCGTACGTGATGGCGTCATAAGCCTTCCTTCAGCCACACCTAAAAATCTAAAGATATGTTGAAACATAGAAAAGTTAACAATGGCTGCTTTAATATAGATCAGCTTCCATGAGGAACACCTTGACAGCTGTGTGGGGCTCTGTGTCGAGCCACTTCCTGTTCTTGTGACGTGAACTGTACAGTGAAGCTGGGTCCTTTAATGCCAAACCAGTCCAACAGCCCCAGGAGCCAAACGTCTACAACCAACTGTGTCAGACGCTCTGGTGGCAGAATGGGAGCAGACAACCCCTCCACTCACCCCCCTCCCTAAAAAAAAAACAACAAAAAAAACAGGTTAGTCTGCAGGAAATCAGAGACAGTTTAATGTATGTGCTCCTGGACTGAGACCACTGAATGTATGTTTTTACAACTACTGTATATATATATATATATATATATATATTAAAAAAAAAAACAACAGTTTATTAATCTCAAAGATTCACTTGGTTACATATGGAAATACTATTTTTAATATATTTATGTAACAATCTCTCTTCAAACTAGACATATGGGGTTTCTGTTGAACAAAAACTCCTAAAGTGGAAGATTTTCTGCAGAAATTCATCACTGCCTGAGACACGAGATCATAAAATATAACATGTTTTGCATTTAAAGCAGAAAAGAGCAGGAATCTGGAAAAGAGGAGGGGAAGAATGTGCTCTGTTTCTTCATTGTAGCTCAGCAGCAACCAAAACAATACATATGATGCTGACAACGCACATCAAGTGATACAAATAATCTGGATTTACTGAACTCCCAGGGAAACAAATCTGTTAGGGAATATAAAACCGTGCGTCAGGTGTGCATGTGGTGGCACTTTGTGTGCCAGCCAAGACACAACGAGGAACTTAAGTAAGGTAAATGTTCACCGCTACAGCAGAAGATGCACTAAATTGAACTTTTATATGTTTTAAATGAATCTCTTGTCTCCTGCAGTTTGATATAAGTGTCACTGTAGCTAAAGTTGCAGTATGTGAGCACTTGAGTATTACTTTTAAATTACTGTAAAAGCCTTGCACGTCGTTCATGGGTAATTATTTGTCTTCATAACAGCCCTGACGCTTCCACAAAGATGTCAGGCCAAAGCAAAAAAGATTTACTCTCCTGAAAACACATCTCATCCAAGTGTGTTTATCAAGGATGCTCCTGGCCAGTGAAGCATGAAAGAGGCTAAGCTGGATTATTCAAACAAAACCCTTTCTTCTTCAAAATATGAGCAAATCCTTGAAAGAACACAAGTAAATTAGTCAACATTTCTCCAAATTTACACTAATCATGGGTGAGGGTATACAGACTCAGAAAACTTGACAGCTGCTGAAAAGCAAAAAGGTGGAAGATAAATATTTTTGTTGGTATCACTGTGTGACTGTTGGCAAAATGTCTCATGATTAATTCAATGGATTTTAACAAACAAAAAAAGAGATAATTAGTGTATGTGTCTCTACAAGTATAAACTTTTGGAGTCAACCCCATTCAAAATGTCTGCCATGGCCAACTGATATGAGAAGCCCCAAAATTGCTACAACATAGTAAATGTTACAGTTATTGTGCTAACATTTGGTGGTGTTATGGCTGAGTGTAATCCCCATTGCATATTCTGAGCACTTTAAAATTGTGCAAGACCTTTGCTTGAAACTTAATGGAAGGGCATGAACCAAGGGACAAATTCAAATGAACAAACTGAACGTTTAGAACTGAAATTTTAGTATCTTACACCGTTTTATAATGTACAAAGTAGATTGTTTTATTTTGTTTTATATCACTACTTTTCATGTTATATGCTTTTATATGAATATTTATTGTTGTGTGTATCTCATTTATGGTTTTTATTCAAAACAGGTTTCGATCGTGACTCAGTGAGACTAAACAGAATGAATAAATAAAGGTTGAAATAATGAATGTACAGAACATTACGCATTGTGTATTTTATTTATGGCCCTTTTGCGCCACCGTAAGGCCACAGGAAGTAATGCGCAAAATCCCTCTGCGCTTAAGAGGCGGAACCGGAAGTTCAGCAGCATGTCCATTACGTCTGCCGACAGTTACGTTTTCCTGAAGAAAAACAAAACTCGTGGAGGATGGCAGACGGTGGAGTCGACGAGCTTTCGCAGCTCGAATATTTATCTTTGGTGTCCAAGGTCTGCACGGAGCTTGACAACCATTTGGGAATCAACGACAAAGATTTAGGTGAGTATTTGAAACTTTACAGTCGTCAACGAAACCAGTTAGCCTGCTAGTTAGCTGCTAGCTAGCTAGCTCAGACTCCTGACGTTCCACAATATGTCGCTCAAATTTAGTGTTTTTTAAACTATTAACGTCTACAGTTTGACTATAAAATATTTATTGGTGTCTAAATTACATATAAATATTTTGGTGAATGGGTCTAACGTATTTTCGTCATGAATCATCTTCATTAAAGGCTAATACTGTATCATGTTTGTGTCACCGCTTCGTAGCTGAATTTGTCATCAGTCTCGCTGAAAAACAACCGAGCTTCGATGGATTTAAAGGTCTTTTACTCGACAATGGAGCCGAATTTACAGTAAGTTTGGGCTGGGTTTATTGTATACAGTATTTAATTGCACATAAAATAGCTAGCTAACCCTGTAGTTGATATATCTCCTTTGTTTATTGTAGGATTCCCTCATCAGTAACTTGCTTAGACTCATTCAGACGATGAGACCTCCTTCCAAGTCATCATCCAGTAAAGGTGAGACGACCGAAATGTTAGTACTCTTCATGTTGGATGTCTGTATTAAAATAATACCTCCAGTAAATGCATTCTCCACTAATGAATGTTCTCCATTTCCAGCCTCTGATGTTTTGGTCAAACCAAAATCCGAAAAAGAAAAGTTAAAAGAGTTGTTTCCTGCACTCTGTAGAGCAAATGATCCATCACCAAAGGTTTGTTTATTTCAATACTGTATTCACAAATACAGTATTTTATAATTTCTCTTTTTATTAAGCAACCTAATTGCAACAAAACATAGCACATTGTAAATTTTTGGGTTGTAAAGGAATTTATTACTCTACAATGAGGGTTTACATTTGCACTACATGTATTTAAAAAAAATCAGAAAATAATATGTTGTTGAAGATAAATAGTTTAAAACCGTTATTCTTTTTATTTTTTCTAGCGACTACTGGATGAAGATGATGTGAAAGTAGCAGCTGATGCAATGAAAGAACTGGAGATGTTTATGCCCAGTGTTAGTGGGACAGACTCCAAAGTGAGCAAGAACAAGTAAGACAACATTTCTATTCATAAATGTGTAAAAGTTGTATTTCTGTTCAGCTTCAATTTGTAAAAGTTGGCTTATTACAGTTACTTTATTGTAATTTTCCCTCCCAGTATTCACAGATCAGAAAAGGGCAGACGTCACAGCCGGAGTCGCAGCAGAAGCAGAGAAAGAGACAGACACAGAGACAGGGACAGGAAGAGACGACACCGCTCTCGATCACGTTCCAGGTCTCGCTCCAGAGACCGCGATCGTCACAGAGACAGAGACCGTGGAAAAAGAAGAGATAAATCTTCCCGATGGGCTGATCGTTCTCCCAGCCCCAGAAAAGACCAAGAGAAGGACTCTGACAGGTGGAAGGACAAACACGTGGACCGGCCTCCACCGGAGGAGCCCTCTGTTGGTGACATCTACAACGGGAAGGTCACCAGCATCATGCAGTTTGGATGCTTTGTTCAGCTGGAGGGGCTAAGGTCTGTATCAAGTCATCAGTTTTATTTAACACATCTAAAAACAGACAGAATATATAATTAACTACATACTCCTTTGTACATGTCCTGTTCAATCTAAAAAAGCTAAGTCTGGTCCTCTTTTTTTAGATTTTTCTACCTGGATTATTGAGCATGCATCAGGGTATGTCCTGTTCAAGTTCTTTTCCTTTAAATTTGTCATTTTATTTTTCCTCTTTAGAAAACGGTGGGAAGGTTTGGTTCACATTTCTGAGCTGCGCAGGGAGGGCCGTGTGGCTAATGTGGCCGATGTTGTCAACAAAGGCCAGAGAGTCAAAGTCAAGGTGCTGTCATTTACTGGCTCGAAGACCAGCCTCAGTATGAAGGTAAGAAAACAAATGATTACTTAACATTTTTTGTGGGGAAATAAAGTGCAGTGAATTTAATCATGGGTCTACGGTTCAAATAGTTAAATGTTCAAACTCCTCTTTTCCTCAAAGGAAAGTTAAAATGTTTATCATCACTAGTTTTTCTATTTGGGTCTATCAGATTGTAAATAACTTGCTGCTTCATTCCTCCCTTCCTCCCCAGGATGTGGACCAAGAGACAGGAGAGGATCTGAACCCCAACAGGAGGAGGAACGTGGGTCCTGAGGGTGGAGATGACGTTTCTATGAGGAACCCTGACAGACCGAGCAACCTGAACCTGGGCCACGCCCCTGAGATGGAACAGGACGACACGTTGGAGCGCAAGAGGCTCACAAAGATCTCTGACCCGGAGAAGTGGGAGCTCAAACAGGTCAGTGAACATTTGAAGCAGTTGGTTGTCATGATGTGCAGATTCAGGCAGCAGCACTCTCCAATGCAGATTAAAAAAAAAAAAAGCCATTTATTTGAAAGAAACTGGTCCAGATGACACGATTTAACCTTTTTTTGTTGTTATCTACCTGGATGATTGAGCTTACAAACCCTTTTCTGAACCACTTTGGCCTTGGTGTCCTCAGGCTGTTTCTGTGAGTAGCAAGTTGTCCATCTAGCCTACAGCATTTGATTGTTGTTCATGATGATTGATTGTATGTGTTAAAAGCTTCTGAGATTCCAACAGGAGGTTGGCTTGAAACAGCAGTGAAGGCTACCTGTGGGACAGACTTGGTTGGCAGGCCATAGGCTGAGGAAGTCCTCTGGATGGAGGACGAAACGTTTCGCAGTTAAAGGAACTGGTCCAGATGAAACGATTTAACCTTTTTTGTTCTGTTTCATTTTATCGCTCTTAATGCATCTGATAACATACAGTTAAATATCTACAGTGAAACAGCTGTTTTTCACTATTATTAAACTCCTGCATCTTCTGTTCCATCTGTGAACATCATTTACAGCCACCGTCACTTCAGACGTGTCGAACATTTTCATTTAGTTTAGTTATTGTTGGCCACTAATCTAGCAATTAAGCAGTTAATTGATCAGCGATTGATCTGAGCAAGTAACAAAAACACTTTGAACTTCTTGTGAATATGTTTTATTAAAATTTTCTGCTCATTTCTCAGATGATTGCTGCTAATGTGTTGTCCAAAGAAGAATTCCCTGATTTTGATGATGAGACAGGGATCCTTCCAAAAGTTGATGATGAAGAGGGTAAGACGCTGATTTTCATTTGGTGTGAAATAACAGAAATTTTCTTTAATTAAATTAAAGTACATCAGACACCAATAAGAAACAGCCCGAGCTGTTTTTGTAGTTGCTCTTGTGGACTGACCGGTTTGTGTTTATTTCCAAACAGATGAAGATTTGGAAATCGAGCTCGTGGAAGAGGAACCCCCGTTTCTGAGAGGACACACCAAACAAAGCATGGACATGAGTCCGGTCAAGATTGTAAAAGTACGTCTGCCACATTTTATTTGCTAAATAAATTCAAAGCAGATGGTTAAACTAATTTATCTATTTGGGTAATTATACTGTATTTCCAGGAATCCTCCAAGTCTTGAAAACTGGATGAATACAAAAAAAAAAAAAAAAGCAGTTTGTTTGTTTGTTTTGAACAAGTGTAGAAAAAGAGTGTAGAAAAACGTTTGATTGTAAATTTTAATTTTAAACAAAAATAAATTTCAAACGTAATTCCTTTAAAAATGATTCAGCAGTTTTAAAATATGTTATCATAATGTCCATTTTTATTATATTTATACCCATTTTAAAGTTTAACTTTGAAATGTATAGAATATTTCTTAAAGGTTTAAGTGTCAAGAGTTGCAGATGTTTGGTTTCCTCCAGCACAACGTCTCCGTCTGTCATTTTCTTTGTGCATTTCCGATTTAATTTAAATTTAAAGCCTGTCACTTCCTAAACGTTATGTTCTTGTGTTGTGCACAGAATCCAGATGGCTCCCTGTCACAGGCAGCGATGATGCAGAGCGCTCTCGCTAAGGAGAGACGGGAGCTGAAGCAGGCTGCGCGAGAGGCAGAGATGGACTCCATCCCCATGGGGCTGAACAAACACTGGGTCGACCCACTTCCAGACGGTTAGAGATCCATTAAGTCATTAGAAGCTGCATGTATTAATACTAAAGTCGTAAGGCTCTTTCACAAAACAGTTCTGTAAAATAGACGCACAAAGCCGTCTGTCTCTGCTCCCGCTGGCCGTTCATAAATCACAGATGGAGCCGGCCACGTCCCACACAGCTTTCAAACTTGAAGCGAGCGTCTTGGAACCAACAGAGGCGTGCAGCAGACTTCTGTTGACGTGGAGCGCAATGCTTTAAATAAGTGACGGACGTCTCCGTCGTATCTGTTCCAAAACAAGATGAATTAATTTAATTTGGCAATTCGCTTTGCTGAACAGTTTTTTCAAACTACAAAGTTTTATGTCAGCAATCTTTCCAGGGTAATAAATCTGTTGTTGTGTAATCATGCATCCAGGTGGTAGCACAGACTAGATGTCATCTCTTCATCACTTTATTAATCCTTAAAGTCTGCTTTTCACGTTTCGCCTCTGTTTCTACCTCACTTTGCAGGTTGGTTTTGATCCTAGCCGTCTCAGTCCATTCAGAAATGTCACAGAGGTGGCCAGCAGGGGTCAAAAGTTCTGGTGTTTTGTGAAAGAGCCTGTAGCTGAATTAATATAGCCCAGCATATTTCTTCAGACTCAGTTCAATATAATTATTTTTATAAATTTGGCTCCAAATAACAGATTTAATTTGCTGTGTGGTCGTGTAGTCGCCCATGTTTCATTAGAACCACAAAACAGTCTTGAGTCAAGACATGAGACTTCCTCCATGCTGACAAAAACAGACCCTTGGCCTTCTGGTGCTGGAGATTATTATCTGGCTTCCTGCAGGCCCCCCCCCCCCCCCCCCCCCCCCCCCACTGGGCCGGATGGAATCGTTAATGTTTCAGTAAATCCTCAATAAACCCTTCAGTCCGTCAAGTTCCCATTCTTGTGTTTTGATTTCACTTGTATTAAAGCTAAACTAGTGTTATTGTTGTTTTCCAGCTGATGGGCGGCAGATCGCTGCCAACATGAGGGGAATCGGCATGATGCCCAACGACATTCCAGAGTGGAAGAAACATGCTTTTGGGGGGAACAAAGCCTCGTACGGGAAGAAGACCCAGCTCTCCATCCTGGAGCAGAGGGAGAGCCTGCCCATCTACAAGCTGAAGGAGCAGCTCATCCAGGTCCTGCACACTTTAAAACAAACATTAAGGAGAGGACTCCGTAGAGAGTTGGTTGTTTTTAACGATGAACCAACACCACATTCACCACAAGAACCCGTACAAAGCATGAGTACTTGTATTAGAGCATTTACTGAAACAGGATATTGATACAAGTACTAACACTAATAAATAATAATAAATAAAAATAATAAATGCAGTAGAACGACTCTGGAGGACCTAGATCATTTTTTATCAAATTTTAATTTTATTCTAAATACTAGACGGTGTTTTCAGGCAGGGTAGGTTTGTCCAGGACTGACGAGTCTTCTGGTGGAGCCGTGTCTTCTTGCCTTCGTGGTGGCTCATAACATGCACAGAGAACTTTACTACAAACAGATTTTTGTTCTTCGTCGCATGCAGACAAATCATAGAAAACCTCCTCTGAATCACCTCAAGGTTCGTCCTCACACTCCTGCCTGCGGTTCCTTCTTTTCTTGACGCCGGCTGTTTCCTTAACTTAGTGGTTCTGTTGTCTTTTTTTATGCTTGCCTGCCCTGAATTTGTAGAATAAAAAAATAAAATAAAATAAAAAAACATCATATTGTACTACATTGATTACCATTAAGGGCACTGGGGACTGTAATGGTGAGTGTTGGACTTTAAAAACAACAAATTTTAACCAAAGGGTTGAACAACAACTATATTAAAATAAGACGAAGGCAGAGATATAAACCAGTAAAACAAGTTGATTTAAAACCTGACTGCTCTACTTCTACTAGTACTGTGGTGTAGGAACACTCTTGAGTACATGTACACATCAGACAGGTACCTGGTACTGGTATCGATGCATCCTTGCGTGTTTCTCGCCGTGTTTTTAAGAATGTGTTTATCTGTGCTCGAGCATCGTCGGCGTCGTTAAATCCTCCTCCTGATCTGTTGCAGGCTGTGCACGACAACCAGATTCTCATCGTCATTGGAGAGACGGGCTCTGGTAAGACCACGCAGATCACGCAGTACCTGGCAGAAGCAGGTTACACCACCAGAGGGAAGATCGGGTGCACGCAGCCCCGTCGTGTCGCCGCCATGTCCGTCGCCAAGAGAGTCTCTGAGGAGTACGGCTGCTGTCTGGGACAAGAAGTGAGTTTCTGCGACCCTCTTGATGGACCCACCTGATATCTGTTGAATTTCAGAACAGCTGATCGTCTGTGTTTTCTGCAGGTGGGTTATACCATCCGGTTTGAGGACTGCACTAGTCCCGAGACGGTCATCAAGTACATGACGGACGGTATGCTGCTGAGGGAGTGTTTGATCGACTCTGAACTGGGCCAGTACGCCATCATCATGCTGGACGAGGCCCACGAGAGGACGATCCACACTGACGTCTTGTTTGGTCTCCTCAAGAAGGTGAGAACCCAGAACAAACGATCTTCTTGTCGATGTGAAAGTTGTTACAAGTGAGAACTGTTCTGAGCCTTCGTTTGGTTTTAGACGGTACAGAAGCGCACGGACATGAAGCTGATCGTAACTTCGGCCACGCTGGACGCCGTCAAGTTCTCTCAGTATTTCTACGAAGCGCCCATCTTCACCATCCCAGGAAGAACGTATCCAGTTGAGGTTCTTTACACCAAAGAACCCGAGACCGACTATCTGGACGCCAGCCTCATCACCGTCATGCAGATTCATCTGACTGAGCCTCCAGGTAAAAAAAAAAAATAAAAAAATCCCACTCATGTTGTCTTCACCTGCAGGAGCAGCAGTTTGCTCATAACCTGTTCTCTGCTCAGGCGACATCCTGGTCTTCTTAACGGGTCAGGAGGAGATCGATACCGCCTGCGAGATTCTGTACGAGAGAATGAAGTCTCTTGGACCCGACGTTCCTGAACTCATCATCCTGCCGGTTTATTCCGCTCTGCCCAGTGAAATGCAGACCAGGATTTTTGACCCGGCGCCTCCAGGAAGCAGAAAGGTAACAACAGAGCTCTTTGGAACAGAAACGAACACGAGTCCTCGTGACTCGATCGACTACCTATTTAAATAAAGGTTTAGTAAAAAATTAAAATGAAAGCATGTAGTGGCAAACAGCGCCGCGCAAAATATTAATTGGGTTAATTGGCCTAGTAAGAGGCAGCACCTATTGTTATCCACCTGATGAAGGGTTTCTTAACTTTATATCTTTTTTTTTCTGACAACATAAATGTGATCTGAACCACAACGTGTACCCACACAAATGTATATTAAAACGGCCAGCTGGACTCCGTGATGTGCGCCGTCACTTTCCTTGGCGTTTCGAGTTACCATGGCGACGTAATTTGCAAACAAAGTAATTTTTCTCGTTCAAAACGCATGACAGAACTCAACAGCTTCTAACAACTCTGACTGTCATTCTTTGAGATGTTGAGCTGACATTTGCTCCGGTCGAACCTGAGAGTGAGTTTTCATACTTTCCTAATGCAAATCAAAAATCCATGATGGCCGCCTGAGCTGAAAAGGAAAAATACTATAAATCAAATAATTTGAGAGATATTTAGCTAAAATGTTGTGTGGTGATAGCTGAGAACGTTTCCCATCACGTACTGAATCCATATCAAAAATCCAAGATGGCCGCCTACTTAAAATGAAAAAATACGATAACTCTGACATTTTTAGAGCAATTCAGCTGAAGTCTGGTATAGTGTTAGCTGAGAGCAAACCCAAACACAGTACTGTCAAATAAAATTTTGAATTGGCAGCAACGTGGCAGGCCCCAACGTCAAAGTTTCTCCAGGAACTTTCTAGTTCCTCTTGATATTATTTCAGTTTTGCTGCCTAACAACAATTGGATTCTTATTAAAAGAAAGAAAAAAAAATCTCCAGATTAATGAAGTTTAATGGAAAAAACAAATGTGCTCACTCGAATCTTTACCTTCACTAGGTTTGTTACAATAACATATTTTGCTGGGCGATTAATAGTCTCATAAATTATTGCGATAAATTATACTATTGTTAGAAATTTGACAATAATTAGTAATTATTGTCAAATTTAAGAAGCGATATTGATTTATTTTGCATGTACTACCTTTTTTTTTTTTTACCACTGTATGACAGTATAAGACTGTTTGAACCGAAGGATGGATAGTGAGGGAGCGAGCAGCGTGTCTCTAAGAAAAATGTGAGGGAGGCCCCTTGATGTGACATGGGCTGTCTCTCTTCAGTGCTCAAAATGGTGGACGCTCGGTGTGGTTTGAGCTCTTCAGCATAGCATTTGTCACACAAAGATTTTAATTAAAAAAAATTTAAAAATCAGTAAATGAGTTCTCAGCTTTTTTTTTTTTTTTCCCCAGAGAAAAACAAATTTTTACACAAAAGCATGAGTTTCAACCGTGAATTTTGGAGTTTAGACAAGCCGGAGGTTTTTCCTCGAGGTCGTCTGTTAGCTTAGCTCGTAGCTTAGCTTCTCAGCTTAGCTGCTTTTAGTGAAGACAGAAGAAGAGAAGAAACAATAAAGCCAATAAATGAAAATGAGGTTTATAATTTTCAATCATGTGATTAATTTATTTATTGTTTTATTGTGACAGGTTTAATATTCACCTCCAAGTTCACCAAGTTTTCTTTAGTTTACCAAGAGGGATGAATACTTCTGTAAGGTTCAGTTTGTACCGATGTTTGGTTTGTGTTTTACTTCTGGAATTTTTTTTTTTTTAATTTTAAAATTGGAACAACTTCCAAATATTCGTTGTCTAATCTTGTTTTATTTCAGTTTTAATTTCTGAATTAGTTTTTTGTGCGAGTCCATCACTTATATTTCTTCTAAAAGTCTATAGTGAATTGTTTAGAGGGCGTTCCTTTAAGGACCAATAAAAACCAGTTTCTGTTCTTCAGGTCGTTATCGCTACAAACATCGCAGAGACGTCTCTGACCATCGATGGAATATATTACGTGGTGGACCCCGGCTTTGTCAAACAAAAGGTGTACAACTCCAAAACCGGCATCGACCAGCTGGTGGTGACGCCCATCTCACAGGTACGGGGTCTGATTTTTTTTTTTTTTTGAAGAATAGGAAAGACGTTTTCAAACAAATTCTTTAAAGATGAATAAACTAAACTAAGCGTGAACTTGACTTCAGGCTCAGGCCAAGCAGAGGGCGGGCCGCGCCGGCAGGACCGGTCCTGGGAAGTGCTACAGACTTTACACTGAAAGAGCCTACCGGGACGAGATGCTGACGACCAACGTGCCGGAGATCCAGAGGACTAACTTAGCCAGCACGGTGCTGTCTCTGAAGGTCCGACTGGTTTTTAACATTCATCTTACGTTAATTAAATGCTTTAAAAGTTTTATTAACCTGTTTCTTTTCTTCCCTCCCCCAGGCCATGGGCATCAATGACCTCCTGTCCTTTGACTTCATGGACGCTCCCCCCATGGAGACGCTGATCACAGCCATGGAGCAGCTCTACACGCTGGGAGCTCTGGATGATGAGGGCTTACTCACACGGCTCGGTAGAAGGGTGAGGACCTGCAGTTCAGATTCTAAATGACTAAATCTGAGTCCAGCTGCTCTGTTTAAACTTTCTTCTTGCTTTATTTTTAATTTATTCACCAACATTCTTTAAAACTCTCTCCTAGATGGCCGAGTTCCCTCTGGAGCCCATGCTGTGCAAGATGCTGATCATGTCGGTCCATCTGGGCTGCAGCGAAGAGATGCTCACGATTGTGTCGATGTTGTCTGTTCAGAACGTCTTCTACAGGCCAAAGGTACGTTCATCACAACAGAGTTTATGTGAGATCTTCAAGTTCCGTTTTTTATGGAATTCTGTTGTAACAATTTACAGAATCAGATTAAAATACAGCTCAGATTTTGTGCAAATGCAGTTCTCATGCAAAGTGCATGGATTGGTTCAGGTGTAAATTGTATCCAGTCTTACTTGTGAGAATACTGTAATTTCTGGACTATAAGCCGCTACATTTTCCACACGCTTTGAACACTGCGGCTTATACAACGATGTGGCTAATTTATGGATTTGTGTGGGGTAACGAGCTTCATGCAGCCACAACGTTTAGCCTTTAAAAAATCTTTCTGGTTAAATATTTCATGTTACAACGTGGACAACTGCGGCTTATATATTTACAAATTATTATTTTATGTTTTTTTAGTTAGTGGGTGTGGCTTATATTCAGGTGCGCTCAATAGGCTGGAAAATACGGTAATTAATCTGTTGTCGTGTTTCAGGACAAGCAGGCCCTGGCTGACCAGAAGAAGGCAAAGTTCCACCAGCCGGAGGGCGACCACCTCACCCTGCTGGCCGTGTACAACTCCTGGAAGAACAACAAGTTCTCCAACCCCTGGTGTTACGAGAACTTCATCCAGGCTCGCTCCCTGCGCAGAGCTCAGGATATCCGCAAACAGATGTTGGGCATCATGGACAGGTAGAAGTGGCTTACATTTTCAAATCAAAGAGTGTTGAGCAACGTGGAAATTATTTCTTAAAGATATATTTTTTTCTCCGCAGACACAAACTGGATGTGGTGTCGTGTGGCAAAGCGACCGTACGAGTGCAGAAGGCCATCTGCAGTGGGTTCTTCAGAAATGCAGCCAAGAAGGACCCTCAGGAGGGCTACAGGACCCTCATAGATCAGCAGGTCGTTTACATCCACCCATCAAGTGCTCTGTTCAACCGGCAGCCTGAATGGTACGAGCTCATCTCCCTTCAACCATTTAAACCAGAATCATCCCAGTAACATCTCTACTAACCAGAACACAAAGCTTACAGGCCGAGCGTTCCTTACGCTCTTTGCCTTTTAGTGCCAGAGTTTTTACTAGAATCACCTCGTTGAGACGGGACAGTTAAATCTGTTTTTATCAAACCATGTTCATGTCTTAATGTGCTGTCTCATCTCGAGGTGATGTGATGTTGTTTAGCTCGACCACAGTCCAGGGACATTTTTGGTGTTTGCTAATCATAGTTACCTGTGGCAGCCATCTTGACTCCAAATGTTTGAGTTTTAGAGGTAGAGAATATGTTGGTAGGCCTCTCCACTGAAGACACTGGATGACAAAAAGCTCAGCTCCGGTGCTCTTCACTTTAAAATCTGTTTTAAAGATCCAAAATCATGTTTTTGGATCGTTAAAAGCAGCTAAGCTACGAGTTAAGCTAAAAGGCCGACCTCGAAGAAAGAACGTCTTGTCGAAGCTCCAGAATTCACAGTTGAAACCCGTGCCTTTGTCTAAAAAGGTGTTTTTCTCTGCAAAAAGAAACTGAGAACTTGTTTACTGATTTTTAAATTTTTTATTAAAAGCTTTGTGTGATGAATGCTATGCTAAAGAGCTAAACATATGGAGCGTCCGCCATTTTGAGAACTGAAAAACAGGAAGGAGAAACAGCCCATGTCACGTCAAGCGGCCTCCCTCATTTTTCTTAACGCTCCCTCACTATCCATCATTCAGTTCAAACTACTGTATTTTATACTGCCATCCAGTGGTCAAAAAATGTACTACATTCAAAAATAACCCAAAATTTCTTCTTAAAATTGACAATTACTAATTATTCTCAAATTTCAAATATTATCGTTTATCGCAATCATTTCAGAGACAATTAATCGGCCAGCAAAATTAGTTATCGTGACAGGCCTACGTGTTGGGTTTAAGCAAACGTTTCACAGATATTGGGCTAAAATGAGGTGTTCTTACCAAAGTTTTAACTGTTTTGGGTTTTAACCAAATAGACGCGACTCGGGTACACCCGGTAATTTTTAAGAGTTCAGGTCCATTAGCAGCTAACAGAGGCGTTGATGCTAAAAGTTGAAGAGATCTGGGTGGACGGATCAGCATCTGTGTCCAGTTCTTCGGCTCTGCTGTGGGACAGAGCGCTGCCGGGGGGGGGGGGGGGGGGGGGGTGTCATCTAGAACAACTCTTTAATAAAACCAGGATGATGAGTTACAACATTTAATTTCCCTCTGGGATTAATAAAGTATTTTTGAATGGAGTTAAAATATCATGGTACGTGTAGGAAGGACGCTCAGCTCCTACCACGACAAAATCTGTGTCTACATCTATAAAGTGGTAGAACTCATCATTTAGTGTTTTGTAAGATCAGCTGGCTGTAGTGGCCATCTTGAATAATGTTGACTCTGTTGTACGTCCATGATCACTGAGTGAGTTTCATTCAAATCCATCCAGTGGTCCATGTTGGGTAAACACTGCCCTGCAGAGATGAGAAGTCTTTATTAATCTAAAGCTTTACCTCTGCGTCTAGTTTTTCAAGTTCTGAGCTGCTGCTTATATTTGACTCACTTGGTGACGTAACTTTAACCTACTGGTCCCAAAACAAACAGTTTGATTTTTGTTTTTCATTTTCTGCTCATAAACTCTGTTTCTTCACTAATGTCCCATTTAAAGGCTCCTGTATTGAAACTGTTGCCTCTGTTCTCCGCAGGGTGGTGTACCACGAGTTGGTCCTGACCACCAAGGAGTACATGCGCGAGGTGACCACCATCGATCCCCGCTGGCTCGTCGAGTTCGCTCCCGCCTTCTTCAAAGTGTCCGACCCCACGCGCCTCAGCAAGCAGAAGAAGCAGCAGCGCCTCGAACCGCTGTACAACCGTTACGAGGAGCCCAACGCCTGGAGGATCTCCCGCGCCTTCAGACGCCGCTGATGCGGGTGACGTCACTGATCTGCAGCGCAGATGTTTGGACGGCGGTGATGTCATCGTCACTGCGGTACTGTACCAGCTTTGGACACACGGATCAAGATGTGGTCGTTTTAAATTTGTACTTCCGTCAGAGTGGTGGTCTTTCTGTGGTTCAGTCATTTTAATCGTTTAGAGCAGAAACGAAATGATCTGCCACTTAAAGAGCCGTTTTACAGACGTCTGTCAGGAGATTCCGTGTAAACTCAGATTATTTCTTCTGTTTAAATTGGACTCACATTATGCCTGAAAATGGACCTGAGGGAAGTTTAGTTTGACTTTTTTTACTCTCCGGATTCTTTGTTTGACCAAAATGGTTGAACATTGTAAAATATCTCAACACGAGTGTGTGTATGAGACCTGAAATGAAAAAAACTGAAAGTTTGTCTTCATTAAATGCAGACGTTTGTCAAAGTTTAATTCTACTGTAAATACAGATGAGCAAAGAAAAACACAACGGACACTTTTGTACTTTTTACCTTCAACATAAATGTAAATACAAGACTTTAGTATTTCCTCCTCAGAGTACGTAACATGGACACCCTGTGGACTAAAATATGCTGAACATAAAAAAAACCTCAAATATAAGATTGTAAATAAAATGATCAAAATGAACTGATTTTAGTTTTCGATCAAATTGAGGGAAGGCTGTAGAACCAGTGTGTGTTTCTAAATAAATTCTTCAGTGTGCAGTTAAAGTTAAAGTAGGGCTGAATGTGATTCGATGGAGACGGGTTGCACCAGGACTCGGTCTTCTGCTGCCCGAGGTCAACCCTGGCCTCAGCCTCCGACTCATCGTTGGACTGTTTTTAAAATCTTCTTGTGAAGTTGATTTTCCTGACAGTGAAACGAAATGAGACGAAGACATTCCAGCGATGTAAAAGAAGAGTTTGACGATAAAAACAGCTTATTGCAAGAAAACAGAACCTGCTGATCTAATAACTGTAACTGAAACACCAAAGTTCATGCTCAACAATCCAGATACAAATCCAACAACGTTCAGGTCATCTTGATTTTTTTTTTTTTTTTTTTTTCTAAGATGTTTCATCCAAAGGACTTCTTCAATCTGAGGCGTCACACAAACAGCTCACTGCATAGTGGACAAAAATAGATGGCTTCCGGGGCCCACCCTCTCCCCCGTCAACACCTCTGAGGCAGTCATGCCAAAATGGTTCAACTCACCAAAGTTCATGCTCAATAATCCAGGTAGACAATCCAACAATGCTGGCTCAGGATGAAGACTGCAGTGAAGTAAAGATTAAACACAATCTGCTTTTTTTATGTGAATGTTTCTGTTGAGACTTGGAGCTACAATAAATAAACTGTATAGAAATGAAGCGTGGACCAGTCTACACAGCTGTGATACCATGAATGGCCAGCAGGTGGTGCAGTTCTGCTGAACCTCCACATCTCTATCTAATGACGTCATGCTGTTTGTGTTTGTAAAGTTGAATCAGCTGCTGGCCGTCTGAATCACGTTAAAGATTTAATCAGCTGTAGATGTTTTCCAGTGGCTCGTCACTAACAGGTCATCTGTCTTTCACTATTCAAAAGAACAAAATCCAGACTCGTTGGGTTATCATCATGGGTCTTTATTATTAAGCGATCTCTTCAACCCGTCAGGTTGAAGTGTGGAATAGGCCTCGCACGTGAGAGGAATGCAGCTCTTAACAAAAACAATCCCTACTGAGATTAATTTAAAACAAGAAACCGTCGCCTTATATACAAGTGGAAGGGGTGGGTGTGTGCAAGAGGTGCTGGGAGCGGAGGGCGGGGTCTCAGGATGTGGAGGACGATGGGTTGGTGCAACGAGGAGGACTTCTGAAGGTGGAGGGGAGGGGTTCTGGCTTTAGTACATGTAGCCTTTAGAGTAGGGCTGAGGGCCCATGTTTCGGGGGGGTTGTTCAGGGTTGTAGGGCACGCCCTCGTCCAGATGTGAAAGGGGCACCGTGTCCTCCTCGTTGACGTAGCGCTCGAACTCGGCCTTTAGGCTGGGCCGCTGGTTGTCGGGGAAAGCCAGGGAGATGAGCGCCTCGGGCTCGCACACAAACTTGTAAACGTAGCGCTCCCCGGCCACCTGCGCAGAGAGGAGGCGTGTGAAGAGCCACACGTCGCTCCTTTGATTTTACGTGAACGTTTCCGTACCTTCTGCATGATTCCCTTCTCGTAGTAATAGCGCAGAGAGCGGCTGAGCTTGTCGTAGTTCATGGCAGGACGATTCTTCTGCATGCCCCACAGTCTGGCAACCTGAGGAAAGAAAATACAGCCGTTACATGGCGGGACAGTTGGTCGTAGATCCAACCGTCATGTCGGTCTCCCAGTGACTCTGGAAATGAGGGAAAACCCGGAAAATTACTCACATTTTCCAAACGGGGAATTTTTTTCATTCTCTTTGCAAAGTGTTAGAGGAGCGGAGTAGAAGGCCCTTTTGTCTAGTTCAGTCCTCACTGAGGGAACACTGCGGGTAATCATGTCCTGAGAGCGCACGCTGTAGCTGCACTCACACAGAGACATGTAGGAGGAGATGTATGAAGGCAGCA
>JARVGV010000527.1:26277809-26289822 GCA_031762435.1 Hypsolebias longignatus | reverse complement strand
GTTTTACTTCCGGTTTCGTTTACGGCTGAAAATCCGCGTTTACGACCGCCAGGGGGAGCTGTTCCAGTTTACGACCGAATCGGTATCCGACCGGATCTCGGTTGGAAACCGGGGACTACCTGTATATTGTGCCATTTTATGCAAAGTTCAAACATCATGTCAGTGGACCTTTAATACATAAGGCTCACTGTGGATTTTTGAGAAAATTAAAAGATTTAAAGTGCGCCTTATAGTTTGAAAAATACGGTAGAATTTATTTTATTTGTTTTCTTGTTGTTTCTTTTGTTTCTCCGCCATCAGCTCCTGCCTCACCCACTCTCACCTGTCTGTCCCCGGTTTTCATCAGGTCAGGTGTTTCTGCTTTGCTCACACTGCTGCTCAACCTTCAGCCATTAGTGGAGCACACTTTACAACAATCTATAGTTCAGTTTAAAAATATATATTTTTGGTGCAAACTGTATTGAATGATTGTGTCTTGGCGACGAGTTCTCACATCTTCCTCTTGAAACCCCACTGCATTTGGATCTTTAATGTTTTGTTGCAAAAGAGGAGACATGTTTACACGCACGGGAACACAACCTGAAAACTTGGAAAATACCAAAGCGTTTCCAGCAGCGTTGGCAGAAAGAACCTTCGGCTGTGTGTTCGCTTCCTGCCAGACGACGACTCGAGATTTACAAGCCTGCAAAGCCGTGCAGATGTGGAACCGAAGAGCAAGTGTTATTGTGCATCCCCTGGTGTGCAGGGCTACCGTCTCCTGTCCCGGTCTCCCATCCTCGCGCCTTCTGGCCTCCCATCCACCTCGCCTTGCCACCTCCTTTCATTCCACGCTGTCCACCTCACCTCTTGTCCGCCCCTTCACCCCCACCAGCGGCGGCAGGAGCTGCAGCATCCCTGCTGGGCCCTGCCTGTTTATCTCTTCCGAAGTGCTCATGATTAATGAGGCCCTGAACACATCCTCTATTTCCCTTGGACCTGGGGAGCCCCACAGCTGAGTAAACAGGCACCAGCCGCTGCGCTCCAGTCCCGTCCACCAAGGAACCCCCCACGCCCCATCTACAGGTAGCAATGCATAGGAGGTGCACCGACAAAACAGGTTATGACGTTTGATGTAAGCAATTTACCAAGTATTTTACAAAAACAATACATTTGAACTCTATGTGTTTAAATAATTACTGCTACAAATTTGATTCAAATTTAATCAGTTTACAGTTTCTTTGGGTTCATTCTGCAGATTTATCGTCCAAAAATACGTCTCCGTCGCTGAACGTTAACAAAACATGTAACCGACTCCTCGGAGGCAGCGACGGTTCAAGAGGTTTGATGTTCAACCATCAAAATTCAAGATATGAACTTTGATGTTCTGAACCATTTCGACTGTGGCGGCCTCAGAAGAGTCGACAGGGGAGACGGTGGGCTCCAGAAATCGTCTTATCACCATCTGACTGGTTGGTCCACTGAGTGAGTGTGCTGCCTGTGGGACTGAGTTTGTTGTGGCTCCTCGGACTGATGAAGTCTTCTGGATGAAAGACAAAACGTTTCAACAAATAGAAACTGTCCGGAGGACCTGACTTAACTTTGTTGGATGTAACTTAGTAAAAGGAAGAGTTAACTGACATGAAATGTTTAGTTGGGAATGTTTTGTTAACGCAAGAAGTCTTCTTCTTTATGTCTGATAACAAAATGCAGTTTATATGTAGCCTAGCTACTGGATTAGCTAATGCTAGCCTAGCATCAGCTAGCCTAGCATTAGGTAGCATAGCATCAGCTTGCCTAGCATCAGCTAGCCTAGCATCAGCTAACCTAGCATCAGCTTGCCTAACATTAGCTACCCTATCATTAGCTAGCCTAGCATTAGCTAGCCTAGCATTAGCTAGCCTAGCATCAGCTAACCTAGCATCAGCTAGCCTAGCATAAGCTAGCCTAGCATCAACTTGCCTAGCATTAGCCAACCTAACATCAGCTAGCCTAGCATCAGCTAGCCTAGCATCAGCTAGCCTAGCATTAACTGAGTTTAGCATCTTTATTTAAACATTTACACCCTCATCAGTTTGTTATATACATAATTGGACAGAAATATGACAAATCTGATTATAATAATTGTTGATGAACTGTTAACGGTGCATCCATCCTCCATCCATCCATTATCTTTTACCCGCTTCTTCCATTTTGGGTCATGGGGGTCACCAGTGCCCATGTCCAGCAATCACTGTGCGAGGGGTGGGGGACACCCTGGACGGGTCACAAGTCCATCAGGGACACATGGAGACAAACAACCATCCACTCTCTCACTCATTCCTAGAGACAATTTAAAGTCACTATTCAGCCTAACATGCATGTTTTTGGTCTGTGGGAGGAAACTGGAGGTTTACATGCACTACCCAGAAAGGCCCCCCGAACTGGGATTTGAACCAGGG
This sequence comes from Hypsolebias longignatus, assembly GCA_031762435.1. Lineage (NCBI taxonomy): Eukaryota > Metazoa > Chordata > Actinopteri > Cyprinodontiformes > Rivulidae > Hypsolebias > Hypsolebias longignatus. The sequence continues at coordinate 26,287,405 of JARVGV010000527.1, read as the reverse complement.
ACCTGCTCACTGAGAGGCAGCAGTTCTACCAGTTGCGCCAACGGTGCTGCTTGTTAATGGTGCATGTCATTTGTATTTTAATTAATTAATTTTTTTATTTGAATAAATAAATATTACTTAGCAAAAATATTATCTCCTAAATTTAGTTTATTTAGGTGTTCAGGTGAATTAGCTTCAATTTCACTATATTGACTGCATTGATAAAAGGTTTTAATTTAGCTAAAAGTGGCTGAGTGATACTAATTACCGGTATACACATTATACAATTATTTTATTTATCAAAAATAATGAAAAAATTATCAAGACTTGACACATTTTTGAAGGTATAAGAATCAATATTTAGTAATAACTTCTAATTTAGCTCAGCAATAAATAAAAAACAGATCAAATGTAAATTTTTGATGGTTTGAACTTAATTTAAGTGTAATTTTGTTAGCTCATCTAACTCTAAAACATTTTGTTATAATCTACCAAATAAATAAGTGCAAGTTAATAATAAAATATAATTTAATGAACAATTTACTAAATGTTAAGGTTTTTTTAAATTTTCAACATTAAAATAGAAAGAGTTGGTTAAATAAACAGTAATGTGGCTGCTGTAGGGCGGTTTTAAAAAATCCTCCATTTCCTGACGACTCCAGAGGAGCTTCTGAGACTCCCTGAACATGTGTGGTACATACATGTCGGCCTCGTGGTCAACAAGTTCACAAGAGACCCCCGTTCTTTCCTCAGAAAGCAGATTTATCACTTTGTGCTGCAGACGAGTGCAGCGACTGCGCCTGTGGTTTCCTCCATCTGCTGGGAGCATGTTACATCATTAAAAACACACCGATGCACGACAAGAACCGAATCTGCGACGTGTCATGTAAAGATGACAAATTAATTTAGTAGAAGTCAGGGTTTCGAGTAATCAGTTAAACAAACAGCGTGACCTTCAAACCAGTTCTGCTCAACCGTACATGGAGTATCCGTTTCCTACAAAAGTCATTACGAATAATCAGCGCTAACCATATACTGTATATACCCAGCATGTTTTTTTTTTTTAATTCATACATTTTGCAAAAAACTTTTAAGCCATGTGATTTTTGGGGCATTTTCATGAGTGACACCAGATTCTTGCAAAACAAATAAACAGATTTATTGGCAGAGACGTAGAAGATTGCTCTGACATGATGAGTAATCAATGACGAACACATTACTTGTGGGTTGAAAACAACAACTGTTGCAACATGTGGAAATTAAAAACTGCTTTATTTACCTCCAGTCACAAAATACTTTCCACATGGATGAATCCCGGGAGTCGAACACGACCTGCTGTCTTTGGTTCTCCCCCTTTGGTGAGGATGGTCCCAGGCGTCTTGTTCACGTTGGGATGTGGAGTGAAACGTTGTGTTCGAGGCCCAGCAGGTTTTACTTCCAGCAGCTCTGATGGACCTAAATGCTTGAATGAAGCTTTATTTGTGTTACAGGACAATCATTACTACAGTATTTGGAGCCATTTGCTGACGGACTATTCCTGTTTTCAATCTGTTATGGAAGGCTCTGTTCACATTTGACTCTACAGTACATTCCATCTTTAGTGCTCTGATTGTGATCACAGTGCTCACAGGTGATTTGGACCCCTTAGATCAGGGGTGCCCACACTTTTGACCAAGTCAAAGTGATCTACCTACGATAAGACCCCATTTACACAACAACATCTGGAAACGTTGTGTTTTTTCAATGTTTATTGGGGGTAATAAACAGAAAATGAACGGGTTTACACGAAAATGCTGCAGTTTCCATGTCTGTCGGGTTGCCAGATAAGAAATTATGAACTATAATACTGTGGCTTTACAATGATAGTATGAGATATAAGGATATTCTAAGATGAAGTGTGTGTTGTGTTTGTTGAACACGTGCACAGACGTGATGTGTAAATAAGACATTTTAAAATTTATCTGGCAACCCTGAAGGGCTCAGGTGCATTCTTCTTATTTTTTTTATGCCATTCGATCTACCCGTAATAACTTTTTACGACTGGTAGATCACAATCAACGTATTTTGTAACCCTGCCTTGGTCTGGACCCCTTGTATCTGCAGAACCCAGTCTGTCTTCACCCACATTGAAGTACCACCACCCAGTCAACACTGGTACCCTAAACAGAAATATGCATTGTGTTGTGCACCAACTGCAAACAGCAAACAAGTCAAACAATGCAAGAAAATATATGGATTTTTGTGGCTGAACCACCGGTAAGATGAAAGGTTTAACCACAGTCTGGGCCAAAAAATAAAAAAATAAAGAAATAAAAAACTGGAGGTCTTACTGCAGCTGAACGGTACGAATACATTTTGTGAAGGATGGAGGACCGTAAAGTCCTCTGCTCCTGGAAACAGCAAACTAAATGTGAAACGCCTTACTGAGGCAAACGACCACGACGATAAGTCTGGACGAGTGAGGACCAGCTGTCCATTTTACGAGGACACTTAAACAATGTCCATGGCAACAGGTTGTCCTTTTGTTCAGCAGCAGGAGACCCATCTGCAAAAACAAGGTGGACAAAAAGAGAAATAAATTAAATAAGTTCTCACAGGGAGTGGTGCAGCTTTGGGTGTGTTTTCATTCAGGATGACATTTTGAAATCAATCATTACTTCTTTAATTTAACTTTAGAAACTATGAAAATGGATCACCAGTTTCTGTACCAGACCGAGGGGTTCTTCTTGCTGTGCCCTCGTTTCCTGCAGGGAGGGTCAGGACCCCCCCCCCTTTACGATGGCCCTAAGGTGCAAATGAACAATATTTGAAAAACATAAAATAAAAACGGCAAAATTACAACATTTGAAAAAACAAACAAAAAAATTTACATAAAAAAAAATAACAGACTCACATTAGAAAAAAACTGAATTAAATTAAAAAAAAATAAAAATAAATTTAAAAAAAAAAAAAAAAAAAAACCGCACTCACATTAGAAAAAACTGTATTTAATTTTAAAAAAAACAGAATTACATTAAGCCAAACAGGAAGGTTTAAAAAAAAAAAAAAAAAAAAACTTTATTAACAGCATAAAACTGAACAACAGAATATACAGCACACACACAATGAAGACACAGTTAAAAGGACAGCCTGCTAACTGGATCTCTGTTGTATGTTGTATATTGTTCTGTTTTTGTTTATACTGTTAATAAAGTAAAAAAAAAAACTACTTCCTGTTTGGCTTATAATTCCATATTTTCAAATGTGATTCTGTTTTTTCAAATGTTGTTCATTTACACCTGACCCTCAGAGTGATCACTGTGTTCTGCAGGATTTTATTTTTATTATTTTATTTCTTTCTGGCTAATTAGCTCATGCACTGTAGAGGCTGGGTGGTGTTGGGATGGACTTACAGGACTTCTCTTCATTTAAACTCCTCTTTGGTTTTAAATACCCATCAGCTTTGAGTTTGACGGCACCTAGGACATTTGAAAATCACAAATGATCAGCTGTTCACTGGATGCAGGTACGTTTTGGATGATTGGTTAAAAAAAACGAAGCAGACTGACGCAGAGTAAAAACTCTTGTTGCTCTGAGTCTTCTTGTTTTGACTGATGATGCTAATGCTAATGCTAATGATGGGTCTTCACGGTGAAGACGCTGCCGAGTGGCTCCCAGAGTGATGAGAGTTAGATGCATCCTCATCGATTCATCCACTGGAGGTAACACATGTGTGAGCGTGCATGTTTTCACGTGCATCTGTGCGAGTGCGAAGGAATCCCCTGGTAGCTGGTGCCATGATGTGGGATCAAGGAGCTGTGTGTAATGGATACAGTGGTCTCCAGTATCAAGGCCTGACTGACTGACTGGCTGGCTGCTCGGCTGGTTGGGGGCGCCTGCCCCGTCTGTCCCCAAGTCTGCCCATCTGTCTCTGGGCTCGGCTTGCTGAAGTGTGAGGTGAAAGATGGGGAGCTGAGCAGACGTAAAGCCATCAAGATGACGTGGTAGAAAGTCCTGCTCCTGAGGACCTGTGGGAAGAACGAGCTCCAAAGTGCAAAAAGCTCGTGGACACCAACGTCGACCGGGACGATGTAAACAAGTGAAGTAGGTTTATTTGTTCTGCTTCTTTAATAAAAGCTTCAACCTAATCATTTACAGTCAAAACGCATGTTTTCACAGGTTTCTCTACAGTAAAATACAGTTCCAAAGAAAACTCTGGACAGTGAAGTTTGTGGATTATTCCGAGCAGCCAAGACTTTGTTTTTGGAAAGAGGTTCTGCTGTTAAAATTTATCAGCAACGCGAGGAAAGTTCCACTCACCTCCAGTGTTTTGGTGCAACGTCGGATCTCAGTGGGAGATAACTCAAAAGCATAACACGCCGAAGCAAAAGCAGGAAACGGTTTGAGGTCTTTTGGGTCTGTCGGGGTTTCTGTAAGGACTGACCACAGAATGTGCTCCGACCTTCATCGAAAACACACCAACATCATCGGATCCGATTCAAGATGCACAGACAGCATGAACAGACGCCTGTGATGAGACGGAGATGAGTCTCTGGTTCCAAGTCGTGATTTCTTCACTTTAAAAACATTTGTGTTGGTTTTAGTGACTGTTCAGAAAAGTGTAAAGAAAAACACGTGCAGTGAAAAGCGGTTTATGAAAAGGTCAAAGGTTGAACTTTAAAAATCACTGAGCAGTAGATCCATGTTGCGTTCTCACCCAAACTAATTATAGATATTTTATTTTCTTCATAGTTTGTTGACACTTTTACTTGGTATTGGTTTATTATTATTTATTTTTTTTTACATTTCTTGGTAGAGTTTATAGGCACTGAAATCTTTATTAAGTGTTTTGAAGCCAATGTAGATCCAACACCCCTCAGATGATTGAATCAAATACTCTACACCAGGGGTGCCACACTTTTTTTTAAACTTATAAAATGACCAAGTCAACGTAATCTTTCTACTATAAAAATACAAAACGCATACCGTATTTTTCAGCCTATAAGTTGCAGTTTTTTGCATAAATTGCATGCCCTGCAACTTATTTATGGATTTTTTTTCTCATATTTATAATTCTTGGCTGAGATATGACTGTTTTCATTCATTCTGACTGAAAATATTCAACACTACCATTTTCAGCCGCTAGATGGTAGTCAGGCAGTATGGCATGCCATTCTATCATGTAATATAGGTAAAAGTGGTTATTAATGACACAGTCGGCTTGCCATAGTTGCCACCGTTGTCTGCCCGGAGCAACCGTCAAATCAGATGCATTTTGCTGTGCCGCCCACGCAAAATGCATCTGATTTCACCGTCAAAGTGCGTTTATTAAGTAAAAGTTTAACTGAGACACAACTTTACTACAATTTTGAGCAAACAAAAAAATTGTTTTTAAGTGGTTATCTTGTTAAATTTTGAAGAAATGCACAGTGACTCGTCCCTCTGCTCGCTCATGTTTCTGCGTATCGGCTTTTGAAATGCAGCTGAATGGACGTCAAAGTGCGTTTATTAAGTAAAAGTTTAACTGAGACACAACTTTACTACAATTTTGAGCAAACAAACAATTGTTTTTAGTTGTTAATCTTGTTAAATTCTTGTTAAAGTCCTCCCGTGCACGCTCCCGCAGCTGCCATTTGGCAGCCAATCGATTATTGGCACACCAGCCCACGTTTCAGGGTTGTCAGCGATGATGCACAATAGATGTGACGTATACGTTGAAGCGACGTATTAATGGGTTTTTCCACTTTATTAGACATATTTGGACTGATGCAACTTATGGGGCGGTGCAACGTGTACGGCGGAAAACACGGTACTTATGCTGTCACTCACATCTGTAGACTTATCCAGTTGCAGAGAAAAACACTCACAGTCCACGATGTCCTTCCAAAGTTGCTGGGTCAAATCCTCGAACATGGCTTCACCGCGCAGCGTAACCGTGTTTCTTGACACCTGGAGAGCTTCGATCCATTAAAGTCTTGGAACAACGAGTCAGCTGATTCAACAAATGCCTCTTTTACCATCTCTCCCTCTTGGAAGGACTTCTTGTGTTTAGCCATGAAGTGACTCACCAGGAATGATGCTTCGGTAGCTGCCTTAGCTTTTTTTGGTCAGCTGTAAGAAAAACAACCGCTGTCTGGATAACTGGGATTTTAGCTCCTTGACCGTTTTCTTTCTCAACTCACTTTTCGGAAGGAAGTCAGTGTCGTAGTTTTTAGGAACAGTCTGAAAACGCTGTTCCACATTTCCCTACTTCGGAATAGCAATGACAGACTTTCAGATGAGGCAAACGCACTCTGAATGTGACGTGGAAAAAAATGTCCTCCCTTTCTGTATGGAAATGTTTGGTTTTGTTGCTTCTCACTTGGTCCAGCTCCTCCATTCATTTCATTCCTTTTCTTGAGTTTAGAAGAAATAAACTGGAAGTTGACCAGGCGACTTGGTAGCTTGCTAGTTTTTTGCACAGTTGTATGCACAGACGTGGTGACCCATGTGTCAGAAAAGGTCAGGTCTCAGATTGGCTGCTATGTATGTCAGTCCAGTGGCAAAGATGACAGGCTGACGTCTGTTTTTCTAATGCCGTGATCTACTCATGCTCACTTTGCAATGGACCAGTGGATTGTGATCAACGTATTGGGCACCCCTGCTTGAGTAAGGTCCTCTGGACGGAGTCTTCTCTGCTGGAAGGCTTTGACTTTTATCCAACGACGTCCTCAGTCTCCAGACTCTTCTACAAACTGCTGTTCTCTCAGAATAACAAACGTGCGTCGAGGTGATGCGGTGAAACATCTGGAATGTGTGTGTGTCAAAGGAAGGATCGATTTAAGCACATTATCGTTGGATGTAAAAGGTGTGTGAGGACGTCTGCGGCTGTGTGCGTACGTGGGGTTTCGTGCAGTTTGTGGATCGGAGCACACGTGTACGTGCGTGTGCATGAATTTAGCGTCTCGGTCTGTGAGTGGGCGTTCGTCAGGCGGTCTGCCTGCGTATTGTTCTACGTGCCGTCGTGTGTACGGGAGGTCAAACGACCACGGCCTGTCTGTCTGAGCGCTGCGTCCCCATGAGGCTGGAAAAGCTCTGACGCCTTTCCTCCGTCTTTCGTTCCCTCCGTCCGTCGCTCGGTCTCTGTCAGGCCGGGACAACACAAACAGAGGTGCTGCCTTCACGAGGCACAGATCCCCACTTCCTCTGAAACTTCCAGCGCCGCTTTTTTCCTGTCCAAATTCCACAGCCATTAAACTTTCCTGGCTGGAATTCAGAAAACAACTCAGTAGAGAGAAATATAGAGAGGAGTGGGTGGAGGTTTTGGAGGATGAGGGACGTATGTGTGTGTGTGAGTGTGTGTGTCTCCTTTTCCTGGATATCACAGATACATGCTCCTGCTGACTACCTAAAGTAAAGATTTGACTTCATACTTGTTTTTGTTAGTGATCAGGTTTCTCTAAAAGTGTCTACTGGTTCTCAAAGGGTCAAGCTAAGGTGCCTAGGTGCTGCACCCCCACCCTGTTCCCCACCACCTTTCCATCCACTCACGGAGCAGAGTTGATGTAAACCATGGTCAGATTAGTCTAAGGTAAATATTCAGCACACGGCTGTGATCTTTGAGCTTGAGAACCGCTGGTGCTGCTTCGGTTCACCGGTGGTAGTTCCACAACCCAAACAACGTGGCCTCCCGCTCGGCAGGGCAGCTGAAGGAGAGCTGGTGCTACTGTGCTGGACGGCTTCTCTCTTTCTGTCAATTTATGTGTGAAAAATAAAATAATTTGAAAAAAAAAAAAAATGAAAGCTGAAGGGACTTCATGTGCAGCTCCACAGTTAGGCTGCAGGAAACAGTTTTGATCTGTTTTCTAAAACTTCATTTTGCTTTTAAAATAATGTCATGTTAGATTTTATGCTGGATAATTTCCATAAATCCATTCAACCTTTATTTAGACAGGTTAATCCCATTGAGCCTCAGGGACTCATTTACAAGAGAGACCTGGATTTTAACAAGGAGTGATGACAACAGTGGACAACAACGACAATCGTAAAGGATGCGTACAAATTCAAAATTTGTTTAATATCAAGTGAATATAAAATGGTAATAAAAAGGAAAAGTAGTGAAAAAACAGCTAGATTGCAAGGCTGTGTATAGAATACTAGAAAGTGTTAAATATAAATATTAAAACTGATGTTGAAAGAAGTATGAAGTTGTTATTTGTGCTCATAAGTGTAGAATGCACATGTGGGCAACTAGTTGGAGACATCTAACTGTAAACAAACACAAAAATGGCAACATTCTATGCATGATTTGACACAATTTAACCACAAACTGTCTTTATTATTTAATTTTACATGAAAATTAAGTCTTATTTTATTTACAGTTTAGTTTTACACGTCTTTCAAATTCTTTCAAAGTTGTTTTGCATCTCAAACCGACACCAGCAGCAACTTTGAGAGTTTGTTTTGTAAAATGTTCACTCATGCTCAAATTTCCAGCAACATTACATCATCGCACAGTGAAATAAAAAAGTACAGTATTGCAAAGCCGTTGAGGCATTTTGAAAACTCTCTTGTACATTTGCCATTTGTCACCAACATAATATTTCTTTTGTTATTGTCACCAACATAATATTTCTTTTGTTATTGCTAACTAGGCCTGATCTGGGACTGGACCAGGACTGGGCATCTGAACTGAACCTCCCCCCCCCCCCCCCGTTTGCTCTTACCAGACACAAAAACATGTCTGGCAGCCAAAAATTGCTGTTATAGTCTTGAAAATGACTAATATTCTGATTTAACTGACTGAAAACTTGCAAAAACTATGACTTTGTTATCAGGAGCAAAATAGTGCTGTAAGCTCATGCTTTTGCACTTAAAGCAATAGTCCCCAACACTAAACCTTGTGGAACACCATCCTGCATATAATTCCTTTCAAGCACGACCAGACAAGTGGTTCCCTCAAACTGGTAAATTTATTAAAATTTGACATGTGAAAACTAAAGAAGACACAAAAAACAAAGCAACAGTTAACTCCTAAGAAAAATAAACAACAAATCTCAATTTTAAACGCTTGGACACTTGATGAAGAACAAAATACAGAGATAAAAAAAAAACATACCTCGTTGGCTGTGTACTACCTAAAGGAGTAACTGCTATGGGAGGCCACTTGTAAAGTTACACAGTCAAAAGTTAACAGCAATAGTTTGGTTTAGCCTTTCATAAGAAAAAAAAGTGTTCTTTTTTCAAAGTCATATTTTCACTATGTTATTCATACATTTATAAATGTCACAGTTCACCAATTAGATATTTAAATTAGCAAGCTAAATAGTTAGTTTACAAATTAAATAATTAATTTGAACGTTAAATATTTAGCTAGCAAGCTAAATAGCAAGTTAAATATTTAGCTAGGAAGCTAAATATATGGGACACCCATTTTGAAAGCTAAATATTTAACTTCACACTAAATATTTAGTTTATAAAACTAAATGTTTAACTTGCAAGTTAAATATTTATTTTATGAACTAAACATTTAACTGTAACTTAAATATTTAACTTTCAAGCTAAATATTTATTTTCAAAACTAAATACAGGTAACCCCCGGTTTACGGCCGAGATCCGTTCCTCCGGCTCAGCCGTTAACCGATTTAGCCTTAAACCGG
>JARVGV010000527.1:26260340-26270582 GCA_031762435.1 Hypsolebias longignatus | reverse complement strand
CATTTTAAAATCTTTTTGTATTTTTTATATTCTGCCCCCTCTTATCTCGCTGATCTGCTGCAGCCATATGTCCCACAGCTTCCTCTGAGGTCAGCAGACCACAGATGCTTTTAGTGGTTCCATGCACACGTTTTAAGCAAAAAGTGACAGGATGAGTTAGGTTCACAACTGGAATGAGTTACCACTGCACATCACAGGCTCTCTTACAGTTTTAAAGTCTTGTTTAATAAAACTTTAATTCCCTGGTGCTTGACCCAGTGTGAGTTGAACTTCACTATGTTTTTATACAGTAATTGTAATAATTTAGTTTATTTTCTTTACCTCTGTGGGTTTATGCATTGTGTCCTTTGTTTTGTTGTACAGCACTTTGATTGGCCTTGTTGCTGTATGGTATGTGGTACAGTCTGGGTCTGGGTTCCCCCTTTTCACCTGATGGCTGGCTGGAGTCCTGTTTGCGTTTTTGTCTCTACTTTCAGGAAGGTCTAGTTAAAATATCCATATTGCTCCAGGGCCTTCTAGTGTGGTATTTCTCCTTCTGCCCGGCTCCTAGTGGGGACGCTGTCCGCTCTGTGGTTCAGAGTCCTGATGACTCCTACAGTAACGTGTGCTCCAGAGGGTGATGGGAGTTGAACCACAAATACTGGTCTGTGTGGGTGGGTTTGTGGTACACCTCAGTTTGCAAATGTCCTCCATCAGATTGAGACCTCACAGTCCAAGAAAGCCAACTATTTTACATGTTTTCATGTGAACTTGATATATTTATCCACAGAGATGATGTGATCAGGGAAATGTTGGACTTCCTGTGATTTAATTTGAACCCAGGTGTCGTCAACATACCTGAACCAATGACTCAGTGGTGTCCCTGAAAAGGACGTCAAGGCTCTTTTCTACCTCCTCCATGAACAACAGTAGGAGAAACTGGAGGATCCATAGCACACCTAGGAGAACTCCAAGGACACGCTGGAGAGACTTTGTCTCTCGGTTGACCTGGGAACACCTTAGACTTCTTCCAGGAAAGCTGGAAGAAGTGGCTGTGGAAGAAGAAGATGGATCAGCTTTTTAAAAAAGTTTTATTTATTGTTATGTATTGCTTTTAATTTTGGACAGACTCCTTTCCTCCATTAGTGATATGGGACTGTGTGGGGGAAATTAGTTAAACAAAATTCAAATATTTAATGATTTGTGATCTATAGAAAAAAGTTTATATGTTGGTGTTATGTCAAAATAAGCATCTAATAAGATTTCCTTAATAAACTCATGGGAAAATTGCACTCAGAGCTGTAGCAGATGTTAGATGGTGGAATAAAACAAATGGTGGATGCAAATACATTTCCATTTTTAATCTTTCATTATTAATTTGCACATTTTTAACATTAAAATTGTATTTTCTATGATTATCTGTTTCACAATGAACTAATTTTCCTTTTCTTACTCCCAAAGACATGTGGGCCGAGAATACTGCCCTGGGGAACTCCTAAACGATCATATATTGTTCATCACACAGCAGAACTTCTGGAAAGGGATTCAGTGAGCCAAATGAGTAGATTATAAGAAGCAACTGCTGAATCTACTAAACACAGATGTTTTTTATTTGAATTATGATAAATAAAAGTTGAAACCCTCAAATGAATCATAGAAACATTGTTTGTAGCAGACTTTGAAGTGCAGACAAAGCAATAAAGCAAGGTGACAGACCTTGCTTTAAATAGATCATTGCCATTGCTTTACATGTCGGTGCTGCAGATTCCCACAGATCCCCTCGCTGCTCCAATCTTGGGAGTTTCTGAAGGTACCGACTCCCACTGAAATCAGAGGGCGTGGAGGCTGCCAGCAAAACACAATGCGCCTGGGCAGCAAACAATGGGCACATACACATATATCCTCTGGTCCACTGTAGGGTCGCCCCCTCCCCACCTACTTTCTCCTTCTCTTGTGTCCCTCCAATGATTGATGGCTTTCCTTACTCTTTGGACTTGGCATTTGCTCTGGCCTCACCGGATTCTCCGGCCGAACACTGAGAACTGGCCCGTTTTTCCTTTCACTGACTCCAACATCTCCAATCGTTATCCAAGCAAACCACCTACACTTTAACATATTGTGTTGCCTTTTTAGATGAACAGAATGGAAAGAGATATTGAGCCAGTACATATTAGTAGTTTCCTGTTCAAGATGTGAAGAAAGACATGGAATGATGTAAGAGCAGAGGCACACAGTCTTACAACGTAAACTAAACATGCCTGCACTGTACGAACAGACATCAAGCCAGCTTTTTAGAAAGCTGGCTTAGTGCCAGTTCGCTAACACACCAAGTATCCAGATGATGCCCTGCCCACGTGTGAATGAAGTTGGTTCTCACTTTTAGAGCAGAGGAGGTGTCGCAGGAAGTCAGAATGTGATCCACTGGGCGCGCAAGTGGTCTGCAGCTGGAGAACGGCTGCTCCGAAAGACCGTGTCCTCTGGGAATTACAGGGGATTTAGTACATGGCAGGGTTTGAAAACACAAAACATTCAAGGGTTCAAGTCCACCCCCGTAAAAAAGACGAACAGAACACCTTGAAAATCCAGAAAATGTCAACTCTAAATGAATTTTACAAATGTACAGTGTAGTACAGTATGGAAACAATCATCCCATTTTACACACATCTTTCTGGTTTCACTTGCTCTCTAAGTTTAAACATAATTTTCATTTGAATTTAAGAAGTTGAGCAGAAAAAAAAAAACTTCTGGCTCGCATCCCTCAGACACCTTTGTTAGGTTCAGCCATGTCCTGAACGTTCAGCTCGATCTGGGACAAACAGGAACAATCACTGGTGCCACAAACACCACAAAGACACATTAAAGGGCTTTTGAAGAGATAAAATAACCAACTAGTTCTCGCTTGGATCCGTCAAATACTGCTCATCCAAAATACACTCGTTTTCTCAATGACGTGTTTTCATTTTGCAGCTTCAATTGCTCCAAATGGATTTGTGTGTGAACTGATGGCGACGCCTGCAACAACGATCAGGTGGGAACCATTTACAGCAACAGTAAGAGGCAAACAGTCCTCTGACGCTTTGAGTGGACTTTTCTGCACAGATAACGCTGAAATCTGCTCAAAAACAGCATTAAAAATGATCTGAATTACTTTTAATCTGGATTAACGCCACAGCCTGACCAGCTGACATAAACAAAATACAAACGAACAGGCAAGATCTGGATTTCAAATCATCTGATAGCAGAACTCTGTGTAGTGTGAATCAGGAGTTCTCAAACATTTTGGGCTCCGGGACCCCTCATAACCCTCATGTTTATTAAATACTGTACATTTATTCAAATTGTCTCTTTAGTGCAATGGAAATATTTGTGTAACATAAATACTGAAGACCTGCTCTTTAACAGCGTTAATACAATTTTTATACTTTTGAACACGGGGTGTTTTTCATTCACGACACACTTAATTAACATTTTTAATTCCAGCTTCCAGAAAATGACAGTTCTGAGAAAATTAACAGACTCAAAAACCACTTTAAAACTTTACCTATTCACATAATGTACATGAAAATAGTCCTCCCCCAGAAAATGTTCAATAAAGTAGATGTGATTTCCTACATTTTGGTGTATGGTTGTTAAACATATGTGCTTATAATAAAAAAATAAAATAAAAAAAACACAACAACTTTGCGGACCCCCAAGCACCGGCTCGTGGTGAAGAAGATCCAACTATGAGCTGAGACCAACGAGCACAGGTGGTGTGAAGGTGACTGCTGAACGCAGGACAGGTGAGCGGACACAGACAGGTGGAGCTGAAGACAAGGACCACTGAAAAAGCTGAAAACTATAAACTAAGTTCTGACTTGATTTTGGAACATTCTTTAACAGCTATACGTTTTGTGCACATGCAGGCACAGCAGACCATCCTGCTGATCAGTTTGCGTGCATGAATCTGAACAAGTGGGAACCAAGAATGAGGGCGGGGGTGAAGTGTGGGTGGGTGTGAATGATTCTGACATCATCCCCGCCTGCTGTCTCGTCTTCTTCCAGGGCGCTGATACTGACAGGTCCTCTATTGTTCCAGCGAAGCGTGGGCTCCCAAAGTTCCCATGTGTTAGAAATCATCCACCCACGTGCACCAGCAGACGGGCCCAGGACCATGAAACTGTACACTGGGAGTCTGTGGGCTGGAGGACGGGCCCTGATGAAAGACAGCGTGGCTGCAGGGAGAATAACACACGCCAGGCTTCGAGACTCTGTGCACATTACACACTCACAGACATACACACGTACCTGCAAAATTGCAATGCACACACACACACAAAGTGGGCAATGCACAGTTTGCAATAGAGCAGCAGTTTTCAATTAAAACTCAGCCAAAATAAATCTTTCTACAGCAAAAGGTCCAGATTATATACATTAAATATATATTTTAGCAACAATCGTACATGTTCAGTCTTCTTTTCTCTGCAGAGAGCAACAACGAGGCACACATGAGAATTGCCGTAAAAGCCAGAAAAGATGCACCACCTGGATCACCATGTGTGCATGCAAAGCTGTGATACAAATAAAATCAATTAAAGCAATTTGCCCATAACATGAATTATTGCTTTTTGAAAAAAAACTTGGGAAAAGCTGCATTGCCTAAAGGATAATGTGCACATTTATAATTATTCAAATGATTGTTAGCACAAACAGCCAATCACATGACATCTTAATGCTTTCTTCATCTCATAGGGATAACGATGATATGCTGAAGTCCAAACTGGGCATCAGAATGGAGAAGAAAGTGGATTTTTGGGATGTTTTTGGGATGTAGTGGGAGGTGGGTGTTCATGTCATGGACGTGCTGCTGAGAAATCTGGACCTTGTCACAAAAGGCTGGTGCTGGTGAACCCAGTGGTGCAGGCAAGGACTCAGGATGTACAGGTAAATATAAAATAAGAGATTCATTAACAAACCAAGGAGCTGACAGGACAGCAAAACACACATAGAATGATCACGATACAGACGGATCATCACCAGTGAACAGTAGACAATGCCAGGACAAGGACTAACAGAGACACAGACTTATATCCAGGAAACACCAGTTAGACCAAGTGATGACACCTGTGAGTAATCACAGATGCCAGAGAAAGAGACAGAGGATGCAAGACATGAACACAACACAAGATGGGGCTAGATACTAAAGAAACACAAGCCCTATAAAGAGAAACAGAGGATCAGGGGGAACACAGACATAAACATGACACCAGGGACAAAACCATAACTCCTATACAGACCTTGATATTAGTACGACAAAATGGACCAGACACTCAGAGGGACACCAACTTGTTGAATCTGATGTAAAGAATTAAAGCACTTCTGAACACAAAGAGAGTCCAACTCGGTACTAGAGTATTTCATAATGTGGTTGTTGAATGCAGAGCTGCTTAATAATTAAATAATTAACAGGCTTTTACAGAAATCATCTGTAGACCTTAATGGGAAAATATATACACACTGAATTTTAGAGTTGCAACGCTTGGGGTGGCTGCTCTGTAACATTCATTCTGAGATTTCGCTTTTGGAAACTTTGATTCCTCTTTTTCTGGATGTAACTCACTTTTTTTGGATGATTGCTTCCTCTGGTATTTGATGTTGTGCAGCTGGAATGATTTTTACTGAATTTTTTAAACTTTTGAATATTTGTTAGAATGTGTAACCATGGCAACAAGTTTTCTTTTCTATTCTTTTTTTTTTTTTTTAAAAAACAACCAGGAGCTGCTGATTAACATCTCAAAAGCTCAAATAATATCTCAACTACAACCTCAAATGAGTCAAAAAGGAGGCTCCGTGGATTCATTCCCGTCTCCCTGCCGGCTGTGGTCGAGTGCCTGACCACTGAGATTCTAGAACTGGCAGGAAACGTGGCTCGTGACAGCAGAAGGACCGGGATCATCCACTGGCACCTGCAGCCGGCTGTCCGCAACAACAAGGAGCTCAGCAGGCTGCTGGGAGGAGTGACCATCACTCTGGGAGGAGTTCTGCCCAGCATTCAGGTGGTCCTGCAGCTCGGGGGAACTGAGAGGCCAATCGAGTCTGGGTGGACAGATCAGACGGCATCTGCGGCCATTTTCTTCAGATCTGCAGTAGGACGGACGTTTACAGGAGATCCTTCCTGCCTACAGCCATCAATATCTATAACATCTCTGGATGAAATGATGATAACGAGTTACAACATTTAATTTCCCTTTGGGATCAATAAAGTTTGAATTGTAATAAACTGACTTGAATGTTTGGGAACTTTTTACAAACGTGTAGCACAAACAAGTGACGTCTGCAGGTTTAATTTAGAGCTAACATTTAACGATTTCACAGAATCCTCAGTGTCTGAATAAAAGACACAAAGTGTGACCTGCTGGTATCACTCTCTCACACACACTCCACGTTGTTGGGTTGTCGTCTCATTTAAGACACAGTAGTTGAAAACTTTGGTTTCGTATTGTCTGAAACTTTGCATGGAAATCTGAAATTAGACGATTGTGACATGAATGGGCCATCGATCGATCGATCGATCGATCCATCCATCCATCCATCCATCCATCCATCCATCCATCCATCCATCCATCCATCCATCCATCCATCCATCCATCCATTATCTTTACCTTCTTCTTCCTTTCCGGGTCACAGGGGTCATTGGTGCCCATATCCAGCAGTCAGTGTGAGAGGTGGGGGACACCCTGGACAGGTCCAAGTCCATCACAGGGACACAGAGACAAATAACCATTCACTCTCTCTCTCTCACCTAGGAACAATTTAAAGTTACCAATCAGACTAACATGCATGTTTTTGGTCTGTGGAAGGAAACTAGAATACGCTGAGAAAACACACGCAGCACTGACAGAACATGCATACTCCACCCGGAAAGCCCCCCCCCCCACCAACACTCCCCCAGCCAGGATTTGATCCGGCGACCTTCTCACTGAAAGCCCTAGCAACTGAGCCACCATGTTGCCCCATTGATTGATCAGTTGGTGACAATTAAGATTTTCTTTTTTAATGCAGAAACACATTTTTTTTGTAATAAGTATTATTGATCCTCTCCAAATCTGCACAAGTTCAACACGTTGTGAATCACTTTCTACATTACAAAACCTTTTAATGGGAAAACCAGTGGGGCAGTGGTGTGAGGGGGCAGTGCCTCCAGTATATCCTGACATTGTAGCAGCTTCAGTGCCAGGCTCATTATTTTAAAGATGAAAGGCAGCAAGTGATGGTTTGTTTCTGAGTGCATGTTTTTACTTTGTCTGTAGTTTTACCTAAATATTACATGAACCACCGGACTGCTTTTAACGAAACTTTCAGGAAGTCATCAGCAGGAGTACATCTGCAACGAGTCAATGTGTTGAACCAACCCAGGTTGAAACAGCTGCCACAGCTGAGCGAAAACAAAAAACACAACAACCACAATCAATCATGTTCTCAGATGATGTGCAAAGATCTGCTCTGGTTGTCAGTTACTCCCAACATGTGCTGAAACAAATGATGGTTTTTGTTGTTAAGTACTGACAGAAGCAGGAAGCAAGTGATGGACAGGTAGGATCAAAACCAAAAGTTGAAGTTTAATAAATGAAAAACAAAACCAGGAGCTGCGGGTGACAAACACCACGATCTGAACACTGAACATAAAAAGCAGTAGAGGTGGGGCGATTAGTAAGTGGGAACAGCTGGGATGATTACACATCTCTAACAGGAGAATTAGCGAAAGGAAACGATGAAACTGCGACGAGCACGTAAATAAAAATGTGAAACTTCCAGGCTGAGCAGGTTAAAGATATACGGAATAGATATACAGAGCGACCAGTTATTTAATTAGAGCCGGATCCTCCCAGAACAGGATCTGAGAACTCTTATTTTGACAGGGTGTGTTCCCTTAACTGTTTGCTTGAATCTGGTAACTCTCAGGCTGACTAATAATACAGTTATGAACAAATTTGACTACCTTATAAAACCTATATTGGATATGTAATCTGAAAATAATTACATAAACACTCATTTTAAACACAACAGCCACTTACAAGCTTCTTAATATCTCATCAGAGCTGCTCCCTCAAGTAAGCATTTCCACTTTTACCCTTAAATAAATGTCCACCTCTAAAAAACCAAAGTCTTTGCCGATTTAATTAAAAACACAAAAATATAATTAAACAGCACAACTAAATTTCAAACCAGTTTTACAGTTTAAGTTGGTCATTGATAACATGTTGATTATTTATTAAAATATTAGAAAAATGTTTGATGGGTAATCACACGATGTATGTCACTATCAAAACAACGGTGACAATTTGTCACAATAACAGCCATCAAAATGTTGAAAACCATGTCCAATCTACTTTCATTAAAAAAAAGCCTTGCTATTGTACAACTAAACAACCAAGAACTGAGGCGCATGAAGGCAGTGGCAATGGAGATACTGGAGCAGGTGGAGTGGTGTGGGTGAGAGTCGAGCTAACCAGGCTGTCGTACCTGGGCAGGAGCCCACAAAAAGGATGTTTGAGAAGCGGAGCGTGCTCTATTCACACAAGGGGAGCTGTTGGTCAGGGTACTTCTTGTTGCTCTCTAAAAATAGTTATTGATTCAAGTATTTACAAATGTAAATCTATATGAAAACAAATATGTTAAATCATGTCATCTGGATCAGTTTATTTAAGTGAGAAACGTTTCGTCCCCCATCCGGACGACTTGGTCGGTCTTTGGCCTGCTAACCAGATCTGTCCCATAAGTAGCCTTCATTGCTGTGTTTCAAGCCAACCTCTTCATAAACTTTAACAACCTGTTAAAATACACCAGAATGCAGGAAATGCATCTATTTCATTCAAAATTTTCTGGGGGAGGACGCCCAGAACCCATTTCTTCCTTTTCCATGTTGCAGAGGTCGCTGGTGTCCATAGCATTGTGTAAGAAGCAGAGGACATCCTGGACATGTCTCCAATCCATCACAGGGACACATAATAGAGACAAACGAGATCCTCTGTCACTCTCAGGACAGTTTAGTCACCAATCAGTCTAACATGCATGTTTTTGGTCTGTGGGAGGAAACCGGAGTACCCTGAGAAAACCCACGCATGCATGGAGAGAACATGAAAACTCCACCCAGAAAGGTCCCCAACCAGGATTTGATTCAGTGACCTTCTTGCTGAGAGGCAACAGCTCCACCAACTGAGCCACCGTGCCGCTCTGCGAGGAGTTGATGGATGGCTTCTTTGCAGCCTGATGCCCTCATTTCCCGAGCGCTCCTCAGACCTGAGCTGTTTGGAATGGGGGGCTGGTGAGACCCTGGTCCCGATGGCTGAATGAGCTCCTGTGTGTGATGGAGAAGCGCCGTAGCTGAACCAGAAGGTTTGAGGTGCTAGATGTAGGATCAGCTTACCTTCAAGACAAAGTCCACCTTTCTGCAGAGGGGGCGAGCCTCTGTTGACACGTCTGATTCATGTGTTTTTCTGCCAACCTCAACCTTCGTGGCACAGAATATATTTAATAAAGTCCGACTGTTATTCCACCAGTTTCTCAGACCTGCAGACTTTATTGTGGTGTTGTGGTCAAAACTTTACTTTCATCTAAGAGGAGCACGAGCCACGGTGAAGTTGTAATAAAACAACCTCAGTTTTAGATAATAGTTTAATTCTGACTAGACTGACAAGCTAACAAGTAAGTTGTCTTAAAACAACCTATTATATTTACATAGTGCCAAGTTACAACAGAAGTCATCTCAGTTCACTGAATAGAAACATTTATATACATAAAAAAAGCCAATTAGTAAAAGTTTATCTAAGGAAGCAGCAGATTGAGCTGAGTCTGCACTTGGTCACAGTCTGTCGTCCTGAGCAAGCACAAAGGAGACAGTGGAAAGGAAAAACTCCCTTTAACAGGATGAAACCTCCAGCAGAACCAGGATCAGGACGAGCGGCCATCTGCTTCAACCGGCTGTTTTTGAGAGGACAGGAAGTAGAAACAGACACAGAATGACGGGTTCAGGTGAACTTTCTATAGGAGAAAAACAACAACAACAACAAAAACATCTTAAGACAGAAAAATTACAAATACAAACAAGAGCAAGGAAAGACAGCAGCAAAGTGAGGAAATGTGGTCAATGTGTCCTCCTGCCAGTCAAAGCCTATAGCAAGATAACTAAGGGACAGATCAGGAAACCCAAGCCAACCCTAACTATAGGATTTATCAAAAAGGAAAGTCTTCAAACTGGACAATGTGTCAGCCTCATGGACAGAA
>JARVGV010000527.1:26235984-26249439 GCA_031762435.1 Hypsolebias longignatus | reverse complement strand
GCGCATGCGCAGTTATGCCACGACGTTACAAAACAATGGGAAGATACGGGGCGCACATTTCAGCGCCCTGGACACGTTCAACGTGAGCTGTACCCATCGATCATGCTTCCGGTCTTTTTTCTTTTTTTTTTTTGTCTGGGAACAGAGCCGTGCGGTGACTCAACAAGGCTGGCTACAGGTAGGTTTTCATTGAAAACCCTTTATCGTGATTTAAAAAAAATAAATGATTAAATGACAATAAGATCTAAATGGCCGGCAGCTTATCGAGGAGCAGGGGCGCAGCCTACCCAGGGAATGAGCAGATCAGAAGAAGGCAGAAGAAGCCGTGCACTGCAAAGGGCTCCAGCTGCAGGTGATGACACCGGCGGAGCAGCAACGCTGCAGGAACACACGGCGGGTGTAGCTCCCAAACACCACCCAAACCCCAGCCGCTCAGATTAAACAGAACCGCACTTACGATCTCAGACGAGCAGAACCCAAGAACAGCTGACGTGCAGCAGGAGGAACGGAGACGCACCTTGTAGCAGCCACCTGCCCAACTGCCACACCCACCAATCAGGGGTGCGCTCTGATTAACACTTGGTGCACAGAGTGGGGAGGGTGGAACAGCATGGATGTTCTGAAATCTTAATGAATGACTCTATCATGTGCTCTCAGCTGTAAATGGCTTCCCGTGTCTAAGATGTAATAAGATTTTTTTCTTCATCTGCCACCTTTCATTTTATATATTTTTTTCTCTTGTTATCTGTGTGTTAATTGTTTTTTGTGTCTCTTATTATTATAAAATGAACAAATCAATAAACAAATAAATAAATAAATCTCCTGAGCAGCCACACCACTATGTAGTCAAACTGACATCTTGACATGACTTTGGCTCAGATCAACCTTCAGCATCAGTTGTGAAACTGCCGTTTTGCTTAAAGGCTCATTCTCGAAACGTCTTGCAACGTTTGACTTTTTGTTGTTTGCCAGTTTCTCACTGCACATGAAGCAAACTGGTAAACCAGTCTCATGAGCAGTGACGTCAAATGACCCTGTTCCTGTAGCATTAAAACTTCTCTTTTCTTGGATTTATGGAAAAGTTCAACAAATCTTTCTGCCGACTGTTGCACATCGGCGATTGTGACTCGTGTTTTCAGTGACAACATTTAAAGTTTTATTTTAATGTGACCAGAACACAGTTTTCACATTTAGAATTACGCTTGAAAAAAAAACAAATTAAAATAAAAATACATCTAAATGAAATATTTATCTTTCCAAAGTCACGGGGAGCCACAGCGGAGGGAAGAACGTGGCTCTGGAGCCGCAGGTTGCCGACACGTTTCAGGATTCGTGTTCTGCTCTGTGGTCGTTCATTTGTTACTGCCTTCCTCCTCAGTCAGTCCCTGCTTCATCAGTTGGCCACGCCCACTCACCTCTTCCCATTCTGCGTTCAGCTCAGGAGTCTCCACTTTGTCATCCCAGTCCTGTGTATTCAGTCTTTTTCCTTCTTCACATCTGTGGAGCATCGTTGGTTCTCATCCAGTGGGCACCTCTGTGCACGTTTGCTGCCACGTCAGCTTTTTGAATTATTTTAAAATGAAAATAAGATTGTTGTCCAGAGACAAATAAGTCCTGAACCGTTAAACAAGGCAGCTCGTAGTTTTATGTCACTTTGCAGTTTATTGGAGACCCTTCAATCGAGCCTGGCGCAAGATGATGATTTGATTTGCTGATTGATTTCCAACAAGTAAAAACAAAGTGTCACACTGCGTGTCTTTAAACTTCTAAAAAAGGCAATAAGCATATTATTTTCAAAATGTACACATTTGTTCTTAAAGCAGACTTTATTTCCCATCAATAATACAATTTATTCCTAAATACCCTTCCTCATTTTTGTCTAAGAAAACCGATTGGGAGTTTATTCCTATACACTAAAATTTTAAACCCTTTAAATAACTCTTTACAGATGCAGATTGTCATATTTTGTGCTGTCAGACCATGAAAACATGATCTCAAGGGTTTTGGACCTCATGAAAACAGAAAAAGGACACGCAGACCCCATTTATAACCTTTAATTTAACCTCCTATTTTGGTTGTAATTGAAGCGCACACTGTCCCACCATAACGTCCACTAATGCATTTCTCAGCCAGGAGTACACATGCTCTGTGTCCGTCCTCCGCTGTCATTTTCATTGGTTGCAGGTGGAAGGAATTATGGAGAAATGTTAGCAAAAAAAAAAAAAAAAAAAGATTTATTCTATTTGCAGAAACGGTCAACATCTGTGTTTTATCAACAGCATTCAAGTTGTATAAAAAAGAGCAGTAAAAAAATTCAAGGCAAAGAAGAAACTGACAAAATATCATAGAAAAAAGCTTCTGACTCTGAGGCACTTACGACTTGACGGTACGAGTGCAGTCTAAGTTTTCCCAGGTGGTTGTAGTCAAGCGTCAAAGGCCACGTTTACATTAAAGGTGATGTTTCCAATCCCGGTCGAAGTCATCGCCAGCCTCAAAGCTTCTGTGTGTCACTGACTCAACTCCGTTTGATTCAAACACAAAGAAGCGCTCTTACTGAGTTTTTATCAACAATACGGCAAAATGCAGTTCATTAATCATTTGCAAATATTCAAAATGTCATTTCAAAGTCTCAAGTGTTAGGCTTCAGCCGGCGCTCCTCGTGTCCAGCTGACCGGATGAAGCCTTTTGTTCCCCCGCAGGGCGGGCCTCGTTCAGTCGGAGCTAGCTGAAGCGGCCGAGTCCACGTCGTCGTTTTCAAGGTCGTTGGGCGAGGCCGACTGGCCCCCCTTCACCCTCTTCCACTTCATCCGCCGGTTCTGAAACCAAACTTTGACCTGGTGCAGATAAACCAAACACACTCGCCGCGTTAGTATTCATAGTAAAAAACAACACGTTAAAGTTAAACTTGAGCTGGAGCGATAGTCTGGAACCATTTGATGTTGACGATGTGTTGGATGGTAACGTGTTGGAAATGACTCTCAGCTACTACCACAGGTCGTGCACGTCCTCTCTCAGTGACACGACTGTTGTTGTCGAACCCACGTGCCGGCAGAGCAGGAGACTCCACGTAAAACAAGCACTTTAACGTTTGTTTAAAAATAACTTTAGCAAGGACTGAGACAGTGGGACGCACCTGCGGTGATTGGGGTCAGGTGTGCACAGGAGTGGGAACGTGAGGAATAGCGAAACACTGGGAGGTCTGAAAGTACAGCTGTCGTTTCTAGCATGGGCCCGACCTGAATTTGGCCCGGACCATAATAATGTGCTGGATGGGTGGGCCGGGTCGGTGTCTGGCTTTTCATCGCGTCATTGGACGAGCCAATTATATGGCAACATGACTTGCCATACATTCCAATTATATGGCAACATGGCTTGCCAAACAATCACCTGCCGCACACGGCCATTTGACCGCGAGCTGACCGGCCTTGAAAGAGGTAAAATAAAGTTCAGTTAAGCTTCAGATGGGACCACGCTGTCAGGCAGTGATCCATCCAAAGCCCAATTGGACGTTCAGCTGCTGCACTCGGCGGACGCGCGCGGCCGATGACCCAAACAGCTGAGATCCCAAAGCAGACATGTCAGAGCATGGTCCGTGTCTGAATAATGCAGAATGCCGGCAGAAGGAGGTTATTTAATGCGCTTTGATGACCATGAAAGGACAAACACGCCCTCAACTTTGATCTTCTGACCCATCAACCAAAGTTTAGCTCGGTGTCCATACAACTGTCTGAATTGTAGCTATAGTTGTGTTTCTTAAAGTCAATTGGCTGGAGCTGCCATTTTGAATCAGGATGACTTCAAAAACAAGTTGTAGATCATCTGATGATTTGCTGTGAGACTCATCAAAACCCGAAAAGTGGTTCATGAGATATTTTGCTAACAGTTAAGGCATGCACACACTCTTTCACACAGGTAAAAACATTTATAATTTTGCCTCCACTGGTTAGTGATAGTAATAAACTAAAATGTCTTATGTTGTTTGAGTCTTTAAGTTTTTGTGTCAGTATTCGAGAATATATTAAAAATACTTAATGAATTAGCAACAATTATTAGACATCTGCAAGTGACTCGATCGCTGAAGTCGTAATATTTTTACTAAACTTATGGCCTGGTCAGGCAACATAAACAATAAATCTCCCTGCAGTGTGTAAAACCCCCACGCCGGGTGAGAAGCATGACCAGTCGGAGCGGCGCGCTCAGGTCTGGCTCAGAGCGCCCCAAATATCGAGCGCTCAGCGGGTCAGACGAGTCGTCTACCAGGAAGTCTGCCAACACAGGATGTGCCTTTACTGCGCCCGCCTTCTGGACGGCGCTCGTCTGCAGCGCCCAGATCAAAAAATACCAAAGGTTTTCAATTGTGGCTCTTCAACCAGATTTATACTTTCATAAAATTACACAAGAAAACAACTGTTTAGACCTTTTCTCTAAAGATAACTGGACTTTGATGCTGTTTGCTTTAAAAAAAATAATTAAAAAAAAACAGATTTGAATGATCTAAAAAAAAAAAAAGGAAAAAAGTGAACTTTCCATACATCCAACCTGTGCGCAGTCTGTTTAGGCCAGGGGTCTGCAACCGGCAGCTTCGGGGCCACATGTGGCCCTTTGGTGCCTCTGCAGTGGCTCTTTGACCAAAACTGACATAAAACTGAATTTTATTCACATTATTGCCAACAATGAAAACGGCTTGTTCCAGCAGATTTCCTGTCATTTTATGTGAAGGACAGTGCAAATAAAAGGTGTAAAACATGTGGACGACATCATGCTAGCAGTTTGTTAGCCGCTTCAAGTCCAGTCTCTCAGCGTGATCTTTCTCTCAAAACCACCAGAATGTTTTGGAATATATTTAAGACAAGCTGCTGAGAAGGAATATGGTGAGTAATTCTGATAACACTAAGAATAAAACGCATAAAATCAAAGTCAAGAGAAGTGTTCAGTTGTCTTTAACAACGCAATTGATGTCCAACAAACTGGCCAAATTTTATACTGCCTTTAACTTTATGCTTTAAGTACGATACTTAATTCTTCAACAATTAAGAGAACTCACACAGGCCTGCAGAGTTCAGTGTTTTTTATGTTTATAAAATTGCTAAAATTCTATAAATATTTTCTTTTTTAAAATAATTCTTTGCATCTTATGTTTCTGCCCCTTCATGCCATGATCTGCTTCTGTCGCTCTCCGTTCTCAGCTCATCAGCCCTGATTCACCGCACCAGTCCTGATCCAGCTCACCACTCCAGTCTGCCAGATTATCAAACCCCTCATGGCAGTAGATGTCCAGCGTTCTTGTCACAGCCTTGTCTGATCTTCACATCTTGACCTCATGCCTGTACCCTGATCTACCTGCTCTCTGTTTGCTCTTGTTTTGCTTTTCTGACCTCGTCACTGATTTCACCTTCTGGCTCAACGACTACGACTCGTGGATCATCACATGGGTTTGGATCTGGATCTCTGACCTCCTGTGTATGACCCCCCCACCTCTACGCCTGGACCTTGTTCGTGGATTACCCCCCGACCGCGCTCTCCTCAGCTCTGCCCTGTTCGCCCAGTGACGTCCTCTCGCCCAGCTCCGTCAGGTGGCCCCCACCTCTCCTGTTTGAGAAGATTGGTCCCACCACTGGATTCTGAACAGCAGCTGCAGTTCAATAAACTTTTTAACTATTCTTGTTGTCCAGCGTCGTGTATGAATCCTAAAACCCACTTCTTGTCAAATTTGGTCTTTTAGTTTGCATTAAAATGTAAAAATAACAGTGAATGTTACTATTTAGGCATTTTTCATTTTATATCACCCTCACCAGCCGGAAAAACCATCTCCAGTAAACTTGTAGTGGCACCAGTTGACAATTGTAGCAGGTTTTGTGGCTCCGGACACTGTAGTTAGTAAGCAAAGTGGGAAGCGTTGCACACCCCTGGTTTAGGCTCATCTGTGACTCAAACTTGCAGAATATATTTAAGAATTAAACCTTTTGTGTTTCCTCAGTTCCCGTCCACGCTTAAAACGTTGACTTGTTGCTGTTTTAATCAACCTCGCGTGTCTTTTTTGTTATTTCGCGTTACCCTTTGTTGACTTGATGAAGAAGGTTTGACTGACTGAATAATCTGTTCCCACTTACTGTAATCTGTTTTCGTTCCTCGGCTAATCGTGCTTCATTGACGTGGTGGCAGCTTATCCGGGCTAATAGCTGGAAAACTCTGTCAGATTAATCCAGCAGAGGAGATCTGGGAATTATATTTAGCAACGGTCGACAACGTGTGGTCACCGCTCGCTCGGCGGCCTCGTTAGGAGGAGCGCTGGGTCTGACAGGCAGACTTCTGGGTTTTCATCCAGCAGCGTCGACACACGTCTGGAGGCCGCCGGGCAGCCATTACAGCTTCACGTCATTCTGCTACGACCACAGACTGAAAAGCGCTGCGGAAAAAAAAAAAAAAGCCCGTTCTGATTCAAATGCAGCATCATCGAGAGCTGAAATTTAATTTTCAGGCATGTGCGGGTTGTAATTGTTCTTTTATGTTTCGCGTTTATGCAAGATTTTGTGGCTGGACGGAGGGTAATGTTTTATTTTTTCCACCTGAACACGCTGCCAAATCCTACATTATTTAACATGAAAGGCTGATGGTTTTACATTCAACGTGGAGTCTCCCTTCTTTTGAAGAATCACAAGTAAACGAGTTTCAGTCCATCCCAAGCTGAGCAGGAGAGAAGTGGAGCACCTGTCTCTCGGTGAGGTCCAGGTTCACGGCGATCTCGTAGCGCCGGAGCCTGGTCAGGTAGTTGTGGTGGGTGAACTCGGCCTCCAGCTCCCTCAGCTGCTCCTTGGTGAACGCTGTACGCTCCTTCCTGGCCTTGCAGCTGGAATCCACTTTGAAATTGGAGTCCTGGATATCTGTAGAGATAGAAATGCATTAGATGCTTTAACGTGTCAAACTCAAGGCCCACGGGCCAGATAACGGCCCCAGTGTACAACTTTATTTGGCCCACGATCCAGCCTGACGATCTGCAGCAGGTTGGATCTTTACGAGGTGACTCTTTTAGCAGATTTGATGGTTCCTGATCAGTTATTTGACATTCTGATAGTTGCTCTCACGTCTTGTGAAAAGGTCATTTATACTTTATTTTCAATCATTTGAAGTCTTTATTTAACACATTTATCACATTAATTTGTCACGTCTAGACTGGACTATTGCAGTGGTTTGTTATCTGGGTGTCCAAAAACTTTTTTTTTAAAACATCTTCAGTTGATCCAAAATGTTGCTGCCAGAGTCTTAACTGGATTTAAGGTTGGCTTGTTATGCTTCTATAGGATTAGACTACTAGAGGACAAACTGACCTCATTTCCTTAAATGAATTGTTAAAATTTAATAGTTTTCATTTGATACTATTTCTATCTCAACATGTGATTCTTGACCTGCCATTGTGTATCTGTTCCTACCAAACCCAGCTGGTTGAAGCAGCTTGTCCTGAGCCTTGTTCTGCTACCCTTCCTCATGAGGGAGTTTTTTCTTTCCACTGTCGCCTTCATGCTTGCTCAACATGCGAGTTCTGTGATGGAGTTAAACTCAACGCAGTCTGCTCCTCACATAAATAATGTTCAATTATTATTTTTATATATGAATGTTTCTGTTCAGTGCCCTGAGATGATTCTGTTGTGACTTGGTGCTATATATAAATAAACTGAATTGAATTGAAATCTGAAAATAAAAGTCAGTTTTTATTCGTGCTGATAAATATGGACTGATATTGATTCTCAGTCAGAGCCAAATTGTGACTTTTAACCGCCGGAGAAACCGTTGACACTCCTGCTTGGCAACTTAGTCCTTTCACTTTTATTATTTTATGTTATATGTTATACATATTCCTTTATTTGTTTATTATTAAACTGGTGTAACATATTAGGAGTAAGTGATTGTACCGGCTTGACTCGTAGACTTCTATATTTGCAGTTAATCTGATGTGAACTGGCTCTAACTCTAGTTAACTATGAAACAGACCTGAAGGACCTTATAAACTAACAAACCACAGAATCAAAGGTTTTTTAATAGGAGGCCCCTCATAAAGTAAACACTAAAACCAGCACTTTAAACCAAGACCACCCTGACCTGGTCTTGAGTCCCGTTCACCTGCGACACAAGCATTCCTGGAATTTGACAGTAATTTTCCACTTAATTATTTTTATGTGTTTCCAAATTAAAGGGAATCTACTTTCTTCCAAGCGAACAGCCATTCATGGCGTGTACGGGTTAACGCGTGTGTCAGGATGGATCAGCGCGGGGCAGGGGCCACCGAACCGGCCAGAGGGACTGCGTTAGGAGAGGAATGCAGCGGAACATTGTTAAAGCATCCAGGGGAAGAACAAAGGTGCGGATGTGCCCGGGTCCGAGCGCGCCTGTCAGAAGATTTCCCACAGGAGCACTCACGGCTGATCCACTTTAACTCATCTGGACAGGACAACAAACCAAGAAAACTTCTGAGATCTCTATGAAGGTGAAGGATTGTAAAGATAAATATATTTAATTTCCTTGGTGCTTTAAAACATCAACATTTAAACCAGGGGTGTCCAAACTTTTTCATATGTGGGCCAAAATTTTCCTGATGAAGGTTATGAAGGACCTTCAAAAATAACTGAATTTTTATATTTCATTTTTATTTTTAAGCTCTCAGCAACAACATGAATAGTTTGGAGGAAGGACAAGACGTTGTCTAAGTTTGGTGGATGAGTTGTTGTAGCTCCAAAGCCGTAAACGCTTCCCAAACATGATTGATTTATTTGGTTTGTTGGGTCTACAGTATTTTGTTTTCTTGTGCTTGGAAAGTTGATTTCAGTCTATTGTCAGGAATAAAAGCATAATTTCAGAAGCTGTTCTTTAAAAAGAAGTTCTGAAAAAACGTTCGGCTGACAGTCGCTAATTAGAGCAACTATCAGATCCATGGATGGTTTGAAGGGACATGATAATCAACGTGTATGCAGATGACAACACTTTATATTCCTTTCAAAGTGTCATCATTAAAAACTGCAATTATTTTCTTTCAAAACACTTTTTTTAAAAATATCTAAACAAGTTTTATGAATAATTGTCCAAAAGTCTATTTTTTGTAGAA
Organism: Hypsolebias longignatus; assembly: GCA_031762435.1. Taxonomy (NCBI): domain Eukaryota; kingdom Metazoa; phylum Chordata; class Actinopteri; order Cyprinodontiformes; family Rivulidae; genus Hypsolebias; species Hypsolebias longignatus. The sequence goes on along the minus strand of JARVGV010000527.1, from coordinate 26,240,345 downwards.
GACAGTAACAGTTTGTGCGGCTTTTTACCATGAGAGAAAAAAAACAACCTTATTAATTACAGCCAAAGGTTTGTATCACATTTAATATTGCTCATGTTGAGATTATTTCATCTGTTTTGTTGTTAAACCTAAAAAAAATAAATAACATTAAAAAGTCTCTATTAAATTTGCAGAAACTCTACATCCACTTCTTCAACTTATGAGACAAAATCATTCCATTCAGAAGCTGCAGTCATGGGCTGCTCAAAATCACTCCAAGTGCCACAAATGGCCCTCAGGCCTCATTTTGGACATCCTGGACTTAAACCCTCATTTCTCAGGAACAAACAGCAAGTTGCTTTGACTTTTCTCTACAACCATCCCATGTAACAACTTGAACACATTTGGGTAATAATCGTGCATCTGTAGCTGTTAATGTAGAACCCAGAGGCAGGAGGACCCAGGAGTAAAATAATGACAATTTATTTTACAATTAAAAAAACAAATGTGCTGACGGGGCAGCAATACTTCAGTACAGTATTTGGAAAAAGATGAAGAGCGGACCAGACCGGACACAGTGGAAGTGTTAGTGAGGTAATGCCTGGATATCAGGGGAGTGACGAGACAAATAATTTGTACCAGGGTGGGCTGAGTGATATGGACCTAAATTATTATCTCAATATTTTTTAAGATGAATCACAATATATGATACATATCTCGATATTTTTAAGATTAATTGTGATATATGATATATCTCAATATTTTAAGAATTGTGATATATGATACATGTCTCAATATTTTTTAAGATGAATCACAATATATGATACATATCTCAATATTTTTAAGATGAATTGTGATATATGAAACATATCTCAATATTTTTAAGATGAATTGTGATATATGATACATATCAATATTTTTTAAGATAAATCACAATATATGATACATATCTCAATGTTTTTAATATGAATCATGATATATGATTCATATCAATATTTTTAAAGATAAATCACAATATATGATACATATCTCAATATTTTTAAGCTGAATTGCAATATATGATACATATCTCAATATTTTTTCCCCTGAACCCAATCATTTGAGAACCCGGGATTTAGGGACCCCCACATAACCCTCATGTTTATTAAATAAATTTCTTCAAATTGTCTCTTTTAATGCAACGGAAATATTTGAGTAGCATAAATACTTAAGAGCCATCTTTAATAGTGACTACAACTTTAATACTTTTAAACATGGGGTAGTTTTCATTCAAGACATCTAATTAACCCAAATTTTTTATTTCAACTTCCAAAAATTAGTTTTCAAAAAATTAACAGTATCAAAAACCACTTTAAAACTGCACCCATTCACATAATAAATGTGGGTCCTCTCTAAGAAAATTTTGAATAAAGAAGTTGTGATTTCCTGCATTTTGTTTGAACGTGTTGTTAAAACATCTACGTGCTTGTGAAAAAAAAAAAACGGATCCCCAAGCACCAGCTCATGGACCCCTGGAGGTGCGGGGACCCCAGTTTGAGAACCTCAGATGCTAATGAGGTGAGAGGACAAACACCTGGGCTGATTGGGCTTCAGATCAGCTGTGCACAGGAGCAGAGCACGGGGACGAGGACGAAGACAACGAGGCGCAGACGGTCGTCTCCGTAGCGACACCAGCAGCTGATGCAACCCCTAAAAAACTGATCTAATCTGTCAAAGTGTGACGTTTTGTTTCATGGCAGCAGAAAGTGGACTGAGGTAGCGGGTCCAGATGAAAGTGGACAAACCAGAACACTCTGTCCATGTGGGTCGTTTTGTTTCAGACACCTGAGGATCATCGAGCTCTGGAGCTGCATCCAACAGGTTCAAAGTTTGTTCCAACACCTGGAACACCTGGTCGGGCCTCGCACTAAACAGGCACCCCCAATAAACATATGGCACAGCCGGAGGCCGTAAACGTGCACGGAGGGGGCTGCTGCACCAGCAGGGTCCCAAAGACAAACAGCATCTGGTGCAGGCGGTTCGTCTCCGTGAAGATGGAAGCTGCTGGAAACGAAGTTCTTGAACTCCTCCACTTAATCATTTTAAAGCTGTTGTCGGGTTTTAAATATTTAACGTCACACTTTTACTCCTAATTATGGAGGAAAAACCCAACTTGCTCATTTGTCAAGGAATTTCCTTCTTCCATAATTCAGCTACACTGGTAATCTGTCCAGTGGATTATTTATTTATTTATTTAATGATCTCACTGGAAAAAGCTTTGAACAGAAACTTTTCTAATCCTGAAACTAAAAATTAAATACAAATTTATTCATAGCTGCAAACGTTTGACTCTTTAAAAAAAATTACTTTCACCATTTTTTAAATAAAGCACAAATTTCCAAATATTGACAAATAATGTTTATCATAATAATTTTAATGGTTATTTAAAGGGACTTTACATAAAGAGGGAACACAGCAGTTACACTTCTGACAGCAAACACTTAGTGAAAGTAGGAAAAAGTTTTATAACTTATACATATATTTATTAAAAGTATTAAAGTATGCGTGTATACAGCAAGTATGCATGCATGAGTATTTCTGTATTTCTGTATATATTGAGTTCAGAATTTGCAGTAGGGACTGGATGGATAAGATTTTGCTTCTTCCTACTCCTTTTCGAGCAGTTTTGTTTTGTTTACAGAATATTGTTGTGGAAATATTTAACTTTTATTAGTTTTTCAACTGTTCAAAACAAAACCATCTAAACACACCTCCACATAACCGATACAAAAATGTTAGAGCAAAATTACATTAATAAACCATAACTTTATACGAAACTGCATGGGCTCAGCCTTTTCCAAAAAACATCTTGCTTTTTTAAAGTATTTTATATAAAATGCTTTTTATTTCTTATAAACCGTACTTTTTTTTTTGCGTTTTTGTATGAAGTGCTTTTTATTTGACATATTTAAATCAAATAAAAGTGGCTTTAACTTAAATTCAGCAATGAAAACCGATTAATACCACAACATGTGTAGAGACTATTAATGCTGCTAAAAGCTGGTTTTTACCTGATAAAAGGTCAAACTTTGGATTGATCCGAATCTGATTATGTGATTTTGCTCCGTCTGACGGCACCACTTTATGACATCATGACCAAAGTAGAGCGGACAGCAGCTGCGTCTCTGCTGCCTTCAGGACATTTTCCTAATGTACGCTCCTGCACCGGCTTGTCAGTTTGAAAGCGAGTGGCTCTTTTCGAGAAAGGCCCAGAGCCGAAGCGGTGGTCAGACATGTTGCTGCGCTCTGTGGGAGATTGTGTTACGGCTTAACGACAGGAAAATGTCAATGGATAAGAATGTGAGGAGTGGGCTCGGAGCGAGTGAGTTTACCAGACGTGGTCTGGCATGTTTTCAGGGTAGTGAGTGGAGGTTACAATAAGGTAAAGAAGGAAAGGGGCGGGGGGGGGGCTGTGGGGGGCCCCCTCCCACATCTCCTCTTTTTCAATTTGGCTCATGTCTGTTGCATGCATCAGTCATTTAGTGCACATTTCATTCCATCAGATAAGGTTTGTTGAGCTGGTTGAATGAAGCAAAATGTTGCTTAGCTCAAGTAACTCCCAATGCTCCTTTTCATTTTTGATTTTGACCATTTAAAAACTATTTAAAGCCCAAATTCTGTTGTTTGTCACATAGTAAAGTGTAAAATAAGACAGGAGGAGTCGGTACTCATTGTTGGAGTCATCAGCTAAATATAAGTGAGGATTTGCAGCTGAATTGACTTTAACATCTGTGATAAATAGAGTTCGAAACACCTGCAAGGCCTTAAAACACTTCCTCTTCTGAGACTACGTCATTCTCTCGTTATTTACCGAAGCCTCGGTAGCATGAAACAATATTTCCAGCGGAAACGGACTCGTATTGAAACATTGAGAAGCCTCGTAAATCATTTCAGGCTTTTTGAAGCGCCCAAACAATAAGAGGATGCGACTTCGGCCTAAAGAGCGTCTCAGACACAAAAGTCTCGTCACCTCTCACACAGTCTGCAGAGAGAGCTGCAGCTTGACGAGGAAACAACAGGATTCACAGCTGGGATGGGGCAAAGAAGACATTCTTCATCCTGACACTGTTTTAAGGCCACTATGTCAAAAAGTTTTCAACAAGGTGTGACTTGACTCTTTTATTGCACATGTGGCATTTGTCAACAATTATATTCAATAAAAAAAAGAACTCATTGCAAACTATGAAATCAAAGAAAAATATACAATTTGAATGAGTTTACGCCCAACGTTTTCCTAATTTAATTTAAAAATGCAGGTACACACTCAATGTAAACAAAGAAGTTTTATATGCATGCACTATATACAGTACTGTATATATATATATATATATACTGTATATATA
>JARVGV010000527.1:26095746-26107933 GCA_031762435.1 Hypsolebias longignatus | reverse complement strand
ATATACTGTATATATATATATATATATATATATATATAAATTCCTCTTTAAGGGCACGTTTGACTTGTTCACATCCCTTTAGACTCAAACTGTAGGTTTCTAACCTGCTCACATCCCAAATGTCATGTGTTTATCCAAGAGGCACCGTCACCATGGATGCTACTGGTTTTTTTTTAAATTATTATTATTGTTATTAACAGTGGAAACAGTGTGAGTGCAGAAAAACACAGAATATGTAACACCTTATCGAGAAGTCTGTGACTGAACGAGGAAACGCTCCTTGCAGCGTTTCAATCTTTTCCATGTCAGCGTTTTATGGTTAAAAGCTGTCATTTTGCATTTAGTCTACAATTAAAATAAATTTAGACTGCCATCAGTGTGGAGTTCTTCTAATCACGAACATCTGCTTCAAATCATAACTTATCCCATCAGCTGCCTGATTATTCTGAATCGTTTCAGCCAATGATCAGGACGTATAACAGTTACCTTAAAATAAACCCTGTTTGACAAAAGGAACTCGTCAGTATGTAAATAAAAGTTGTACTTTTTGCTGTTTCACATCGAACATTAACACCTGCGTGACAATCAGCCTGCGTGCGCCTCCATTTTTCCAATATTATCGGACTTATGTGGCCGAGATGTGCACTAAAACTTTAAATGAAAAACCTGTTGACGTGTTCTCGAAAACGACAGGAAAGCTTGTGGGATTCCTCGGTTCAGCTGGCCCGATAGCAAACGGGCTGCCATGAGGTGTTTAATGGCTGCGTGAAGTTCCCCGCGGGGGCATGGCTGCTGGGAACATGGATGGATCTGGCCCCCCCTCCCTTCCTAACCGCTTCACAAACACAACTCCAGGCCGGTGATGGATGAAACAGGCCGGAGCCTTTTCCTTTGCCTTATTTATGGAAGCAGAAGGCGCTCTCCCCGTCTTTCTGCGTGCAGCACCATCTGAAATGACATCTGACATTGAAATGAACTGCATGCTGGTTCCAGTTCTGCTGGAACTGGGAAGTAATCAGAGTTTCATACGGACATCCCAGAGGTGGAAGCAGCACCGACCACCACAACTATCCAGAGCTGCTCTGCTCTTTCAATCAGGTTCTCCGCTGTTTGCTCTGAGGCACTTGACAAATGTCAACTCTTTTTATGAGCACGGTTAAAAAAAAAAACAAAAAAAAAAAACAAGTGTTTACAAAGTGCTGTGCATCTTAAAGAAAAGTCATCAAACACACCGAACATTCAGATAGAATGGCGCTGAAATTGTTTTTCTGTAAGCTGTGAGGCTGGTCCCATCCACACACGCTCATCTCAAAATGGGCTCAGGTGTTGCATCAATTACAGGTAGTCCTCAGTTTACGTTCGATTTTTGCCCCGGAAGTCGGAAAATACACGGTAAACTGCGTTTTAAACACGTTTTTTTCAATGTAACACAACAACAGCGTACTTAAAATGCCATTTTGCTGTATTTCCAAGCAGTTCGCTAACATAATACCCTAAGAAAAAAAAGAAGAAAAAAAACACACACAAAATGCTGTATAAAAAAGTCAACTTGAGGTGTGATGACATCACTGGGGAGGCGGCCGTAAGTCCGAAATGCCGTAAGCTGGGGGTGACGTAACCCGGGGACTACCTGTATATGTGAGGAGGATGTGTTCCCCTCACATAAAAAAAAACTCATTTTGACCCACACACACACACTTACTATGAAATAATTAAATTAGTTCACACAGCATGTTTCTATTTCTTCGGGAATGAATCCATTCCACTGGATTCATAGGAGAAGATTCAAACCACTAAAAGTCCACTCCAGGTTTTCCTGGTTACCTCCAACAACTCACTACACCACATGCAGTGTTTCTCCTTGGTCACTTGGCTTGGCAGGGCACTCATCTCTTCGTGTTTTTTTTTTGTCAATGGAACAGGGCCAGGAGGGGGAAACACGTGTTGCACGCTAACTTAGTGCTACGTTAACGACGACAATTGTTGACCGGGGTCTTAGTGGTAGGATGCATGAGAGAAGTGGAGCACTACAACTGTAACATCTTAGCTAGTGAGCCTGCATGTGCTAGTGCACTGCTAGCTTAGCGCTGCATTAGTGCCGGCAACTGTCATCGGGAAGTGTGGGGTAGGATGTGTGAGCAATGTGAAGCATGCTCTATTCACATAAGGAGTGCTGTTGGTCAGGCTTCTTGTTGCTCTTGTTGCTTGGGCCACATGTTGCCCACGCTCAACCCCTCGTCCTCGGCTCATCACTAAATTATCTTTATTGTTTTTGTGCTGCTGAGTCTCCACTTGACTGACCAACAACAAATCTCTCAGACGAGCACGACAGCCGAGGAGTAAATGTCTGGTTGAGCTTTCTGTGATCTAGGGTGGGTCAAACATGAGGCCTTCTGTCCAACAAACGAGGCCTGGGTGAAATCTGTCCAAACTGCCAATCGACAACCAAACGGCAGGAAGCTGAAGCGTTATTGCACTTTCAAACACCTTTACTTAAGGGAAAGCTTTACAAAAGAATAAAAAATAAAATCTAGATGAAGCTGAAATGCCTCTATTTATCCAAATATTGTACATGGAGCTACTTTCATGCATAAAAACAGTTTTAAATGTTGAAAGGAAACAAATATAAAGCATTTAATCAGACAGTGTTTTGTCTTTCTTTGTCTTCAGCCGTTTCCTGTTGCCGTTTCTTCAGCATCCAGACGGACGCACAGTCTGCACGGCTCTTAAGAACTCATCTTTTATATTGCAATCATTGGAAAGCGAATCAGTGCCGGGTGATTGACGACTGACAGCGGCAGTTTGCTTTTATTTATTGGGCGCAGGCTATTTTTGAAAGTGCTCTTTCCCGGCCAAGTGCTGCAAAATATGATCGATTACATCATAAAAACCTCATCTCCGCTGATGTAGTCATTCTTGAAAGAGGCTATTTGGTCTTACTGTCTGGTAGTCGTAGATTATTTAGCACTCAAAAGAGTTATTCAGATTCATCAGACACAAAGAGACTCGGATTCTGATGAGAAAATAGTGCAAAGAAACGCCTGCAGAGTAAACAACAGTCGGTTTTCCTGTAGGGGAATTATGTTTAATGACACAGTCTGTGGTGTTGCTAAGCATTTATTTATCTGCAGATGAATGAGCATTAAAAACAGCTCACTAGCATCTGCTGCATGAATTATTGGTCTGTTCCTCTTCAGTGAAGGTAGAAAATCCACCGTTTGCTGTGTTTTCTGCGTTAACTGGCTCAGATGTGCTGACTACAGGAGCGTTCTGAACCCACTGTGATAACGGCATGAAGCGAGCCGTGGCGCTCTCCGAGCAACAGTAAAGTTCAGGCACGTGAACGTGGACGCAAGGAACTCCAGAAAAGCAAAGGGGGAAATTGACGACCCTGTTGTTGTGCGAGAGCGATCGTGGCGCGTCACTTCGAGCGCCGTTGAAGCCCAGAGTAATGTACGAGCATAAACACGGAGAAGACAAGTTTATTGCGCTCCGGCCCCGTGCGTCTTCTGATCACAGAGAATCTGGACATGAAGCAAGTGCTTGATGTTTGAAGGGGAAGATTTACCCACGCATGCGCTCAGTGTAGAATGTTATTACTGTTTTTCTTTTACAGTTCATACTTTGTTGGACCCTGTGTACACCATTTCATCCCACCACATGTACCACATAAGATGCAAACGACAGTAAAGAAAACTTTGATCTTAAATCATAAAACTGAGCACTTTCTCAGATTTCTTTGATGACCTCGTCTTTAATATAAACTTTTCCACGAGGCAAATAAAGACATGATTATCTGCAACTATAAAACTAAATAAAGATACATTTGCAGGTTACCAGTCCCTTCATGGATCAATGTGAGTGGTGTAAGTGGTTTCGACTGCTCAGTCAGGTCATCTGGATGGTTTCTTTGTTGTTGAGACGTTTCGCCCTTCATCAATCTGAGGAGTCACAAACTGTTTCCCCACAAAGCAGTGCACTCCTCCTATAGTGGACCAACCAGATTGCTGGTGATAAAATGGTTTCTGGGGGCCGTGGCGGTGGCTTTTAGCGCACAAGCCGAGTTGGACTGAACAAACTTACCATATTTTCCACCGTACACGTCGCACCACCGTATAAGTCACATTTATTATGCGTCACCGCGGACAACCCGGAAATGTGGGCCGGTGTTGTGCCAAAAATGAATTGGCGGCTGGTGGCTGCAGGAGCGTGCACGGGAGGACTTTAACAAGACTTTAACAAGATTAACACTTAAAAACACTTAAAACACTGTTTAAAAAACACTTAAAATTTGGTTGCTTGAAATTATAGTAAAGGTTTAACTTTTACTTAATAAATGCACTTTGACGGTCAAATCAGCTGCTTTTCGAAAGTATTCACTGCCTCAGTGCTTCGGGAGCAGAGGGAGGAAATCAGGAAGGAGGAACGCTGCGCATTTTTTTTTTTTCAAAATTCAACAAGATAAGCGCCTAAAACAATTATTAGTTTGCTCGACTCTATAATAGAAGTGTGTAAGTTGAACTTTTACTTTGAAATCAGCTGCAACGGTGAAATGCAGCTGATTTGACAGTTTCTCCAGGCATGATCCCGGAGCTGGATGAAGGTGGCAGGATATGGCAATCCGACTGTGTCATTAATAGCCACTTTTACCTATTACATGACACAAGGGCATGCCATACTGCTCGAATGCAGCTGAAAATGGTAGTGTTCAATATTTGCAGTCAGAATAAATGACAATGGTCATAATCAGCCAAAAATTTGTTATAAATATGGGGAAAAACATAAATACTGTAAGTTGCTTAGGTGTATTAAGTCACAGGACATCAAATTATGCAAAAAACTGCAACGTATAGGCTGAAAAACATAAATCATGGAGGATGAGTGAGTCACAAATTTAGAAAATGATTGTCACTTAAAATGAATAAAGAAAATATATGCAGGAGTGATGCAGTGTTTCTTTTGTAGCCAAAACATAGGATGACTTAAGTAAAGAAATACTAGATATTATACAGGAACACGGAAGCTGAAGGTAGAGCAGGTGCAAGGTGGTTCCTGTGCAAGCTTCATGTTCACCATGATTGTGTGCAGGGGAGAAGAAGGAGCTTTAAACATCACATCCCTGGTGTGAAGACTCGAGTCCTAAAACATGGCTGCTACACAAAAACTTGTAGCTTACAGAAGTGCCATTCATGGATTTTATTTAAATTCTGCAACGGCTTGTCTGGTGAACATTGTTGCACATCACTGAAGCGACATTTTTTTTCATCAGTGCAAATTTGAAATGTACTTTTTTCAAAAAGAAGTTTAGTTTTCGTAACCCTTGAAGAAGATAAATCCATCCGTCTTATATGATTAGACGAGCTGCAAGAAGCAGCTGAATTCCTGAGAAAACATTATAAAACAGAGGAGTTGACTGAATCTCCCAGAATCATGTTTCTCAACCAAAACAGACTCACGAGGATCATTTTTACCCACAGACAAACAATAAGTGACTCTTTGTTGCAAACTCTGGTCATGATTGCAACACTGAAGCAGGCAGAAAGTTTCAGTCTTTGAAATCTGATTAGAGCTGACCCGAGGAGCCGTTCCCGATCTTCAAATCTCATAAGCCAGGGGAAGATTGTGATGTCTGCCCTTAGTCTCCCCTGAGTCGTGCACCCACGGCCACATGGGTAGGAAACAATTTCCACCGCACTTCCACTGATTGCGTTTAGCTGGACCAAATTGGTCAAAGTAAAATGGAACTGACGCCTCGTTCAATCAACAACAGGCTTCAAAATCAAACAGCCTACATCTGGGGCCAAATCTGAATAAACGGACTGTTTATATTAGAGGAATACCATCATATTTATAGTGAAGGATGCAACTGCTCGCAAATATATTCTCCTCAGATGAGGACAGTCAAACAAACACACAAACATGCACAAAGGCACCAGCCTGTCTGAGGACGTGGCCGTGGTCCCAAAGGGAGAAAATCTCCCGTTTGTTAATCTGGGAAAGAGAATAGGCCACTGTTTACGTCTCAGTTCTGTTCCGAGTCTTTTATTTTCTTGTTAGCGTGATGTCTGAGATATTTAGACATACGTTTCAATGGATACAACAAATTTCTCCAGGGAGTATAAAACCGCCGTGCCAAAAAAAAAGGCATCTGTCTCGGCACTCGAAAGCTCGGCGTGATTAGTGGCGAGAATAACGCCATGGAGAATAATTTAATTCAGACAAGACAAAGACGCTGTTGTCATCGGTTTGCTTCTGTCTAGAAAGCTTTGTCATGATCAGAATCAGCTGCAACGCAACCAAGAATTCATAAGCATAAAGGAAAAAGGCAGAGAACAGGGAGGGATGGATACAGTCTAGTGGGTATTGCCGCAATAATACAATCATCACCCCAGTGGTTAGAAATGATGACAACAAAATTGGTTTAATTTACTCTAAAAGGGGTCAAAAAGCGAGGGGAGGTTTTGGTTAAGCGCTGACTACTGCCTGTCATAAATCTGCTTCGCAGTGGCTGTGTATTCCCCAACATGCCATGTCTACCACCCACTAAACTACTCGGCTCCTGTTTTCAAACCATACGCAGCACTTTGGGTTGTTTCTGCGCTCTCGAAGGAGCCGAGCGTTCTTGTACACCAGTCGTGGTGGATCGCGCAGAAACTGCACGGACAGCACGAACATCTCGAGGTGCGGTAGTGGGCCTCTCGGTCCTCCTGGACTGCAGGACCACCTGAATGTTGGGCAGAACTCCTCCCAGAGTGATGGTCACTCCTCTCGGCAGCTTGTTGAGCTCCTCGTTATTGCGGACAGCCACCTGCAGGTGTCGGGGGATGATCCTGATAGTCTTGTCACAAGCCGCGTTTCCCCCCAGCTCCAGGATTTCAGCGGTCAGGTACTCGAGCGCCAGGTTGACGGAGATGCATCCGCAGCACATCCTTTTCAACGCATTTGGGATTTGGGGCTGTGGTTGAGACATATTATTTGAGCTGTGAGATGTTGATCAGCTGCTCCCAGCTGTTAAAAAAATTGTTGCCATGGTTACGCATCATAACAAATATCCAAATGTAAAAAAGGTTTCTGTAAAGATCCTTCCAGCTGCACAGCAACCAGAAGAAATTATCATCCAACAAAACAAAAAAAAAGTGATTTTACATTCAGAAAAGGAGAAATTAAAGTTTTCAAAAGCAACATCCCAGAATGAAAGAGCTTCTTTACTCCAACACGCAGCCAGCCACCTTGAGCGGCGCAATTCTATAATTCAGTAGTAACTAAAGAATAAAAATAAGTAACGAGTTCCTTTTGTAGTCTGGCTGGACTCCACCAAAGAACCAGCACTGGTTGATGTGTGTGTGTCTTTTTTTGCCTGGGAACACTTTGGGATCCTCAAGGAAGAGCCGGAGAGTTTAACCAAGGAAAAAGATGTTTGGGTTCCCCTCCTGGACTAGCTGCCTCTGGGATGGATGGATGGATGGATGGATGGATGGATGGATGGATGGATGGATGGATGGATGGATGATGGATGGATGGATGGATGGATGGATGGATGGTTCATACTGTTCAGAAAGGACTATTGTGGGAAACATGAGCATAAAAACTGAACGAGCCTAACAATCCTTTAGTTTTTGTGTTTTTCTTGCAGTCTGACCGTCATAATTTATCATAATTTAATAGAATTATCACACTTAAATAAACAGAAATACAAAAACTGTTTTTTCTCACTCTCACACAGTCATTCCTTCCTATCCGCAGAACAAAAGTTTATTTATTCTTTTTAGAAAATTTGGGGGGTTTACCACAATACACCATAACAGTTTACAGCCGGTCAAACACATAGAGGCCTCTTCACGGCTCGCTCTTGAAGGAACCGACCCTGGATGTGTCGGCTTCTTCTCAGCACACAAGCCTTGAGCTAACTGCCAAGTGACAGATTGTTTAAACTTTTGATAGTACACGTGTTAGATTGACCCTTACATCTTTCCACAGTCACACACTAAATAACGTGTACGTAGAGCAGTGACCGCAGGCACATGGAGGCTTTGAATTCAAGCAACAACCGTGGAAAAGTTGGAAAATCAACAGAGTTTCATTTATAAACTGCCTGAAATTGAACGCATCAGTCTTTTAATTCCACTCTAGATGGTCCATGAGGTGATGATTAGGTAAGGAACCCCAGCCTTCCTCCGGAGTCCTGGGCCTTGCTGCGGTTGTTTGGAATTGTTTGTTGACAGCCCTGTTTTTCATCCACGCCTGCTGTTGTCCCGAGCACATGTGGTTGGCTCGCTCCTCGGCTGGGAGGCTGAGGCTCACACGGCTCAGTGGATGCCCCTGACCCGTGTGGGGCTTCTGGAAAACTCACCTTCATCCACATCTTTCTGCTCGTGCAGGTTCAAATGAACATTCTTTGCTGTTAGATTTAAACTAAAATGATCTTACTTGGAGAAGGGGGTGGAGTTGAAGCCATCTTGGTCATTCTGAGTGTGCCCAAAACAAAGCTCAAGCTTAGAGGTGACCTTCAGCTCCTAAACAATGGAAGGGTCTGCCTCTCCACATGAGACAGGCCGCCTCGCGGTCTGTTTTTAAATCCCATCTTCAAATCTTTTTCCCAGGCTTTTGACACCATGTGAGATGATGATTTCATTATTAATTATTTATTTGATTCTCCTTTAATTATTTTTAATTTGTATTGCTGTTTGTGTTCTGGTATTTTATTCCTTCTGTGCTTTTTAATTTGTCTGTACGGCACTTTGGTCCTGTATTTTTCTTTAAGTGCTTTGTAAAGAAAGTTGGATTGGATATGTTGTAAAAGAGCTCGGAGTACTGTGAGTGTTGTCCGCCCGTTAGCTTAGCGCTATGTTGCTGCTGGATTTTTTTATTTATTTTTTGATGGGGGTGGGATGTTGCATCTGTGTTTAGTTCTTAACTGCTTGGGTGATTGTCGATGGGTTGTGGGGGCATGGTAATGTTGTAGTCAAGGCCACCTAACCCAAGACCAAGACCAGAGTACAGAGACCGAGACAAGACCAAGACCTCAAGACTTGGAGCTCAATCTTTTCACAGATTATCCAAACCAGCTTACTTTCACTCCTGGTTGCGACTGTTTGCGACCATTGCGTTCTGTTCGTATTGTTCTGTTGGTACAGAATCACGTGCGAGTGAAAGTTTCCCGAGACTGAGACATGACTGAGACCAAATGCGGTCGAGTCCGAGACAAGACCAAGACCATCAGAAAGTGGTCTTGAGATCGGTCTCAAGACCAAGACTGGTTTTGAGTACTGCAACACCAGGACACGGCGTGTCAGTAGCATTTTCGCTAGCATATTTGTACTACGTATGGTGCTACATCAATACCAACAGTGCTCAACAGAGGTAGGAAGGTAGGCAGGGCGCTTGGTTTTGTTGATGGGGCGGGGCGCCCTGCTTGTATATATTGGGGGCCGAGATGGCAGGGCAGTCGACTCAGGACCCAAAAGTCCCAGGTTCGATCCCCAGTCATTGCACATCTCATGGTGTCTCTGAGCAGTACACCCTATCCCCAATTGCTCCCCAGGCACCCCCAAAAGCCGCCCACTGCTCCACCTGGTGGTGGATGGGTTAAATGTAGAGGGCCAATTTTGCCATTATTATTATTATTATTATTGTAGAGAAAAGCCATAACGCCAAATTTTAGCTCTATTTTTGTAAACTTGACTGAGTTATAACCATTTTTTTCATCGTCTACTGTCAATTAGTCGTGACAGCCATCTTGAACTGGGTTGACTCCAAATGGTCATGAATACTTTCAGGGAGTCTCACTAAAATCTTTCCAGTGGTTCATGAGGTATTTTACTAACAGACGACCAGTATTTCCAGAATTAACGCATGATTTTCAGGCAAAAATGTTGCACAATATGTGATGTTCGGCTACCACACAAACGTTTAGCTCACTTTTGTCAGATTTGCTATGCTATAGCCATTTTTGAGTTGGCTAATGCCATTTAGGTGTGGTGGCCATCTTGAATGGAATTGATTTTAGAGTTAATCCGTTCTAGACGTGCACCATTGATTACTTTTTGAGAATTTTACAAGTATCTGTCCACTGTGCAGCCAAACAAAAACAGACAAGGGTAAAATCATTATCACTCCACCAATGCAACATGATGCACACGTTAGGACCCAGTTCCGAGAATAATTCATGAACTTTACCGGAATCAGTGAAGTCTTGCTCTGCTGCAAATAACACAAAATCAGTTGAGCTTTTCCACATTCCTCGGTTAGAAATCTCTTCTGGTTTCCATTTGTTTTGAGCTAACATGAGCTGATAAGGGAGTGGTTGGTGGAGCGCAAACATCCGAATGTTCGTCATTCTCCATATGTGTTCAACCGGAGCACTAATATCAGTTCCTGGAAGGACTTCAGTGGAAAGTCTGGTAGTAATAGGGAGCATTCTGACTTCAAGTTCTGCAGCTTCCAGTGAAATCCTGAACATAATGTGCTCCAAATAAAATAAAATAAAAACTATTCCATCCCAATAAACATCCTTGGACTGCCTGAGACTCTTAATTGTTCAGGCAGCTGAGCTGAAACCCAACACTTTAAAAGACTCTTGTGGGATAGTTGCTGGCGTGTGACAAAACGTTCTTCACATGCATGAATGTCACCTCAAGAGTTGCTGTTTGGAGTCAACAGCAAAGACTTGCTTGCTTTTATAAGGTGGATTCCACTGGCATAAACATGCATCCGTCGAGCTTTTCTTTATTTGCGGATGATATACGATCTATTTTAACTGATTGTCTCGTGCTTTTGGCAGAACATCAGTTGCGTCTGTGTTGACAGTGCCTAAGCCACTAAGAGTGTCTGCCTTTTAGAAAACTCTCTCGCTTTGCGATCAACACGAAGACTGTGCTGCTCAAAACGAGACGTTTTCCCATCTCATCGTCTGTGTTCAAAGGAGGAATCCTACATAAATGTTTGGGAGAGGGATTCTTATCTTAATAAGGCTTTTGTGGAAAGATTGGAACTATTCAGTTGTAAGTCTTTAAAAACAGTCTCAGTTTAGAGAAATATCTATAAATTCTGACTGATCCGACTGAGCCAAGAGCTAATCCAAACAGGACTGCTAATTCAAAGTGGGTGTCTCGAATGTTTCAGGAACTTGTGAACAAATTGAATGAAACTCTCAGAAAGAAATAGCTGGATGTGCATCTACAACTCATTATGTTATGAGTCAACCCCATTCAAGATGGCCACCATAGTAAATAGAAACATATGTATAACTTTAGGCAGTTTTACTGATATTCAATTAAAATATGGTGCGGAATGGGGGGGAAATTGGAACACATACTACAAGTGCTACTCATTGTACAAGCTCTTAACGAGATAAAGTAGTCCCTCAATAAGTGAAAATCCACAAAGTGTATATATATACAGGTAGTACTCGACTTACGGCGGTCTCTACTTACGGCGCTCCGTACTTACGGCTCTGCCCCAGTGACGTCATTGCGCCGTTCGTTGCCTTTTTTATGCAGCATTTTATATTTTTTTGGGGTTTTTTTAGGGTATTTTGTTGACTAACTGCTTGGAAAGACATTTAAAAACATGAATAAAAAAAATAATAAATAAATAAATATTAATAATGGTGTGATGAGGATGGCTGTGAGGTGAGAAGGGAGGCCATCAAAAATGGGAAAAAAAAAAAAAAAGGTACCCCACTGGGATTCTGACGGAAGTACGTCACCACTGCCCGTGGCATATAGTCAATTAGGCAGTGTCTTACCTGAGAGAAGATTGGCTGGGGGAGTCCAGAGGACCTGACTTAACTTTTTTAGATTTTCTACCTGGATTATTGAGCATGCATCAGGAGAACATATTTATTTTTGTTTACTTAATTTCATATTTATGTTCTAGGTTGAAGGCAGCAGTCCAGTCTTGTGTAGGTTCTGTTCCACTCGTGTCTCGTGCATCATCACAGCTCGTGGGTGAATTTCTGCTCTTGTGTTACACTGAACCATCATTAAATCTTTTAGTTATCTGACCACTGGGAAGCCTCAGCCTTGGCTGAATATTTAAGAATCATTATTGACTCCATTAGAATTGGTTTTTAACTTTGTGTTAATAAAATGGATTTCCGGTTCCGGGGCAGAGGTGAGCGGACGTGTAATGAGCTGCTGCTGAGAGCTACTAATTAAACTGTGCGTAAGTATAATGATTTAAACTC
>JARVGV010000527.1:26060708-26087232 GCA_031762435.1 Hypsolebias longignatus | reverse complement strand
TTACGGCGCCACGTGCGTTCGGCTCCGACTTACGGCAGAATCGAGTTACGAACGGTCCTTAGGTCCGGAACCCGTTCATAAGTCGGGGACTACCTGTATATATACTGGATACCTGTATATTTAAACCCTTTCCACATTCTTGCAAGATTTTAAACGTTTCTAAACTCTGTTCTAAAAGAGCACAGAATGTCATGATTTCAGCTCCCTGCCTCCGCTGCTCTCAGCCACATGCAAGTGCCCTTGGCCACGCCCACTGCTGCAGCAGGAAGCTTATCCTGCATTATGGGCTGCACAAAGGCAAAGGAGGCATTAAATACTTTAAGATAATTTACATTAAATAAAAAGTCCATGCTGATCGTGCGGCTCATCCATCAATCAGCCAATTGTGTGTCGTGTCCAGTCTTATTTTGAAAAACCGCGATAAATGAACCGTGAAGTAATGAGGGACTACTGTAAACCCAGAAAATAATTCGACTGAAACGTGCTTTTATTTTGTAAGAAGGGCAATGTCTCGTTTGTTTACACTGAGGGGGCGGGACTTAAAACTGGAACTCAGAAGCTGGTCCCATTCTGGCTTCAACTTCAGGGCTCCACTCATTTTTTAATGATCTGGTCACAAATTTTGCAAACAATTTTATTTATGGATGAATTAACCATCAATACAAAAAAAATTGTGGCAAATTATAATTATTATTGTCTGTTTCAATCTCCTTGTGGTGAGAATCTTTAACGGGATTTCACTTTTTTGTGTAGAGAAAAAAGGATAAAATCTAAACCGGAGGCAGCATTTCATTTTGACCATGACGCTTTAAAAACACACAAGTACCAAGAAATAAACTCAACTAAACACAGCAATTTGTGCAGTTAAGAGGAGTTTTTAGGCCAATAAGAGTTTGACTCATGCTCTGATCATTAGCTGACAACAGCATCCGACAAAAAAAAAAAAAAAAAAAAAAAAAAAATCCAGCTGGCAACAATAAGCTGATAGCAAATCCAGACCAGAGGGTCATTAAAGCAGCTCCATGGAACCAAATGGTGGTTCAGGCTGGAAGGAAACGCTGGCATTCTGCACCGGCCCTCAGGAGACGCATGTCGGTGGCAGAGAAATTCGCTGCCTGGTTGTTTTAAGGCAGCGCATGTACAATTTTCAACAAAATGGACATCGTCCAGGCTGATCTGAAGCAACTCAGCCGGTAATTCTAGGATTTTTTAACAGCAGATGTGTAAAACCAGAACAGAATGAACAATCAGATTCTACTCCACAACTTTTTTTTGTTGTTGTTGCTAAAACAGGCTCAACAAAAATTAGTGTATTAGTGTTTAATGCCGAGTCAGCGTTACCACGGTTGTTTTAAATTTTTTGACTCAACGATTTCGGAACGATTAGTTGTTTCAGAATCAAAAACATTCAGGACGTTACGGCTGCGACTTTTCTTTCCTGTCGTGTTTTTACCTTTTGAAATATTTTACTTGTTTCAGCTTTTCTCATTGAAATCCCTAAAGTTATCTTCAAATAATTTTAGAACGTACTTCAGCGTGCTCGCTCTTTTTGTCTCCTTATGCATCATTTTGTCTTATTATTCCCTTTTTTTTGTCTTTTTTGTGTCCATACTCCAAATTTACAATAAAAACATGAATCCCTGTCTTGTCCTTTTTTGCTTTTTAGTCTTAGGCATACATTTTGTTCTTGTAGTGTCCTTATGCCTGTGTTTGGTCGTCTTGTGCGTCCCCTTTGCCCTTTTAGGTTTCTTTACTCATCGTTTTGTCTTTTTCTGTCTCGTTTTGCCTCCTTTTTGTATTTTCTATTTATCGTTTTCATCCAAGCTTCTGATCCTTATGCCTCAATCTTCTTAAACAACTCAACCAACATTGAACATTTAGCTTCTTTTCAACTCGTTTTCAAGATAAAGTGTTTTTTTTTAATAGTCTGAGCCGTCTTCTTTTCTCACCGGGAGATTCTGATGTTGCGTTATTCTGCACCCGAACCCTGTCAGGTGTGTGTTTTATCCAGTTCTGTCTTTCTCTGCTCAGCTGTGGTCCCTTTCTCTGGAAACACTCAATTCAGCTGTGAATTATTGCGAGTTGTTCTGTTCGTCAGAGTTTAGAAAAGATTGGAGGTAAGTGGAGAGAAGGAGACCACGAGAATCCATGAGGACTCAGCCTGGGGTCTAATAATAAAATGAAGCATCACGAGGGGCGAGAAGGTTCCTGTATCCCTCAGTGAAGTTTACTGTATATTTACTACGCAAACATGCCGCCCTGATTTGTACAAATGAGATCTGTTTGGATTCGCTCGTCTGCGCCTCATTAGGAAGACGAGGATCCCTCACACCGAACCGACCTGAATCCAACCTCTCCTGTCAGCTCTTCTTCTAATCTAATCCATCATCTTTCAACTCCTGATTAAAAGGCCGCGATGAAGCGAAACCTGTTGCACCACCCACGATCGCAGCCTCGGCCTCTCCTCGCCACAGGTGGGAATCGTTCTCAAAGGCAGCATTGCGTTAAAAAAGCAATTTCCAAAGGCATCGCTGCCGAAGAACAAACTCTGGGCTTCTTCTTGTCTTATTATTTGAGGGAGACATGTTGTTGCAATCAAATGGTCATGGCGTAAGTGGAGCCTGACTAATAGTGTAAAAGGAGAAGGAAACAACCTGGAAGACAACGTGATGGAGCCCCGATGTTATCAGAGCGTGTTGTTGGAGGGCAGAAACCACAGGAATGTGCTGCTCTCATCACCCTGGACCAGCGTTGTCTGACTGGGCGCTTTTCATCCAGATTTTGCTGGGAACTCTGGAGATTTTTGTTGGATTGCTGTTAAATGATCTTGGCTTGTACTGATTCATGTTCAAACAGTAAATTTACTGTAACAATATGTTGACTGGGTGGTTTTTAACAGATTTTGGGGCTGGAAAACCTCAACTCTATCTGGCAACACAGAGAAATGGTGAGCAAATCAGGCAGAACGTGGGATAAGCTGCTTTGAATCTGGAACTTGTTGCAGATTTTTAAAGGTTTTATCTATTTACTGCAATTACTGATCGGGTTTTCACTTTATGAGGTCAAATTTAAAAACATCTGAACTACAAATAAAGCTTTTTTTTATTATTTAAAATAAAATAAGGCAGATAATTTTTTTTGTTGTTATTTATATTGTCACTTTTATGCCTTTTTATAATATTTCTGCAGAATTAAACATGCACGTGTTATTCTAGCTGCAAAAAGATTTTTTTTTGTTTAATTGGACATTTAATTAAACTGGTCCTTACTGTAAGAAACGGTGTTGGAAGCTCTGCCTCCGTTCTTCGCCCTGTTATCCACCGTGTGGTTCTGGCCGTGCGGGCTCTGCAGAACCTGCTGGGCTCCCCGGGTGCTGTCTCTGTTCAAGTCCGGTAAAAGCTCCGTGGCGCTGTTCCGCAGCCCCTTCCACCCCCTGACGGCCGTGCAGCATCCCTGCAGCAGCAGCAGGAGGCCCGCAGACACCTGCATGATGGACGGCTGCACAACGAGCCAGGAAAACAGCCAAACGTGCTCAGGAGCGGAACACACACCCGACACCAGCTGAAGGTCCAGGCTGCAGGCGCTGAGGCGGCTTTGGAGCAAGATCTGCTCTGGGGATCACAATTAAACGCTCCACTCAGAGGGGGAGGGCCTGAACCTGGGTTCATTCAGAAAGGAGGAGGAGGAAGAGGAGGAGGAAGGATGGAGGAGGTAAAAATAGACGAGGAGAGAGGAACCGGTGAGAAAAGGGAGAGTGAAGAGAGAATTTAGAGCTGAAACTGGGACGAAACATTTTGAAGGATGAACAAGATAAAAATGAACGATTGCAAAATTACCAACTAAAAGTTAGATGGAGCTAAATTTCTGCGACGTTTCTGATCAAGAGTTGTTTTTACGCCTTCGTTCACTAAATTAAATGTCCAGAACCACAACAACCTGCTGTGATTATTATCAACTGGTGGCTCATGGGCCACTTCAGGTTATAGAGGAGACATAGTGGCCATGTAGGGTTGACATTATAAAGCTAAAAATATCTAAGGATTTTTCATATTATTGATATTTTTTACAATTTAAGACAAATGAAGAGCAGATTATTGTAAAGAGTTTTAAAAAAATGAACTATGAGACCTATGAGATATGATTTTTTTTTAATCGTGGGAAAAAAAAATTAAGTACAGAAATAAATAAAAAAGTTAAAGTGAAAATTAGCCAAAGAAATGACAGGAAAACAGCTAAAACTACTGGTATTTGTTTTAGTTGTTTGTTTAACAGCCAATAAAATTCAGTTTTGTGTTAGTTTTGGTCAAAACTTGAAAGAGCCGCTGCAGAGGAACCAAAGAGCCGCATGTGGCTCCAGAGCCACAGGTTGCAGACCCCTGAGCTATAAAAGCTAGAATTGTCAAAACAGTTGCTGAAAACCCAAACAGGGACAACATTAGCTCATTTCAATTCAATGAAATACTTTATTAATCTCAAAGGGAAATTAAATGTTGCTGCAACTCGTTGTCCTCGTTTCATTGAGAGATGTTGTAGGTGCTCTACGCAGGAATGATCTCTTGTAAAGGTCCCTCCCACAGTGGATCAGAAATTATTGGCTGCAGATGCCGTCCAATCCGTCCACCAAGACGCAGCTGGCCTCTCGGTTCCCCCAGGCTGCAGGACCGCCCGGATGCCAGGCAGAACTCCTCCCACAGCGATGGCCACTCCTCCCAGCAGCCTGCTGAGCTCCTTGTTGCTGTGGACAGCTGGCTCCAGGTGTCAGGGGATGATCCCAGTTCTTCGCTTGTCACGAGCACGTTTCCTGCTATTTCCAGGATCTCGGTGGTAAGGCACTCGAACACAGCCAGCAAGGAGACGGGAATGCATCTACGGCGCCTCCTTTTCAACTCTTTTGAGAATTGGGGCTGTAGCTACAGCTGTAGCTGTAAAATTACAGTACCTAAATATAACCTAATAGAGAGAGTTGTCAAAATAGTTACTTAAATCTACAATTAGTTGACCAAAACTAATAAGCTAAAATTATTAAAACTGTTCCATGACTCATTAGAAACAGCAAAAAAGGTAAAACCAGCAAAACCAAAGCTAACAGCTAAAAATGTAGCTTTTAGCTAAAAGAAACAAACCGGTCACTAAAAGCTGACACCATAGCTAAAGAGTAGCTACATGCTATATGGGTAAAATGAAAGAGGGAAGCTAAAAATATTAGAAAATACCTAAAATGATCAGAACAGTAGCTAAAAGCTAAAACCACCTAAATATAACCCATATATATTTTTAATGGTTGCTAAAAGCTACAGATAGTTGACCAAAACCAATAAGCTAAAATTATTAAAACACTACCATGACTCATTAGAAACAACAAAAAAGATAAAACCAGCAAAATCATGTCTAACAGCTAAAAATGTAGCTTATAGCTCACATAAACAAATGGGTCACTAAAAGCTGAAACTAGCAAAAGAGTAGCTAAATGCTATAAAGGTAAAAGGAAAGGGGGAAGCTAAAAGTATTAGAAAATTATGGTACCTAAAATAATCAGAACAGTAGCTAAAAACTAAAAATGAAGTATGAAGCCATTTTCAAGGGTTTGAAGATTTCTGGATTTATTTGTAAGGGGGGGTGGGGGGGTGATGCAAATAAAGTTAAGAATTAAAAAAGTATAAAAGCGATAAAAACAAAAGCTCATATGAACGAGCTGAACGTTTTGGTATTAAAAATAGTTAAAATGGCACAAAGTCTGCTGACGTAGCTACAGTTCAAGATGAGGAACTCCTTTAACAGAAAACAATAATGCTGAGTCAGCGTTCACACCATAAAGAGACGCGAGACGAACGAGTCCAAACGAGGATGAGGATCAACGAGGGTTTGAAGGAATGCGTGTCACCCGCAGACTTTCAGGTTCAAAGATCATCTTGTGATGAGTCTTGTGGAGTCTTCCTCAGCTGCATCACATTTCAGCTCAGCATCTCCAGAACAGACAGTTTTTGTCTTTGCTCATGGCCTCACCTTCGTTTGTGCTTCATCACGTACCTCAGAAACCATCCAGGCACCTTGGAGGTTTTGAACTGCATCTTGATGTTGTGTTCTGCTTGTTTCTTTTTGAATTTCTTTTTTTTTCTCTGTATAATTAGAAAATGCTACTGGATGCCTCAAATTTCATCCATCCATCCATCCATCCATCCATCCATCCATCCATCCATCCATCCATCCAAACACTGCCCTCTGGGCTCATTTTCCTTTGACAGGCAAAGTAAAACCTACATCTTGGAGAGATTAAAAAAAGAAACATTTTGACCTTTTCCAACAACGTTCAGTCAGCTCAGCTGGACGGTTTCCTTTTTTTTTTTGTTTTTGTTTGAGACGTTTCGTCCTTCATATTTAAGATGGTTTCATCTTCATCAATAAGATGGTTTCTGGGGGCCGCCCTCTCCCCTGTCGACTCCTCCCAGGCAGCCACAGCCAAAGTGGTTCAAGACCTGAAGGTTCGTGCTCAATAATCCAGGTAAAAACACTGTTAGATTATTTTACCTGTGTTGATATTGTGACACTTTCTTTGTGAACAGCTAACGGTCACTCAGCTCAAAAAGAGCTGCAAGATGAGCTTTAATTCTGGTTTCTCCTTGTAAAAAGTCTTGAATAGAGTTTTGGATTTGAAAGCAGTGTGAACAGAACCTTTCATCGCCTGTCGACGTCTCGTAGGAGCCGCTCCTCCGGCCTGTCAGGTCCAATCAGTTGCGGTCACGCCTAAACGGATCCTGTTATGTCGTTTGTTTTGAATTCTTAAATCAAAACCAACAAATCTGATCAGACTTAATCAATTTTTTTTGTTACCGCGAGAACTGATCATCAGAGGAGGTCCACACTGCTCTCACGCACCTGGAACAGAAGGACTCCTACGTCTGTCTGCTCTTTGTGGACTTCACATCTGCCTCCCCCAAACCCTGATGGACAAACTATTCACACCAGGACTAAGCCCCTCCATTTGCAACTGGTACCAGACTTCTTAACAAACAGACCTCAGTGTCTCCTCCTCCACCATAACCCTCAGGTGCACCTTATGCATTAATTTTGGTTGTGCTTACTGACCTCGAACTGATTTTATGTGGTTATTGTGAACGAGTTGAATAAAGTTTGACTGTTTTGCTTAATGCGCCTTATAGTCCAAAGAATACGGTAAACCTTCTGAGAAGGAATCGATCGCCCCTCTGAGTCTGCTTCAGATTATTAGAACACAGGAGATGGATACATTTCAAAAGGCAAACCGAGGTAAACTTCAAACTATTTTATTTTTACTTGAGTTTGGCAACAAATCTGACGTGAGTTTTATCTTCTATCTGGAAGTTTCTGTCCGGTTCGGGCATCTGAACGAAGGTCTGCATTCACAAGCATCGATGGGCCTTTTTGTAACGTTGACCAAATCTGACACGGAGCATGATCCTCAGTCTTACGTTCCAAAAAGTTTTAAAGTAAGAGGAGCAGACCGCTCCGTCGTCCTATTGTGTGCAGCTCCAGCTCTAAAGTCGTGCCCGAATTTTCTTTTTTTTTTTTTAGAGACGAGTGGATGGATGGTCTCAGTGTCTGCTCGAAGCCGGCTCTGATTACAGACTCCTCGCCAAAATCACGACGGCTGTCAATCACGGTCTCCTTTTAGACCTCTCTGGGTTTTCTTTATGGAGCCTTCGGGCTGCCGTTTATCATGATAACAGTGCAGGGAGACCCAAATAACAATCAGATGCTCACCAGATTGTGAGAAGGCCTCGGGCCGCTGACGTGTTGATTTTTTGTTTTTAGGGGGAGAAATGATGAAAACCAGTGTTTCCAGTCCATAAACAAACCGCTCCAGCTCCTCGTGAAAAACACAGTTCATCGTTTAAGATCGCTCAAAGTCAGATGATGTCTTCTCCATCAGAATGACTGCAAATAAAAAATGTATTAAAAAAAAAACCACAGGTGCCGTTTGAAAATCTTTTTTTAAACTTTGGTTTGAGTGAAAGAATTATTCATATGGAGTCCGACACGATTAGGCAGAGCAGACTCAAGTTCAGCCGTCTCACTTTAACTTCATGGATTTTACAGAAACACATGAACAAGACGATCATTAAAAAGTCATATTTATCATGTGTTTTTATACGTCCAAAAAAAAAAAAAAAAAAAAAAAAAAATATATATATATATCCCTTAGCTCTAAAGATGAAAACTTAAATAGGGTTTTATAATATTAAATTGTTTTTTAGTGTTTCTAGTTGTAGTTTAGACCATAAAAAAGGTAAAAACTGAAGGAATGCATATCGCCCGCCACCTTGCACACCTTAGATATAATAAAGCTGTTGCACAATCTGTCAGTGCTTGGAGAGAGTTGGGGGTCAGTCTCAGCGACTACCACTCCACGTCCGAGCTCAAAATTGAAGTATGTTTTATTAGAATGTGATATCATCTTAATGAAATAAATGTGAATTACAGGTAGTGCCCGAGTTACGAACGAGTTCCGCTCCTACGCCCCGTAACTCGAGGGCTGCCTGTATACGTATTTTGTTTTATTCTAGTATGATATTGTGTTAAAACATGATCTGATTTCCGTTTCCGGTAGGGAATGTAGCTTTTAGTACAAACATCAACATCCACGCACCCGCCATCTTTGGACACAAGATGGTGAGTTTTCATTGGTTGAGAGCTGGGTCACATGAATTAGGGTCGGACTTGTCATTCGTCGAAGGCGGTGACTCCTCCTGGGAGGTGTGGCCAAGCTCTGAAGATGTGCGTCCTAGCTACGCTCAGCGTCGCTGGTTTGTGACCTCATGGGGAGGTACTAACGGCCCAGGGCTGGTTATTTTTGTACCTTACATGCGTGTAAAATAAACCTTCTGCAAATGGATGACGATTGCCTTTCTCAAGTCTGCTTCAGACAAATGAACAATATCTTAACACATTTACAATTTACTGAGTTAAACACTTTGCTAATTTAGTAGTCTCTCGTTTATCGCAGGGATTCATTAGTATAAGTACGATAAGTGAAACACCGCAAAGTAGGAATAGTAGTACAAGTACCACGCCCACTTCTCTGCTGCAGAGCGGAGATATGATACACTGCAGGAGCTTCTCCTGCAGCTGTGGGCTGCACAAAGATGCATGTGCTAAATAATTTAAAATAATTTATTTTAAATAAAAAATTCATGCCAATCGTGCGGCTCATCCATCAATCAGCCAACTGTGTGTCATATCCAGTCTTATTGTGAAAAACCGCGATAACGTGAGTCCGTGATAAACAAACCGCGATGTAGCGAAGGACTACTTCATAGTGTTTCACTGAAATTAATCCTGTGGTTCGTGAGATATTTTGCTAACACAGGGATAAACGCTGAGATTCAAACAATTTAATGTCTACAGATAAATACTAAAAAGTGAGCAAACAGTAAGAACGTTTATGTCGAAATGAATCTTTTCTCATGGAAAAAAAATAATAAACATAATTTCTTGGCTCGTCGCTCACGTTTTGGTGGAGGTTTAAAAATTCCTGAACGATGTTCTACATGAAAATCCGTCACACGCTGTTGAGGGATCAAGAACAAATGCAGGAACAAATTGGAGCAGCTCTCGCTGGCCTAATCCAGAACGGATGAACGTATTCGATGTGGCAGGAGAAATCCAAGCGCAGATAAAGTTACGAGGCAGACTCCGGCTCTGATCACAAACATGCAGATATTCATCCCCGAGTCCAAATGTTTGTGGATCATATTTACGTGGAAAGATGCTGCACATCTGGATACGTTTGAGCTGCCCAAAAAACCTCTCGGAGTCATTTTTTAATATTACAACACGTGCTGCGTTTCATCCAAGCAGTTTTGTTTTTCTTAAAGATAATATTTGTCAGGATATATATAGTATATATTTTTTTACAAATGCATCTTTTGTATTAATGTTGCACGAGTGGAAGAGTTCCAGCTGTGTTCAAACAGACATCGTGCAGCTGTTCTGTTAAAAAAAAAAAAAAACTCTACTCACCTTTTGTTTTTAGTTTGAGGTTCTTCTATAGTTGTCAGTGGTATTGATGAAATGTTTCAGTCTGATTTTGTCATCGCAGAAATCTGCCATTTAAAAAGTTTATACTGTATTTATAAACTAGAGAACCGCATCGTTTGTAAAAATACTGCGTGAACAATTAGCACTAAAGTAAGGCTAAAATTAGATGATGAATAAGTCTGTAATTGCATTGTTCTAGTAAAGCTAAACAAAAGCTAAAGTCAGCAAAACAGTAGCTTCAATTTGCGAAACAGATGCTAAAGAAAGTAATTTGTCCACGAAGCACTTCCAGATAGACCAGTCCTGATAAGATGTTGGTCAGCCGGCACAGTTCTGATAAGACTTCACAGAAGTTCTCTGGAGGGAGGGGGGTGCGACTGACGAAGCTTTTCCTTAGTTTACACGTAGCCCAGGAGAAATGAGATAAGTCAACCTGTTTTTGAGTCTGACCAGGGGAGTCAGATTCAGATTCACAGTTGTTGATTTTTTTCCAGGCAGACTGTTTTACCTTCAAGAACCAAAATGGCCAGTTTTGTGGACATTCCACTGGTCCGTGCTTACGATGCTCCTCTAAGGTCGTCCCCAACATGCTGGCGAGTCCCAGAAGCTGCAGGTGGCCTGAGATTCTCACAAATTGCTTCCATCTTATGGTTTAGCTTGTAAATCTGCTGATTTTGAGTTCTTCCAGCACGAACCAAACCTTCACACAGACTCGGCAGTTCTGCCATTGCCGAAACTGCTGCTGTCTTCTTTAATAGCCGATAACACGGGAATCTGCCAATGCCAGATAACAGAAACGCTGCCATCATATCAATTATACAAACGTCTTGAGCATCCTCCTGAGACAGAACGGAAAGACACATCCGCTCCCAAGCTCCTCACAGGTCCATGATGTGTCCTGCTGCATGAGTCTCAGTGGGGCATGAGGGCTCTCCAGGACCCTGTCGCTTTGTTGAAAAGATTTTGTCGATAAAGTCTGTTGAAGCTCATTTAAAAAAAAAAAAAAAAAAAGGCACCATCTTGAATCAAGTTAACTCAAATTTGAGTCACGGATGAACATCCAGTGAATAATTTCTGAGTTTCATTTAGTCTTGTCCAAAGATTCATAGCATATTTTGCTAACACTCATACAGATAAAGGCAATTCTATGATTGCCCTCCTTTCATAATGATAAATATTTATTAATATCTATAAATATCTATAAATATCTAGGGCAGTGCTGGGCACAGTTCCACTAACAGTAAATAGTAGAGGTTAGTTTTTTGTTTAGTGGATTAGTGTTTTCGCTAACTTTGGAAAACCTCAGTGGAATTACTTTGTAGCTTACGCTAAATTAGGTTTCACCAACTACAAACCTGCTAACAAAATTTGCAAGCTTCTCCCTGTTTGTTGTGGGCGTGTCTCAAAGTCACTTTTAGGCACGCAATTGGCTGACTACGTGTGCGCGTGACAAGACGTGATTGGTCAACGCAACTTCAACTGGAAGGAGACTAAGACGCGACTCAGTCGTAAGCGGTTAGTGGCTTAGTGTCGGCTTGCGCTAAAAAATTTTAATTGAAGTTTAGCATTAGCGAAGCTACGTTTTTAGTTAGCAGAACATGGGTTAGCTGTGATCTTGTGATCTAAGGGGGGAGTTCTGTAAATGCTCTTTTCTATTCAAAAATAAAGCTGCAGCCGTCAGAGGGATTTCTTCTTGTTGAACTCTTCGACTGTAAGACTTTTTATTTTAGTCAGGGATTTTCAGGGTTTTTGACATGTCTGAAGCGCTGCAGTGCAGCTCCAGACGGGCAGGAGGGACCACACCTCGTGAGTTTGGGCTAATTTCCAGTGGCTTGCTTCAGAATTAATTGTATAGATTAATAATAATAATAATAATAATAATAATAAACTTTATTTGTATAGCACCTTCCTACAATGCCTTGCATTGGCCAAGGTGCTTAACAGGATAGAAAAGGTAAAAACAGGTACAATAAATCAATGAACATAAAAACACAGCAGCAATGAAAGGAGGCAGTAGAAATAAAAACACTAAACACTAAAATACCAAAAGTAAGATTATATAGAGCAACATATTTTTATGTCTAATAGTTTTGTCAGGTATTTTATTAACTCGCTGATATTGTCTTAAATGCTGCAGATGGTGGTAAATGAATGGAAAACATTTTGTTTCTTGGGTTTTTATCACTAAAGAACCTTAAAGCATCAATACTGTATTTCCAAAGTGCTACAATGTTAAAAATTATATATTTGTGCGCTCTAAGTCTTGATGTATTGGAAAATATGTCCTACTTGACTGTGGCTCTGCTTTGCATCAAGTTGTACACCTCAGACAACACCAGAGCTACTTCCTTCCCCATTTTCAGTAAATATTTTTCATATAAAAGCAGAGATTTATCACTTAGCAGCCAAACGACGGCGCCGGGGGATAACGCTGCAGTCTGCCCCGTTTTTCTGAACCCAGTTGTTCTGAGAAATGTGAAAATGAAAGAAAAGTGAAGAGCGCTGCCAGTAATTTCTATTTTCCCTGCGTTAACCCCCAACACGTTCTGTTTGTCTGCTGGAAGGTTTGATGGTTTGCTCCGGGGAGCAGGTCACAGGGAGGTGACGGGTCCTGGGCCAAGCTCCAGCAGCGACACCATGAGCCTTTAACCTCAATGAAATTCTTCTTTTTTTCAGGAGTTTCTCGGAGCTTTCGCGCAAGAAAACAGTAGAATTAACCGACTCTGCCACTTTGTTTGTCCTTGGGCTTTTTAAAGAATCATCAAAATAGAAAGTGTCTGTCGGATCAGGCCTTGGAGCCAAAGAAAGTGGGAACTGTGGCAACAAGTCTGGCTGGACCTGGAAGACCACACAAACCCATCTGTGGAGCTCTCCGAGCCTCTCGGCTCTCCACCAGAACACCAGAAGTCCTCAAGGTGTTATTCTTAGCAGGGACAGAATATACTTGTCAAATGATTCACCACACCAAGTACACATCTTCTTCTGAGCCCATCAGAATTGCTGGGTTTGTCTGAACATCAGTGTGATGCTAATGTCATGTTTCAGCTTTAAGTCCTATTAAAAAAAACAGAGCCTGTTGTTGACCAGTCCACAAACCAATAAGGGCCCCGTTCTAATATTATCTTGAGTTTGTAAACACATTATAAAGCGGTTGTGAAATAGTTATGACACAATTTAATACCATTTTTTTTATGACAGCAACATATCTCAAAAGAGTTGTGCTGAGAAATAAGTGGTACAAATAAGAAACAGCTGGAGGAGCTGTTTGTAACTAATTAGGTTAACATGTAACAAACAGGTCAGGGTGTAAAAGGAGTTTTATGGAGAGACTGTCAGAAGTAAAGATGGGCAGAGGTTCTATTAGGCCAGACGTTTTGTTATACAGACTGAGACGGTAATCTTTGTTTGGTATTCACAAATTTGTCACAAAGAGATCGCCACGTTTCCGAAGGCCGGTGAACAATAATGAGCTTATGTACGGAACGTGTTCCTCTGCTGTCCGGCCCAGGTCTACTTCCTCCAGGCCAGTCTACTGCGTCTCCACTTTGTCTCCTTCCACAAGTTCTTCACAGTTTACCGTGTTTTCTGCCTTACACGTTGCACCGCCTTATAAGTCGCATCAGTCCAAAAATGTCTAATAAATTGGAAAAAACATAAATAAGTTGCTTCTCCGTATAAGTTGCATCTATTATGCGTCACCGCTGACCACCTGGAAACATGGGCCGGTGTTGTGCCAAAAAACAATTGGCTGCCAAATGGCGGCCGCGGGAGCGTGCACGGGAGGACTTTAACAAGAATTTAAATAAGGTCACAGAGCTTGCAAATTATGCACAAAAACTGTGACTTATAGGCCGAAAAATACGGTAACTATCTTTATAAGATTTATTTGACTACAGTATCTTTTTAAAAAATCTGCAACATTTCTAAAGATAGCTGACTTTTCACCAGCCTCCACCAGCTGCCCCTCAGTGGAGCAGTTGAAGTAAAAATGACGCCATCGCCGTTCACTCGCTTTTCCACCTAAACACGCCCACAACAAAGTTCTGACCAATCGCAAAATAGATGACGTAGAGAACGGGCTCTTGGAACTCATGCGAGAACAAAATGACCAGACTTTCGTCACGCTACTGTCAACAAGAGCAGATTTCTGTCATTCTCCTGGAGAAGAAGCACAACTTAGGAATAGTTCACCGATCGTAACTATAGGATATATTAGAAGATGTCTAGTCTTAAAAGTAAACAGGAAGTTGGTTCCATAAGAGAGACCACAAGTCAACCTGCAGTCTGAAAGTAAAGTGCTCAGTCAGGAAAACACAGAACAATAGGATCTTTATTATAAGGTGGAGCTTTGTGTGTTAGGAAGGTTTTGAATATGTTCCAACGTTCTCCTCTCACATCAAATTTAATAAAATCCAGTTTCCTGGAAACAGGAAACGCATCTTCCTCGGGCCGAGTTGTTTCCGAACAGCTTGTGTTTGCAGCCTGCCGGCTCCGTGCTGAATAAACATGATCAATATTAGTTGTCTGACTTTCAGCACCAGACTCAATACTCACATCTGACAAAATGCAAGTGGTTTGTCAGACATTGAGCTTAAGTTTGGTAACTTGGCAGCTGAGGGTCTGTCACAACATACTCAGGATAATGCACGAGAGTGCACTGTTTTCAAGGTGAGGGAACACCTGAGAGTAATCTGAAGTGCTTTTGTTTAACCTAACAAAGGCTTTAGTCGAGGTTGTGCCTCAGCTCGTCACGTGAAGGTGCCGCTGCTCGCCGTCAGCGCCGAGCCCACCCAGCGTGCAAGCTTCCTGACAAAGTCCAGCCTTTGTTTTATGCAGAAATGTTGCTTTCCTGCACAGAGTTCGTTCGTGACTGAAACGGTTGCATGAGCTGAGAGATAAAATCGGGGCCACGGTGAAACGCTGCTCGCTGGCCTGCTTCCTCCACAGATTTTTACATAAACAGGGTGGATCCTCTCCACACAGCAGAGAGCTGTCCCGTGGTGCCAACACTCGCTGATGTAAGAATACATGAAACGGTTATTGGAGTTGAGCAATATATTTAAAAAAAAGATTTTAAATACGCTTTCTCGAACAGGATATCACCCCGTTTCCTCTGAAAGCTGCAACACATGTTCTCTGACTAAAATGAAAACACTCTCTGTGACTCAAATGAGCTTATTAAAAGGCTAAACTATGCCTTCAAGAAACAAAACACCAACATTCCTTAAGCGTAAGAGCTTGAGGAGTGATTGTATTAGGAATATGAGGCAGTTAACTTTAAGCAGGTGATGCTAATTGAGTGGTACAGCCCATCTGGAGCTGATTTTAACGCGTCGCTCGATTCCTGTGAGAAGTCAGCGCAGTGAGAAGGATGCAGGAGACCCAGGGTGTACTTCAAGGCTTTTATTGAACAGATTGATTCAGGTGAGGTTCAAGAGAATTCATCTTTTGTCTAGTCACTATTTCTGGTGACAGTGTTGTTTGAAAATGTGCGTCTTCAAAACTTTCTGTTTAAGGATGTTTATGGTCCACACATTCAGGACGTAATCGTTCTGCTGCAGTCGAATCAGAACAAGCTTTATTATTATCACTGCACCGAGATACAGCGAGAACATGTACGTGCAGTCGTCCGAACGATGGGCGGAGTGCACGTAGCTGCTGCTACAAAGCACGGCCCTCTTATCCTTTTCAGAATACTGTACATTTTTTAGATGGAAAAAGGGGCAAAGCCATGAGGAGAGGACCGTGGCATTACAAAACAGATCTCTTCACACATTGTCCTGACAGGACAAGTCATTAAAAAAAAACTCATTTATAAAGCTTGTGGTTTTCTCTTAAATTCCCCCAGAAGACAGAGTTCACACACAATTTTCCATGACTTCATTTATATTTTAGATCTATTGTCTTCAAAGCTGGTGTAACAGGCCAAATGAGCCCCTGCCAAGATTAAACCCATGTGTAGTTTGACCCAGGTCAGAGTATACCCCAGGGTACACAAACCAAACTGTAACTGGGGGTGTAAAACCATTGTTGGATAAAAAATATCCTTTCATTATCTACTTTAAAAGAGTCACACACAAAAACTGATTTTTTTTTTTAACCCACTTTACTTTAAGGGCAGAGTTCACACAGGCTTACACAAATATTTCATTGAAGCCCCGATCGCTAAGATCTGCACTGGACAGTGCGCAGGAAGTAGTTTTATAATGCTCATCAGCACGATGACCTCGACCTCTTACGGAGTCGTCCGGTGCCTGCAGAATCTTCTCTGAGAGAAAGAACTCTGCTCCTCACACACATGGTTCAACACTGATTTTACATTAGCAGTGATAATTTAAAACTTTACCTGAATTCCCCTGACAACCATCTAGACCCATAATCTGGCTTGAGGATTAGCGTTCTTACGTAACTTACCTGACAATGCTAAACCTCCAACAAAATGTTGAAAGATTATCATTCTTGTGTATTTGACTCAATATTACTGATATTGGGGGGTTTAATCTGACCTGAGGGGCATGAATAGGCCAATTTATACCCCAGAGTAAATTGGACTTGGTCATAGTACACCCAGGGTTTAATCCAACTTGACTTTAACCCCAGATATAGTCCAGAATGGGGGTGCACGCCAGAAGGGAAGGGCATTTTTAAATGATATCCTCCATAAAACATTGTAGATGCACGATAATTAAGATTAATATGGGTAGCTATGGCTGAGTGGTTAGAGCAGCCGTCCTCCAATGAGAGAGTTGGGGGTTTGACTCCACCAGCAGTCACATGTTGACGTGTCCCTGGGCAAGACACTGAACCCCTCAGTGCCTCCGATGTGTGTCCCAGAATGTGATGTGACGCACAGATGTAGGATTTGCTCAGATTATCTTTGTAGAGATGTAGTAGAGTGCTGTATGAATGTGTTGGAGGTAATTGAGGGCACAGATTGTGCTGTAAAGCACTTTATCTTCATGAGATAAAGGCGCTAAATAAGTGCAGTCCATTTGCCATTCAGTTTGTCTGAGGCTTACTTTTCAGTCCGTCTCTTTTAAATGTTCAGTCAGGGAGTGTGCGTTTACCCCAGGGACTACAATGGCGATGACTAGAAAAGAAACCTGTCGATTGCTGTATGAGCCGTGTCTTTTTCATGTTGACATGGATGTGTAACCGGCACATCAGGGTGCGGGTTTCATGTGGAACCAGTTGAACCACAGGATCAACATTCGGCGCAGCATGTGCACTGGAACGGGCCTCGTGAAGGAGAGATGAAACGAGCGACAGTACCACAGGCACAAATGCTTGGAAGAGGATCTGAAGATCGGCTCATTCAGCTACAGAGCCCGTTCTGTCGCCAGTTCCCCCTTTTCTTACTTTCTAATAATTAGAGCTGGGCCACAGATGTGCATTTGTCTCTTTTTTACTCTGCTACACTGAATGTAAACGCAGGATATGAGGATTTAAAGAAGCATTTATTTGATATAATTAAAAACAAGGAAAAGATTACAGATTGTGTGAGGGAACGCATAAGGGCTTAAATTAATTGGACCAATCTTCAGTCATGGGCAAGAAAAAGGAGAAAAATGTGACACTGAATGTTTCAGGTTTAAGCTTGAAAGGAACCGGATAAACGAGTCAACAAGCAATAAATTGACTGATGAAGTGAAGAAAAATCCAGGTTGTTCAAGGCCAAAAACACCAGCTAAAAACTGGATATCCTGTTACTCACCAATGAATCATTTTCCCCGTAAACAATCATGAAACAGAAACTCTCACATGGAATCAGGTAAGAAAACATTTCACTGCGCTTTTTTTAAATTTTAAAACAAACAATAAAATCTTTTTCTGTGAAAACTCTGATTATTGTAGCTGAAAATAAAGTTTCAGAAATTAAACAGTTCATTGGTGCTTTGGGTCCATCTGTTAGGACCGGCCTCCATTTTTGATTGTGCCATGTCTAAAAAAAAACAAACATGTAAAACAACCAACTAGAAACTGCCACTTCCATCTCAGGAACATCTCAAAACTGAGAGCTTTGTCAAAAACTGAACTTGAGAGGATCATTCACACGTTTATTTTTCTCATTTGGACGATTGCAACAGCTTATTCACAGATTTAACCAAAAAGGAGCCGAACCGCGGTCAGGCTGTCCAGAACTCTGATGACGATGGTTAATTCTTTTTTTTTTTAAATGAGCTCATGTCACGTTTTAGCTTCCCTTCACTGGCTCCCGCTTCATTTACAAAAATCTAGTTTTCACTTTTAGAGCTTTCTTGTGGATCCGATCTGATCCAGGTCCACCATCTCGCATGTTGAGGTCATCATTGTTGGTGTACCCGGCACCCATTTCAAATCTCCTGGGCTCGTTCCACGCAGTCGCACCCAGACTTTGGAACAAACTGCCCCCAATCATTACTCAGCCAATTGCAGCTATGAAAGGTGCTGTAAATAAACGTTACTTACTTAAAAAGTGGTGCGAGAGCGAGTGATGTGCAGATCGGTACTGAAATATTAATACCAGAACTTTATGCTCGAGAATAGATTCAAATTATCATTACCTTTATACTTCAGTCGTTTCAGGTATTGCATATCATTAATGGGAACGTAGCGGAAAGTAACTAAACTATTGAGATCTTGTCTACCATATTTTTTGCCCTATAAGTTGCAATTCTTTTCCATAATTTACACGTCCTGCGACTTAAACACCGAAGCGACATATTTATGTTTTTTTCCTATACTGTATTTATAAACCAATTTTTGGCTGGGATATGACCGTTATCATTCAATCTGACATTGAAAATATTGAACACTACCATTTTCAGCCACTAGATGGCACTCGAATAGTATGGCATGCCGTTGTCATGTAATGAGCAAAAGTGGCTATTAGTGGCACAATCAACTTGCCATAGCCTGCCACCTTTGTCCAGCTCGCCTGGAGCAGCCGTCAAATCAGCTTCATTTCGCTGCACCGCTCCGGTGAAATGCAGCTGATTTGACCACTGAAGTGCATTTATTAAGGAAAAGGTCAACTGAGACACACCTTTACTATAAATTCGAACAAACAAATAATTGTTTCTAAGTGCTAATCTTGTTAAATTCTTGTTAAAGTCTTCCCATGCACGCTCCCATGGTCGCCATTTGGCAGCCAATCGATTTTTGTCACAACACAGGCCCACATTTCTGGGTGGTCAGTGGTGACAGGTAATAGATGCGACTTACACATAATTGGATTGATGCGACTTATAGGGCAGTGCGATGTGTACGATGGAAAATACGGTAAATGATGCACGGTTGGTGGGAACTATTTGTTCTTCCGCGTGCGTAAGTGTGTGTGTGAGTGAAGTGGCACGCTGCTCAGTCAGTCTTTCAGTAGAAGCTCAGCTATGTTGTAAATGAGGCCACTACCTCAGTATTTTCCATTCATTCAACCTTTATTTATACAGGTTAGTCCTGAATTTAAAATAAATACATTACTTTGATGTCTTCTATGACTTTTGTAACTTGTATACTTTTCAAAATATTAAAATTTGTATCTGATAGAAAGACAGTGATGCTTCCCAGTTTTCTCTTATGCTTCTTTTAGCTTCTATATTGCAAAACTTAGCTCATTTAGAGTACGTTTTTTGCGAATGTTGGCTTGTTGCTATTCATTTTAGTGTGTAGCTACAGTTTAGCAAATTTTAGCTTCTGTTCCTGTTTTAACTTTGTCAATTCAGTTTTAGCTTTAACAAAATTTGAGCAGGAATTAAGCTCTTGCTGGTGGTGTTCGATACCACGATTCCCGATTCAGAGTCAAATTCAGGCTAGTATCGGCGTTACTGATACTTTTGTAAATAACACCTAAGGTATCTGGTAAAAAAAAAAAAAAAAAAAAGCAGAATATGTCAAATCAAAGCTTCATAAAGAATAGCAGCCTCATTGAGCTGAACGTTTTTGATGTGTGAATGGACACAATAGCACAAAGTGTGCAAAAGTGGTTTGATGCTCAAGTCAAATGGAAGAAACAAACAATGTAAATGTGAGTGCTGACTCAGCATTCACTGAATTAGACAATGAGATTGCAGCTAAAGTACACTTTAATTCAGTTTACTAGAAAAGTGCAACTTAAATCCATTCAAACTGTAAAAGTGTGACGAGTCCAAGTGGCGGCAGCATGGACCCAACGCAGGAACACGTCTGCTTTGACTCCATCCTCACTTGTAAACATTTCCACGCAGAGCAAACCGGCGCTGAAATGAACCGCACTCCGTCACTCGAAGTCCAGCGCCGTTATTGATGAGATTTCAGAAACGAGCATCCTGGATTCCTTCAAACCTCGTAACCTGCTGCTTCCTGACCTTCGGCCCTCCCTGCTGAGCCGAGGCCTTCGTCTCAGCCTCGGACCAGAGACGCTGCTCAACTTTCTGTGTGAAATTCTCAACAGAAAGTGATGGTTTGATTCAGCTGGAGATGGGAGGCCTGTTGTTTCACTAGGGGGCCCCCGAGGGACCACGCAGCTGGTCCGCAGTAATTGCAGTGCAAAGGAGCGTGGAAAGAAAAGGACTGGTGCAGAAGGTAGAGAGACTTCAGCAACCCTGATGGATGTCATGCTGTGTTCCTGGTCCATCGCAGGTGTGGAGGTCAAGTCTTGTGAAACATAAAATAGCATTTGCATCAACACTTGGAGACGCAGACTTGGAAGAGTTCCCAGGTCTGTCTGTGCGGCCTCATTCCTACTCTTGATGTAATTCCCCGTTTCTCTAGACCTGCTCAGTTTAAACTGGGAGTTTGGCTCCACCTAGTGGTCACTCTTTGTATGGATCAGTTTGAGAAGCCACTAGTTTTAGGATTCTTAGCTTTTGCTGATCACTTTTTGCTTCAATCAACAAAAAAAAAAAAAAAAAAAACAAGGATTTTGTGTGTGTGTGTGAATGAATGAGTTGCAATACGAGTGTTCTCTTTACAGAACTGAGCCTTTGCCTGGGGCTCAAGAACAGAATCGAATTGAATACATTCAGCTTTTTCCAGGCGTTTAGGCAGGACTTTTAAGGGGTTAAATAAAATACAAATTTTACTTTATATTTTCTTTATTAAAAAAAAAATGCAAGAACACTTGTGAAATGTAAATCTACGACCAAAACCATCCTAAACTCATGGTTTTCCAAATTAAAATGAATAACTTTGCATGTGTTCTTTTACCCTTTCACCAATACAGTATTAAGAAAATAAAATAAAAAAGCAAACATTTAGATTTTTTCATCTCATGGTTTAAAAGATAAAGGAAAAACATTTTTTAACAATGAAAAATAAAACATGGTTCTTTGAGTATCATTTAGTTCAGTTTGCTTCCTGATGTGGATAAAAGATCAAAACTCCAGTCAAATAATTTTGTTCCATATTTTCAACGTTCTTCTAAAACAAGCAGAGTTAATTTTCCATCATAAGTTGCAACACATTTGGTTCTTTTTAACTTTCCTTTGTGTTCACTCTAACTTTAAGCACAATAAAACACACTTGTTACACCGAGACAGTAACATCTCATCCATTTATTTCTTAAACATAAGAAAACCAATAATTTCAAATCAAGTGCACTTCATCGTTCTTCATCCAACAGTTTGAAGTGAAACACAAACCCAGAAACGTCAGTCGGTGCTGTAAGGCTTTGGGTGGCGATGCTTCGTTGAGATGACGGGACACGTGAAGGTATCTGCAGCCGGTCCAACCTCGGCTGCATCTTCACAAACAGAAACGCGACGCTGACCCTGTGACGGAATCCGAGGAGTCGGGCAGTTGGCTCACTTGTGCCGAATCGCTCGCTTTGAGCCGTTTATCACAACGAAGGCGAGAAGATGACAGATGTGGGGTCAGCTGGGCCAAACGGTATTTGTGGGTAATTTCCAGCACATGTTGGAAAGTCCTCAAAAGCACTAAAGGGTAGAGATTACCACATCGTGGACGATTTAGAGGAGCCGAGCCAGATGAGTTTCCATTCTGCGAGATATCAACTGACCGTCGTGTTGGACAACAGATGGTCGAGTTTCATCGCTTGGGACCAAGAATTTGAGCGAAAATCACAGGAAATTACCTAAAAGTCAAATGAGGTACTTTTCTGTGATAATAAACACGACTACCTGGATGTGTTTGACTGAGCTAATGAGTTACAATTACAGCCTGGGCCAGCTGACTCCCATTCGTAGGCGATTCACCCGAGAGGAACACAGAGGACGACGTGGCGATGTTTACCGGAATGCTTGAAGTGCGTCGCAGGCAAACTTGAATTTAAATCCTACTGTACATATAAACAAAAAGAAATAAACTCCCAAGATACCAACATCCTTGTAACAGGACGACAAACACATGAACAAAAAATACATTTTTACATCAGCAACATGAACTTTTTACATTCACTGTCCAGTCGTTGCACTGTAATATAGGCCAGTTAGATTCAGATGCAGCAGTCGTCTCGTGTTACATACTCAGCTTATAAACCGATACACGTTAACGGAATTTCACATTCTTGGTAATGTGTAACGTCTTCCACAGATTAATGCTGGTTGTAGGTACACAAATGTATATACAGTATTTTGATTTTCAAAGGTACTCGTTGCAAAGGTAGAACCTTAGTTGGTTACAATTTATAATCAAATGTTGTAAAAGGCTGCCAACGACGTGGTGTGTGTTTATCTATGGAAACAACCGAAGCTGTTGAACATCTAAGAGCCGTTTGGGATTGAGAAGTCTGACAATGTTGATGTACAGTAGTCCCTCACTTATCGTGGGTGTTACGTTCAAGACACCACTCTTTTCTTTTTCTGAGGCTGTCTGTTGCACGCCTGCCTGTTATATGTCTCTGGGACACCCCCTCCTTTCTCTTTCTCAGGTGTGGCAGACAGCCTCGGAAAGAGAAAGGAGGAGGTGCAGATGAACAAATGTGGAATATCAGAGAAAATGCTTAGGTAGAAAAATGCAAATCCGTTTTTTTTTTTTTTTTTTAAGTGGCTGAGTGTGGCTCGCTCAGGTATAAGACAGACCCCCCCCACCCCCCTTCTCTTTATGAGGCAGTCTATTATAGCAGAGAAAGAGAAAGGAGGGGGCACAGATGAAAAAATGTAGAATATCTGATAAAATGCTTAGGTAGAAAAAAATAAGTGAATCAGTTTTACTTAAGAGAGAGTGGCTGAGTGAGACTCACTCAGGTATAAGACAAACCCTCCCACCACCTCCTTTCTCTTTCTGAGGCTGTCTGTCTCGGCAGAGAAAGAGAAAGGAGGGGTTGGTGTCTTGTCTTTCCACATTGCCAATCGTGTCGTGTGTAATCTTACGATGAAAAACTGTGGGAAAAGCAAGACCGTGAAGTAGTGAGGGATTATTGTATCTGTACGTTTTTATTCAAATTAGAGTAAAGTATGCAGAGGAAAATGACCTTTTGTTTACATTGAGTGCATGCCCACATTTCAGCATATTCCTATACATGTATTTGAAAAACCCTTTCAAACCCCATTTGATGTTTTTTGGGATGACCTTTTTATGTTCTATCATTTGTAATGAGTACCTTTAAATGTATAGCAAAAATGTGTCAAACATGGAAAATATTAATATTGTGACCAGAAATAATGAAAATAAAGTACACGAACCACAGAATGTGTTGAACAACAGGAGGCAGTGTTTATCTGTTACTCAACTTTGATTTTGTTGCATCTTTATCTAGTCCCTCGTTTTAACGTTGGCAGAAAACAGGAAAGTGTTCGAAGCCACAGCAGGTCTATGAAGGCAGCTGATTGTGAACCAATCTGACAACTCTCAACCCAAAGACCCAACAACTTGGGCACTATTTGAATGAACCAAGCCAGTTTTAAACAATGGAGTCAGTTTTGTGTTTTGATGTAGTTCCTTGCGTGTGGTGTGGGGGGTTTATGACGAGCTGATGGGAAATGAAGACCCGTGCATTAAATCCGATCCTAAATTTGAACTCATGTTTCTGATTTATCCTCAGCGTTCGCACCGGAGGCGGAATCAAACGTGCGGCTTCAACTCGGACATTCAAAACAGGTCTGAGTCGACTAGAACAAAAGATTAAAACTGCAGCTGTGTTCTCACTCAACAAAGTCTGCGGTAACGCCTAACTCCTCGCGAGAACATTGACGAGTCAGATACCCCCGCTCGCCTCCAACAGAACGTCTGTTTTATAAGACGCATTTCAGATCTTCCCATTATGTCTTTCTTTATCCTTATTTACACTTCCTGGGTTAGGAATGCCCTTTTCTTCCCCACAACTGTATCTGTTTGGATATAAAACATCCAAAAATATGTTAAAATATTAATCCTAAACCCAAAACATTAAATATGAAGATGCATTGTACCTAAAATGTTATTAGAGAGGTTAAAGACATCAAATTTTTGTCTAATATTAAATAGTCAAATGATATTTTCTTTTAAATTATGCTCTTTTTTAAAAGAGATGGAAAGTTTCCCAACAGGAAAGTTCCTGAAGAACCTTTTAGGCAATGATTTGTGAAGTAAAATACAAATCTTTAAAATCAATCAGCCTGTTTTGTGCCAGCAGGTGGCGCAAGCAGCACAGCAACGTCTGCAGAGATGATCAGCTTCCTGACTGTGAGAATGTTGAGTGAAATTAATGCAGATTGTTACATTACTGGACTTGAATGATTCTGTAAAATCATTTCATCCAGCTCTGAACAAAATCAGGCGTTGACGCTAACAAACCGGAGCCGAGACGAGCTGGAAATGTTCAAATGTGTGAAGACACCAGAGCGTCCTTGCATGTGATGGTATGTCTGCTGATAATTTATATGCTTCCACGTGCATCCTGCTGTACTTTACGAAGGAATCACTTCAATGAGCACAAACTATAAGAACACATTAAGTATTCTGGCAAAAAATAAACATAATAAAAAATGACAAAGCATTTTTCATGCACATCATATCGGAGCATAAATGCACATGTAGGTTGTTAAACAGAAGGAATGGATGATTTATCCTCATACAGGTGGGATATTTAAGAACAAACAGACAATACCTACAGGTTATAGACACATTGCTTATACATTCATATATGTCAACACTTAATATGTATATACAGTATACATATACATATATATATTCAAATGGATACAGATATATCAAAGGAGGAATAAATAGTGCCATTAATGAGGTGGAAAACTGTTTTAATTGTATTCCCACCAAAATATACAGTCTGAGGGGTGGGATACGGAGGCTGAGGTGCAGTTTTACTCCCACGGTCATAGATCTGATGGGATCCACTGACGCCCCCTCACACCACATACTGCCTGCTATTTTAAAATGTACTGTTGAACTAAAGTTGCTATATGTAACTAGTACTGTTTGGTTAGTCATACTACAGTAAATGTGGTTACGCTCTGTTTATATATCTGATGGGGTATTGACATATATTGCAATGCTTTAGTGTTCATAAACAAAAAGAGGGTTTTGTTTATGTGTGCAGAACTTCCTGTTTGGCACACATTTGGAGGTGGGACGGGCGGCATGTTGTGTGTGGACCTCTGACAAACTGTGTTGGTCAAACAGTGGTATCTGATACCTGCTGAACTGGCAGTGGACCTCTCTGTTGTGATGACTGGGGGGTTCTCTTATAAGCCAATGGCATCCTTCCCAGAGGACACATTTTCACACTGAAGGCCTCTAGTTTGAATCAAATGTCGGATGTAAGCGTGAAGCTGGGTGAGGAACGTTCTGATCTGAGGAGCTAATGTTCACACCACACCGGTACTTCTTCACATTCTGGCCCTTTCTTCCATGTAGTCTGAGCAGGCAAATGAAATGCTCTTAAGGCCTAGGAGCAACTAGTTAAAGCAGTTTTCTCTTTGCACACATCACTAATGTTTAATGTCGATTTAAATGTTTTCAGGTACACAACGTTGTCTACCTCATGAACAGAATGGGACCGAGCTAGTGAGGCTAAAAATGAGAAGAATTGTATTTATTTTTTTTGTATTTCAGGGTGATGTATCTGCTTTGGTGTCTGCCCTGGCAGACATACGGACTTTAATAATTTACTGTATTATAATAATGTATCATGAGATTAATTGGTTTATTGTTTATCGCGACAGGCCTATGCTTCAGCTGTGCTGAAAGTTAAAGTTAAAGCAGCCATGACTTGAAAGTAGTCCGCATGCGCCCTCTGCTGGATACATTGTACAATTTCACCATTTGTAAGTAAGGACATAACTGGTTCCCAGTGTTTGTATTGGCCCATAAAGCACAATTATCACCGATACGATACGTCCCCAAACATCTATATCGGCCTAAAGTATCAGCCCTAGACACATCGGTCGAGCTTTAGTGAAGATGATCCTAATGCTGAAATCAAATGAAATAAACATATCACTCTACAAGGAACGCCCTAGAGGAGACCAAAAATGTCTCTCTTTAAAAAGAGGATATTTAATATCTTCTCTCTGTGGAGACTGACTGAGCTTACAATCCAAGTAAAGGAACATTTCTCACGTGTGTAGTTACCTACAGCTCCAACACGAGCAGCCCCCCC
>JARVGV010000527.1:26008428-26038257 GCA_031762435.1 Hypsolebias longignatus | reverse complement strand
AATTTTAATATATTTATAAGTTTGTTTGCAAAAACTAACATAGTTCAATTATACAAGATATATATGTTGTGCCATTTAATGCAAAGTTCAAACATCATGTCAGTGCGCCTTTAAACCAAATGTGGAGGAAACTTTGGCCTTGGGTTAAAAATGCGATCTGAGCTCACACAAATTCACTGACCATTTGGATCTTTGGTGAGAAAAACTGGTTAACAAGTTAAAAAGTCAGTCATAGTTTACAGCACTACAATTTCTAGGAAGTCAGTCAACACTGACAGTCAAAAAGAAGATTAAAATGTGTTTCTGTCTAATAGAAATGCAACTAAGAGGTTACATATGCTCTAGTGCAACAATCAGTACTCTGACAGCAAGCGCTGACATTTTAGGTTTTAAAATAAGATCTGACCAACACGATTTCCTGCTTTCTGTGGAGATATTTCAAAGGAAAGAAGGGAAATGACTGAACTTAGAAGAAAACAAGTTTTTTTAAAACAAGGACTCAGACTGAAAAAGTCTTTTGGATAAAAGACTAAATGTTTCAACAATCCGTCCAGAGGACCTGACTCAACCTGGTTAGAAAACAAGAACGTTTACACATTTCAAATGTCATGTTTAAGTGCTTTAAAAATTATTTTGAACATGTTTAGTTTTAATATCACATTGCTGTGAAGTTCTTTACTCTGAAAGAAGTGGTTCTGTTTACATGTATGAACATTTTTACCAGTTTATCACATGAAAACGTTAGTTTCTATTAATAGAAATGCAGTTTTCTCTTGATTTACTTTAAGTATTGTTGAACTGTGTCGTATCTCCAGGTGCACTGATTCCCACTAATCTAACCTCTGATTAGTTGTGAAAAACATTTTGATCCTGATCTTCTGATGTCAATTTATTTGACAAAACTGGCATGATTTTCCAGTTGAGTTCGACTGTAACTAAAGCTGGGATTCAATTCATCCCATAAAGGCTGAACATGAAACAAACATGTCACCAATCTCCTGTTTGTAACCCAAATGATTATATTTGTAGAAAATGTTTTATATTTCCTCACGTTCAGCTTTACTTTTTTGGTTAACCTCCAACAAATCTTATTTGAAGGTGGTTTAGTTTGTGTAAGTAAACAGGGTCTGTTGAACCATGTTCCTGGTGTGTGTTTTGTACCATCATTAACAAAAACAAGATCAATGAATCACACAAAATGATACAAGTCGTGGTATTATAAACTTTTAGAAGCACTCATCGAGACATACAAACCAGTGGTTGAAAAATCTCAGTAATGTTGACTTTGTGCCTTGAGGGGGGACAGAAACCTAAACCAGTATCTCACTGGGCTGAGACTAGCTGCTGACTCACAACTGGGATAAAATACCGGTAGGCACATTTTTGTTGCTGAAAAGTATGACTTGCAAGAGGCCTTTTAGGCCGTCCTCATTGGAAGGAAGCAGAAAGTTAATGTTAGGCCACGCTGACCTCTAAATACACTAAACAGACTATAGATTCTGCTG
Organism: Hypsolebias longignatus; assembly: GCA_031762435.1. Lineage (NCBI taxonomy): Eukaryota > Metazoa > Chordata > Actinopteri > Cyprinodontiformes > Rivulidae > Hypsolebias > Hypsolebias longignatus. The sequence continues at coordinate 26,036,752 of JARVGV010000527.1, read as the reverse complement.
CCTGGCATGGTCTAATTCCTGGGATGTTCTGACACTTTTTTATAACAGGTTGTTTAAAAAAATCAACAAGCTGGGTCTTTTTGTCTCCATTATCTTGTTGCTGGAACGGGGGGGTGGGGGGTGGGGAATGGTGGTGCAGATGTTGGAGAAGAGAGGCCTGTGACTGGAAGGTCACCGGATCAACTCCCCAGACCAACATCATCAAAATGTGGGTGGGAAAGATGAAACACCCCCACCTACCTCCACCCTCACTTGCCCCACTCTGAGCCCTTGAGCTAGGCCCTTAACCTTCACCATCTGCTCTCCCGAACTCCCTAGATGTCAGCTCTTTGCTCCACACAGGGCTGTGGTAGATCAGTGGTTGTGTCAGGAAGAGCATTCAGCGTAAAAACAATCCCCAAGTCTTCGTTCAAGTTAGTTCACTGTGGCGACCCTTGAAGAAGGGAGCAGCCGAAAGAAGAAAACATATGCTGTATATATTTTATATTTTAACAGTTTCTCACTAAATTTTGAGTGTTTGAAACTGGTGAACAGTGCAGCTGCGTTTTGTGTGACCCGTTACTGAAAATCACAACTTACAATTCTGTATTTTAGAGCACACTTCATTCTGTTGCACACCTCTGCCCACGTCGTACCCAACTGGGCAGCTGCCCCCACGTTTATGATTCATATTCGTCATCTGTTTGTTTGTCAAAGCTGAACATTCAGAGCTGGGGCTTCTGACTCGAGCTCTCTAGAAGCAAGGGAAAAAACAGAGAAGGGTTTGAGACGCTCATGACAACACATTGACTTCTTTTTAATGTGCTCTAAATTCAGGCCACGAGAGTGCAATCCTCTGCTACTCACGCTGAGAAACCCCAACCCTTAGATGGAGCTCAGTACCTCCCTCACAGTGAACAGTACAATAAAAAAGAAGTTTTGTTCATATAGCTAGTAAAAAATAATTTGACAAAACTAAAAATGACACTGTCTGTGCTTTGCCCTCGCGGTCGAAAACAAACCTCGTCTGAAGGCGATTAGTAGCCTTCACTGCACGTTTAGGAACAAATGACACCAAATTAGCTGCTTTTTCTCAATATTTTCTGTTACATTTACTGTGTCACATCCTTTAATAACAATAAAAGCCAACTTATTCTAAAAACTGTCATCAGTTCAATGAATTAAGAGAAAGTGACACTTTTCCTGTTTTTGTGTGAATTTAGAAAACTTTCTGAGTTAATTTGGTGCAGAGAAGCTAAAAGAATATTTAACTGTATGTTCTGAGCATTGCTTAAAAACAATATGTATCACCACTGATGCAGTAAAAACACTGAGTTATCACATGTGAGAAGCTTGAGCCTGTAATTATTTGGCATTAAATTGTTATAAAACTAGTTGGATGTTTGTTGACTCTTCTGGTCTTTGATAAAATGATTAAACAGAGGACTATCAGATTATCCAGACCTTAGTGGTTTGAGTGGTGAGTTCTGACTGAGACACAATAAAAATGTAAGAAAAAAGACAAAGCAATAAATAAAGCTGACTTTGTATAAATAGAGTTCAGGTTAAAATATTGCTAATGTTCGTCTTTATACAATATAAATGCTGCATTAAAAAAACCCTCCAATGGTTTGCATTTACAGTTTATATCATTTTCACAGGGTTTCAACAGAAACTAGCTGGATGTTCATGAGATGAAGTCTGTGAAATGTTCGGCTACATTAAAGCGACGGTCGGCTGTGGGCTCAGACAGATTCCTCCAACCTGCCCGTGGAGCATGGCCGCACTCGTTCAGCGAGTTTCCTGAGATGGGTCCAAGGGAAATCAAGGTGAGTGTTTTTACAGGTAAGGTTCTCCAAATGTCCGGCGACACTCCATGACGCCTGCGCTCGGAGGACGGTCACAGTTGCGGGTCAGCTTCACCAGGTGCGGCGACAGGCGGTCGTACGCCAACTTGTACTCTCGATCAAAGACGTCTGAAAGACAAGAATATCATCTCACTGCATTTGTTTGATTGGATTTGAATTTTATACATTTTTCTTCACAGTCAAAAAAAAGAATTTAATATCACGTACCGTAACTTCCAGACTATAAGCTGCTACTTTTGTTACAGGCTTTGAACACTGCGGCTTATACAATGCTGTGGCTGATTAAGGATTTTATTTTTATTTTTGTGGGGTGGGGGTGGGGGGGAGTAGGCTAATTATTAATTAATTAATTAACTTTATGCATCCAAAACATTTAGCCTCGTCACACCCGGGTGCTTACACAGCTGCCCAATACACGTCCCTATTGGGGGGTGGGTCCTAAATTGCTCCTTTTCCATTAGTAATGGTACAGCACGACTCGACTCAGCACGGTTCTGAGACTACCTTTATAACTAAAGGTAAAAAAACATCTGAACAATGAAATTACCAAACAGCCACAGTGGACCAATGAAACCAAGTTTCACTGGCCTACTGTGGATATGCTGGTGAAGATTCTCAGTAATGAACATTTTTTGAGTCCACTGTGGATGTTTGATTGGTTTAACTTAATTTCCCTCCTCCCCTTTCTCTCCTCCCCTCCCCCTCCCTGCAGGAGTCCCCCCCTTTGTTATACACAACAAAGTGTTTGTAGCCACTCAAAGTGTGTGAATCATTAATTTAATCAATCACGAATTGGCCTTGAGATGAAAGTGACATTGAGAGTGACACTGAAAGAGACTGAGGACGTGTGACGACGTTTTTCTGAGGCTGTTCAATTCTGACATTGAAGAAGACGACTTTAGTGGTTTTAGTGCTCCGGACGAAAATGAAGACAGCGATCAATGATGTCCTGTTAGGCTACTGTATTTTTTATTATTAAACCAACCGAGTAACAGGCACTGTTCAGAAAAAAAAATCATTTACTGTATGTATTTGTGTATATTACTAGTATGTACAGGTAGTCCTCGACTTAAGGCGCCCTCGACTTACAGCAACTCGGACTTTAGAACGGGTGTGCGGCGCAGCGTTAGCATACATTTTAAATGTATTTCCTCGACTTGCGGCAAAAAATCCGGACTTACGAACGGGTGCGGCACCATGTGTAATGAGTTCCGACTTACAGCAAAATCGGGTTACGAACGGTTTGTAGTTACGGAACCCGTTCGTAAGTCGAGGACTACCTGTATTTAATTAAACGTTAAAAAAATATTTTTGTGTAAATATCTCATGTTACATGTGAACACGTGGTTTATAGACAAGCACAGCCTATATATGTACAAAATTGTTAGTCTTTTTAAATTTAGTGGGCGCAGCATACTTTGCATATTCAAGTGCATTCAATAGTCCGGAAATTACAGTAAAAACAGTTAAACTGCTTTCATATGTGGTAAAAACAGATTACAGAAATTAATCTAGAAATTGTTTATTTTTTTATGTTTAGTTGTAAATTTAAGGAAAAGTCTTGTGTGTATAATCAGGATGCTGGTGAAGATTCTCAGTCATCCAGGACATGATAAAATCAAAAAAGGTTCAATACAGAATCAACTGGACTTTATTTGTTGTTATTATAATAATATAAACAGGATCACAATAGTGTGATAGCTTGATAAGCATTCACACTATTAACAACGCCTCGTGTTGACACGTGAGCAGATTCACGTGGAGGGAAAATGTATTTACACTTTTGCATCCGTGTGGGGCAGGAATGTGGCTTTTCAGCGCTGAGTGGGTGAAACGTGAAATGATGAGTTTTCGCTTGTGCACTTTAATCGTGCTCCACCCGGGACCCACTTTAAAATCCCACTCCTGACTCTCCTGCAAACACCAGCAGCGTCTGTTCAGGAGCTGCACGACTCACATCAACTCTTCTTCTAGGCCCTGAAGCATGTTGTTGTTTTGCTGAATTATCCAGATGGTCTTTGCATGTGCTGAACTCCATCATTTCGAGCCGTCTCTACATTCATTGTCATGCATGTGTGCACGTGCGTGCTCCTTTTATCACAGAACCAGAGCATCTCAGTCAATCTGAGCTCCTTTTAGCTGCACTGACCTGCTCGGTCCGGTCTCAAGCTTCGAGGCAGTGAGGACTGTTTGTCTCATGTCTGAGGATTTTCAACAATAGACTTTTGTAAAGACGGGAGAAGAAAAAAACGTTAGTGTTTGATAAAACTGGAAAGTTTATCCAGATGCCAATTAGACCAAATAACATGAAGAAAAAAATTACTTCTTGGGATTAAAGCAACCATCACAAGAAGAAACGATGTGATCATTGTGATTAATGTGTGAATGTTTATTCACACTATTGTGATCCATTTTTCTTCTGTACATTTTAACTGTGATTCTCATCCCACAGTTTTCAGCTATTTCAACAAATCAGGAATCAAAATGTTCGGCTCTTTCAGGACAGTCCTGCTATGATTTTGTTATTGGTGCAACTTTAGCTTTTTTAAATATTTAGCCTTTTCTGCCATTTTGTTTTCATAGAAAATGAACTGAGCTCGTTTTACATCCTTCAGATCTGTTTACAACCTTTTACTGCTCCGTTCACATTTTGTTCTGCTTCAGCTACTTTCAGCTCCATTCTGCACATTTAAACTGTTTTTCAGCTACTTTCAGCTGTTTTGTGCTCCTTTAAGCTTATTTCTGCTAACCACAACATTTTTGTGCTTCTCCCAACTTGTTCCTGCTCATTTCAGCTTGTTATACTCCTTTCAGCTTATTTCTGCTATTTCAACCACAATTTAACTGGTTTATGCAAATGTAGGCTTTTTCAGCTAATTCCACATTTTTTGTACACATGTCCTAATTCGACAAATATGTGCTCTTTCTACTTCCTTCTAATTTCATCTTATTTCAGCCCTTTTAGCTAGTTTTCAGCTGATTTTTACTAATTTAAGCATTTTTCAGATAATTTCCACTTTTTTGTGCTCATTTATGCTTCTTTCAGCCTAATTTGGCAAACGTGGTATTTGTGCTTTCTTACGCTAATTTAAGCTTGTTCTACCTTTTCAGCTATGTTTTTATCTATTTGTTTAGCTAATTTCAGCTGTTCAGATAAATTGAAGTTTTTCTTGGTAATTTTTTTTTCAGCTGTTTTCAGATAAATTCAAGTTTTCCTTGGTAATTTCTGCTACTTTCAGCCTTATGAACTTATTATAAGAATTTTCTTCTTCCTTCGGCACCCTTTTCATTCCATGTTTTTTTTTTCTTTTTGATGAATGAATACATGAACGTCCTTGTGCTAATTTCAGCTTGTTATGCTCCTTTCAGCTTATTTCTGCAAGTATCTGCTTTTCTCCTAATTCAGCTACAATTGAGCTGTTTTATGCTAATTTAGGCTTTTTCAGCTAATTCCACATTGGACTCATTTAAACTTCTTTCAGCCTAATTCAACAAAAAATGTGCTCTCTCTAGTTCCTTCTTTTAATTTCAGCTTCTTTCTGCCTTTTTTTAGCTATCAGCTGATTTTTGCTGATTTAAGCTTTTTTCAGATAATTTCCACTTTTTTGTGGTCATTTCTGATTATCTGAAAACAGCTGACAATAGCTAAATATGCTAAAAAAAAATTAAATAAAAAAGTAGCTGAAAAGGTAGAACAAGCTTCAATTAGCAGAAGAAATAAGAGATTACATGTTTGCCCAATTAGGATTAAAGAAGCAGAAATGAGCATAAAATAATGGAAATTATCTGAGATAGCCGAAATTAGCAACAAAAAAGATGTAAAGTAGCTAAAAAATCAAAAATAAACTTAAATTACCAGAAGGAAGTGGAGAGAGCACATTTTTCCTTAATTAGACTGAAAAAAAATTAAATGAGTGCAAAAAATATGGCATCAGCTGAAAATGCTAAAATTAACATATAAACAGCTAAATAGTAGCTGAAATAGCAGAAAAAGCTTAAACTTGCATAAGAAGCTGAAATTAGCAACAAACAAAAAAACAAGTTAGCAGAATCACAAAAATGTTGTAGTTAGCAGAAAGTATTTGAAAGGAGCTCAAAACAGCTGAAAGTAGCTGAAATAAAGTTAAAATTTGCAGAAGGCAGCTGAAAGAAGCTGAACCCGAACAAAATGTGAAGAAAGGTTGTAAACGCATCTAAAGATTTAAAGGATGTAAAATGAGCTCATTTAATTTTCTATGAGGAAAAAGTGGCAGGAAAGGCTAAATGTTTCAAAAAAGCTAAAGTTGCATCAATTTCAAAAGTCACGGCAGGATCGTCCTGAAAGAGCTGAACGTTTTGATTGAAATGGCACAAAAATTGTGGAACAAGAATCGAGCCAAAAATCATACAGAACAGAAATAGTAATGCCATAAATATAAAGAGGAAAACAATAGTGTGAATGCTTAGTAAGCATTAACTTGATTAAAGACACAAAACACATGAGCTAAAGAGGAGTTTCGATTTTGTATTTCTGTAATTTGACAAAAATATGTCAGATCATCCATTTAGATGAGAAGAAATTGTGTCAGCTGAGAAAAAGTTCTTGTCTCCTCTTCAGCATCACCTGACGGATCATCCATTTATTGAGTCAGGTCTTAGAAGAAAAGTGTTTTACAAAATGTTTGGCTGCAGTTCTTTTATTTTTCTACAGTTGTCAGTTTTTTTTACATTCATTTTGCAGACGAGTGAATGAAACCACCTTCAGCTTCTTTCTACTACTGACACAATTGTTTTCACTAAAATCTTTCCTGTCATCTTCTTCTACTTTATATGTGGATGGTCCAACATGCACTGTATTCACTGAGGGAGTGAATCGCTCTAAAGAGATTAGACGGAGCCTTAACCTGCGGACACCTGGGAAAACTGATAACATTCTCATTCTTTCTCACTTTCCACCTTAAACAACCTTTGTCTCTGTTTGAGGAGAAGATCACCCTCTTCTTCTTCTCAGTGTAATTTACAGCCTCCATGTTTGTGCTGCACCTACAAAAGCCTCTTTGTCAGACGCTGATCAGGCCTGGTGTTATTTGAACTACGGAGCGATAACATGATTACCACACAGTGTTGTCTCAGGTAATCTGTTAGGGCTCAGATTACGAGGAAAAGAGTTGGTGAGACAATCCAAGCTGAAACCTGCGGTTGCCGTAGAAACCAGCCGCTATGCCTCGAATCTCTGAACTCGTCCATCTTAGTGTTAAAAATGCATGTAAAGTGTTTTCTATCATGATTTTACTGAACAGACCAAGTAATCCTTCTTGTACTAATGAACATTAAATCATCACCAGACGTTACTAAAATACAAAATGTGTTTCCAGCACTGTTTTCTGACCAACTGGTTTGAAGCCAGTAAACCAGGACATCTATATTTCAGTGCATGATGTGATGGAATCTATAAAGTTTGATCCAAACCATGTTGTATTTAAGTTTTAGCATCCATCCATCCATCCATCCATCCATCCATCCATCCATCCATCCATCCATCCATCCATCCATCCATCCATCCATCCATCATCTTCCACATGTTCTGAAGTCAGGTCTCGGGAGCAGCAGCCAGAGCATGGAGGTCCAGACATCTCTCTCACCTCTTCCAGCTCTTCTGGGAGGACTCCAAGGTGTTCCAGGCCAACCGAGGGACGTAGTCTCTCCAGCGTGATCCTTGGTTCTCCTCCCATTCAGACATGCCTGAAGCACCTCCCTAAGGAGGCAAATGGTAAATGGACTGTACTTATTTAGCTCCTTTCTATCTAATCAAGATGCTCAAAGCTCTTTACAACACAACCTGTGACACATTCACCCATTTATTTTAAAGAGAAATGTCTTAGTCTGACATTCATTTGTATGGAAACAATTAAAACAACAAAACAATGACATAAACTGATACATTAAATATTTATGTTAATACGAGAGATTCTTTATAAAAAAAAATTTTTATAGCTAAACGTTAGCAAAAGATGCCAACTATTGTGTCCTGGGTACATTTGACTTTATTTGTTTTCTTCCCATAAAAAAAGCCTTTACTGTAAATGTTTTATTCATTTAAGGCACTTTGGTTTTGTGCTGTTAGAATAATTTTTATTTATTTAACTAAGCAGATAATTGAAACACTTGCATTAAAACTTTTAAGCTATCAACATTTCTAGTTAAATTAACTAATTTTTTTACCAGGAAAAGATTACTAAGAGTTTGTTGCTTTTTATCAAAACTTATATTGAATATATTTCACTTAATTTAATATTAAACAGACACTTTGCAAAGAAAAAGTCACCATCCTCTAAATCTGTAGTGTCAAACTCAACTGCATGAATGGACCAAAGTTGAAATCTTTTTCCAAGTCATGGGCCAGTTTCAGTCGACGTAGTAACCCATGCCAGATACCGACATCTTTTCTTGGTTCTAGGTTCATAAATAAAAGTCACGTTAGTCCCATTTGAAGTTTTTTGCCTCCACATCAAAATCAAATAATACAGAAGAATTCAATCTTTTTTCTGGCACCAAAGCCAACTGTCATGAAAAGCCTGCATCAAATTATTATTTTAAGCGGAATAATAATATTGGTAGGCCTTTAAAGATGTTAACAAGGGCCAGCTCTGGCCCATGGGCCTTGAGTTTGACACGTGAAACTTTTTTTAGTTTATTTTGACATATGAGAGAACTAAATTGTGCTTAAATTATGCAAAAAGAAAAATGCATACTTGCATCTTGTGCCTCAAACTTAGCTCAGGTTCACAATGTAAAAACAGAAATCTGCAGTTATCAGTTTATTCTTGTGCAAACAGCTCTCAGTTTATATTTGGAAGAAAGATTCTCTTTTATCTTGTAAGTTAGGATACAACTTTGTCTTTTCATAAAAGCTCACAAGATGTTCCCAGAACATTCATTTGGTTTGCTGCCAGTCCAGGGTGTGTAAATACTACATACCAACACATTACTAAGCACGCGGGTACCTCTATTTATTTTTTTCATTTGCTCTTCAGTCATCCCGTCACGTCAGGTATGAGGTCTATTGCGACACAGTTTGGTGTTTCTTCGTCATGTTTTTTCTCTGCGGTCTCCACCTAAACCAGTTGAGGCAGATTTCTGCCATACTTAAAGTTTCCTCTGACATTTCTGTCTGTAAAAAAAGAAAAGAGCTGTGGGGGTTAATAGGGTCTGTGACAAAGTGCAAATTCCATCTTCATCAACGTTTACCGCCCTCACCTCCAGGAGGATTCTTCCTCACCACATGTACAAAGCATTTGTTTCAAAATATGTGAGTTTCATTATTCAAAATCAATTACCGGTACTGTATACAGTACAGTATTTGTGGGTACAATGCTATGCAGATGATCCACTGACATATAAACTTACCGTATTTTTCAGCCTATAAGTCACCTTTTTTTGCATAATTTACAGCCCTGCGACTTATACACTGAAGCAACTAATTCATGAATTTTATTCCCATATTTATAAACCAATTTTTGGCCGAGATATGACCGTTTCATTCATTCTGAAAATATTGAACACTACCATTTTCATCCGCTAGATGGCACTCGATTACTGTGGCATGCAGTTGTGTCACATAATAGGTAAAAAGTGGCTATTAATGACACAATCGGCTTGCCATACCAAGCGACCTTTGTCCAGCTCACCTGGAGCAATAGTCAAATCAGCTTCACTTCGCGGCGCCGCCCTTGAGAAATGCAGCTGATTTGACTATGAAAGTGCATTTATTAAGTAAAGGTTCAACAGACACACCTTTAATATAATGTCAAGCAAACAAATAATTGTTTTTAGGTGGTTATCTTGTTAAATTTTAAAGAAATGCACAGTGAGTCCTCCCTCTGTGCGTTCCCGCTTCCACAAATTGGCCTTTGAAATGCAGCTGATTTCACCATTAAAGTGCATTTATTAAAGAAAAGTTAGACTGAAACACACCTTTACTTTAATTGTGAGCAAACAAATAATTGTTTTTAAGTGTTAATCTTATTAAAGTCCTCCCGTGCACGCACCCGCGGCCACCATTTGGCAGCTAATCATTTTTTGGCACAACACCGGCCCATATTTCCAGGTGGTCAGCAGTCATGCATAATAGATGCGACTTATACAGCGACGCAACGTATTTATGTTTTTCCGTTTTTTTAAGACATTTATGAACTGATGCAACTTATAAGGCGGTGCGACGTGTACGGTGGAAAATATGGTAAAAGAGATTTTATGTTAACTTCTGAATTCAGACATTTTCTATTGACAGCTGTTTGTGTTTGAGCATTTTAGGAACATTTCAGAGCTTTTACTTCATTTATACGTCATTAATCTGGCTTCTGTTGTAACAAAACCTTGACTTCTGTTTGTCACAAATATTTCTTAAAACATTTAAATAGGTGTGTTTCTAAGACCTTATTTTTATTTATTTATTTATTTATTTTAACCAGAGTGCAAGAAAGTAATGGACAAAATTAGTTCACACGTGTTACTTCCAGTCTGGACTATTGTGATTCTTTAATATCAGGACACCTTAAAAAAAGTCACTCAAAAGCCTCCAGTTGATTGAATGTGATCGTATAAATGTTTTATTAGTTTATTAAATACATTTATTATATGTTGACCAAGTGTCCAGAATAGACATTAAAGTTCATCTTTTTTTATAGAGATTGTGACATAAACATAATGTGTTTCTATTTTCCTAACAAACCCTTTCACGTTCAGCTGCAGGTTTATTTGCGGCTCCTATAGTTTTTAAAATTAGAACGGCATTGTGTAAGCAACGTAGTTTGTTTTTGTTTGTTGTATTTTTGGCCTTTTGTGTTTGATTGCGTCCTTTTCCTGTCGTCCTCAGACGGTCGTCCTCCCTGAGTCTGCTTCCGCTCCAAGTTCTTCCTGTCAGCAGGAAGTTGTCCTCTCCTCTGCCTGTTGCATTAGCAGGATGGAGATTTTGCATCCAAACCCTCATTAAACTTTTGATTTCTTAAATAGTGTTTTGTGTAAAGTCTAGTGTGGGTTGCAATGCTATGAATTAGGTTAATTTTTCACCTTTTTTTCTATATGAATAAACAGAATATGGACTATTGACCCCATTTTTAAAACCAGTTGATGTTCAGACTTGTCACAAGCAGAGCAGGAGAACGTTAAACGACGTTGAAGATAAAAACACTAAAAGCATTTTATGCATTCACTCCACCTCCATCTTGTTTATCCGCAGTCGTGTCTCAGGGTCAACAGGTCCAGGAGAGAAACCCAGAGCTCCAGCTTCTCCACTCTGGTGGTCCCAAGCCAGAGAAGATCCGTAATCCCTACAGCGAGTTCTTGGTCTGCATCTCTTCTCAGTGAGACATGTCTGAGAAAACTTCCACATGGAGGCGTCCTAATCACATGCCCGGACCTCCTCAGCTGACTCCTTTCGATGCAGAGGAGCAGCTGCTCTACTCCGAGCTCCTCCCGGATGACGGAGCTCCTCGCCCCGTCTGAATGCGGCCGCCTGAAAGAAGTCCTTTCAGCCACTTAGAATCATCTCATACGTTTGGTTCAAACCTCATGACTATAGACCGACCAGTGAAGTGACAGCTTTCCCTTTAAACTCCACTCTGTCTTCACCACGGCCGACCAGAGCAGCACCCTCATTACTAAAGATGAGGCCCAGATTGTAAATAAACAAGTGTCTGACCACACAAATTTGTTCACGTTAATTCAAACTGTGTTCATCTTCTGCACGAGTTTCTGGCATCGTCTCGGGCCTTGCTGCTGTCCTCCTGCACGTGCACGTGTATAACCTTGACAGAGAGCGCAAAGCTTCGCTGAGTGCCTGCAAGCACCGAGCTATCTTTAGCTTTTGTTGAAGCTTTCACCGCTGGCCTCCTCTCACTCACTCCTCTTTCTTTCTCCACAGCCTACTCACTGTTGGCTGCACATGCAAGCATGCACACTTAATGCACGCTTGCACACAACCATCAGACCCATGTGCACTCACTAACTTGCGCGCAGCCCTAACTGTTACCGGGCAGATTAGAGGAAGCAACCCAGTTCTGAGATTAAAAAAAAAAAAAAAGATGAAACTGAAAAATAAATTGTGAGCGGAGTGAAAGACTCGTGCACCCGGAGCAGCCTGGGTTCCTGCCTGAAGGCAACTGATGAGCAACGAGCCTCACAGGATCCCGACTTTTACGCCTGCTGCTCCAAATCGTGTTTTTATTCAGGCTGTAGTGAGTTCTGAGATACAGAGGTGTTGAATTATAATAATGTTTAACTTGTATATGTATTATGGGTTCTTTTGCACATAATGTAGAGTGCGCTCATGCCTTGTTTGTAACATCTTGTGATTTTGCTGCCACTTTTTTACCCAGTACCATATTTTCCAGCATATAAGTCACAGGTTTTTTTTTTTTTTTTTGCATAAATTTGTCAGTCCTGCAACTTATACATGCTTATTTTTTCATATCCGTAACGCAATTTTTGACTGACGCCTTAAATTTCGAAGAACTGCAACAGCGAGTCCTCCCGTGCACGCTCGCTTCACTCAGCTGGTGCATGAGGAGGAACGCTGGAGAGCTAGAGACTCCGAATGGATGAATGGATGGATGGATGGAAGGAAGGAAGGATGGATGGATAGCGCTGCACCACCCAGGCGAAATTAAACTGTTTTGACCATTAAAGTGAATTTATCTTTTTTTTTTTTTTTTTTTTTTAGGTCAAAGTGTTTTATATAACACTCATGAGTTAAAATGTTGCTGATCAATTTTAATTTGTTATTTATTGATCATATTTAATTTTTCAGTTTAAATAAGGATTTAAGTTTGTCTGTTTCAGGCAAAGTGATGCACTTTAAGTCTCTTCTGTTACAGACTATAAAATAATCTTAATGAAGTTGCTCATCGTTGTAAGTTGATCTATATTATTGTTTTTTCTCTTTAATGTTAATAAGGACTCAAACTTAAAATGTGTTTATTGAGGAAAAGTTAAACTGAGACACACTTTTGCTATAATGTTGAACAAACTTTGTTTTTAAGTGTTGATCTTGTTAAAATTTGAAGAAATGCAACAGCGAGTCCTCCCGTGCACGCTCGCTTCACTCAGATGGTGCAGGCGGAGGAACGCTGGAGAGTTAACGGCTCTGGCCTGGATGGATGGATGGATGGATGGATGGATGGATGGATGACCACCCAGGCGAAATGAAGCTGCTTTGATCATTAAATAAACACGACGGGTCAGCGATGACATAAAAAATGTGACGTGAATGTTTTTTTTCCTCTTCGTGATGCTTTTTTTGACTGATGCGACTTGTACACCGTAAAATACGGTACCCTCTGGTTTGTGGCCCTTTGTAGCCAATTAACCTGCAATGCAGCGTTATTGTTCCTAACCCAACAGACTGGCCGGACAGTCATCTTAACTGTGTTAACTGGTGATGTTGGTCCCGCGAGGCTTCGGTGTTTGTGAACAGAATCTCCTCCTCGTGGTTGTTTACGCTCAAAGTCGAAACGGAAAAGAATGAAAGCATTTCCATCGGCGAGCCGTGCGCAAGTCGAGCCGGAGCGAAACCTTACGCTCTGCCTTCTGGGTTTGTTTTGCCGCTTCGTTTGAAGCACAGCTAACGACAACAAATGAAGCACGGAGAGAGGTGCAGCATGGTGCAATGATGCTGCAACGTCCCTGCAGAGCCTTTGATTCTCCTGATGCTGATGGATCAAGCACGTGCGTGACGGGGGTCGTGATGTTTGACATGAGGAACTAACGTTTACGTTTTTTAAAAATCCACCATTTTCCCATTTTTTATTCTAACTTATCATTATTAAAAGGTTAGCTGCAACAGGTGTCTATCATAAAGGGCGATCTTAAGCTTTCAGACGTACAGAGGATTGTTTTTAAAGCTCCTTCAACGCTGCATAATTTAAATTAACTCCTGCTGACATGAACTAGAGTTTGATTAAATTGTACTGAATTATAAGTTTATTGAAAGGCTTAAAATGATTGTTGTTGGGAAAATTAGCTTCACAACAAAACAAAACTTATCCTGAATATTTAAATTGATTCATACTGCCATAAAGTATTAAAAAATACATGGTTCATGTTTTAAATGTCAGTTTAAACAGTCAAACAAATTATTTCACCAGTAAACATCTTATTTCTTTAATCGCTTCTTCTTTTTCAGGTCGCGGATGTAGAATGTGGCATGAAGCCAGTGCACGGAGGCTAAAACAGGAGAAATGTGGTCAAACTTTCGTGTGCCAGTTAAAAGTCGTGCAGCAGCGTTCTGCACCCTCTGAAGCTGAGAGATACACGAGTCACTGATTCCTATATAGAGTGCATTACAGCAGTTCAGCCGAGTGGTCACAAAGGTGTGTGATCTACTGTTTCAAAATGCTGCTTAGAAAGAATCGGCTTCACCTTAGCCAGCTGCCTCAGATGGAAAAAACTAGTTTTAACCACTGCTTTGATGTGGTTTTCTAATTTTAGTCCAGCATCGAATTTGACCCCCAAGTTTGTAACAATATGTCTGATATATTGGGCCAAGGAACCAACATTGACATTGGGAGTCTCAGTGGAGCTTCCAAAGACCATCACCTCAGCCTTTCCCTCATTAAATTTTAAAAGCTCACAGCCATCCAGGCTGTGATGTCCTCCAGACATGAAAACAGAGGGGCCAGAGTTAAGAGTCCTTTTTCTGTAGCGGGACATAAATCTGCGTGTCATCCGCATAACAATGAAAGGAGATCCTATATTTTCTAAGAATAGAGCCAAGAGGGAGTAGGTACAGCGTGAAGAGGAGGGGGCCTAAGATTGAGCCCTGAGGAACCCCACACAAGAGAGGAGCAGAGGAGGACACGTGGTCACCAAGGCAGACACAGACAGTACGCTCCGCTAAGTAGGACCTAAACCTGTCCAGTGCTGCACCGCTGACACCGCCCCCACCCCCCAGTTGCTTTAAACAACAAAGCAAGATGTCATGGTCCACGGTGTCAAAAGCAGCTGATAAATCTAAAAGCAGGAGGACAACACAGTCACCAGAGTCCGTTGCTAAAAATATGTTGTTAAAAACCTTTAAAAGAGCAGATTCTGTACTGTGTAGAGATTTAGAACCAGACTGTAAAACCTCGAGAATATTCTGTTCTTTCAAATATGCTGATAGTTGGTTGTACACCACCTTAAGAATTTTTGAAAGAAATGGCCGTTTGGAGATTGGCCTGTAGTTCGCAAGAACAGAGGGGTCAAGAGTGGGTTTCTAATGAGAGGCTGGACCGCTGCATGTTTAAAATTTCCAGGGACCACACCAGAGGACAGGCTGCTGTTCAGAAGAGCAAGGACTGAAGGCCCTACAGTGAGGAAAACCTCTTTGAATAAACGAGGAGGAATAGCATCACTTGGTGAACCTGTTGGCTTTAAGTGACTGACCACTTCCTGCAGAGATGACAGATTCACAGGTTCAAAGCTGTCAAAAACAGCCAAGCAGGGCACAAAGACTGAGGGGTCATGAGCAGAAGGTGAGACCTGGGCCCTGGTGGAATTGACTTTCTCAACAAATAAATTTAGAAAGTTTTCACATGCAGCAGGTGAGGATTCAAAACAGTTAGTTTGTGGTGCATTGCGAACAGAACCAATCACTTTAAATAGAACATGAGGATTGTGACTGTTTGATGCAATCATATTAGACAGGTATTTTCTTTTGGCATCTTTCACAGTTTTTTTTTTTTTTTTTGACAGTGACGCCAGCAGTCCTTTAATATTTGAAACGACACCTGTAACTTGTTCAAGTAGTCTCAGCTTAAGACAACAAAATCAACCTATCCCTAATTATAGGATTTATCAAAAGGGAAAGTCTTAAGCCCAGTCTTAAGAAGATTATCTAGTGTAAAACAATTGCAAAATCCTTTATTGGAGTTTGCTAACTGCATCAACCTAGCTGGTCTTCCTGCAGACATTTTCACAGGCTACAACAATGTACATCCAAAACTCTGCAGCTAGGGTCCTAATGAGTGTTGAAATCCCAACACAGTAGTTAGCTAATACTTGGTAACACTGGCCCCCTGTCATTGATGGGATGGATTACAGTACATTAACTCCCTCTCACCTACCAGATCATTAACAAAAATGTCTCCCTAGAACCCCTGTCAGGATTCTAGGTAGACTCAAGGAAACTTCTTATGTCCCCCTCTTTCTGTCCTTCATATCATCCCTGTCCTTTACTTTTGAAGATGGAGATGTGAAAAGCCATTTTAGATATTTGAACTACCTAATGGTTCTGTTGTTGCTCCATGTTGGAGAGGATTAGGCAAAGCAGTAAATAACCACAGTTCATCAGAAACCTACTGAGCTGAGACATCACTCCATGTGAAACCACTGAATGGAGATTCTGAGACTGCTGTTATTTATTTAAACGTCTATACATTGAGTTAAATTCAATGAGATTTACTCTCCTTTGCTTTTCCTTGTGAAACTCCCCAGTTTGAAGTTACTCATCTCCTCTGTTGACAAAAATAACTTGGTGGGGCAGTTGGTAGAGCCACCGCCTCTCAGTAAGAAGGTTGCCAGATCGAATCCTGGCCAGAAAGCCATTCTAGGTGGAGTTTGCATATTCTCTCCATGAGTGGGTTTTCTCCAGGTGGTTTCCTCCCACAGATCAAACACATGCATGTTAGTCTCATTGGTAACTTTAAATTGTCCCTAGGTGCAGTGGTGGGATGTAACTAAGTACATGTACTTTGTTACTGTACTTAAGTACATTTTTCATGTATCTATACTTTACTGAAGTAGAATTAAACATGGGTACTTTAGACTTTTACTTCACTACATTTTACATTAAGTACATGTATTTGTACTTTCTACTGCACTACATTATTCATGTTGCAGTTTTTTTATTTGTTTGCTAGTTTGAAAGTAACCAATGGCGAGAGGGGAACTGGTCCATTGAGTCACTGAAAAGTGGGCAAGTAACATTAGACCTGCCTTCAAGAAAAGCTGGACCAATGACGTATATTCTGGTATATACCTCATTGAGCTGGGCGCACCCACAGCACCATTAACACCCAAAATGGATTCCACCATAGAGAGTCAGACAGAAGACTGACAGAAGACCATATTGAAAAACTATTGAAAGATTGTTGAAAGACGTCAGTTCAGCAGGACAGATTCTCGCTCCCAAAAGAACCAGACTGGACTCGAAAAACTTTGAAAACCAACTTCTTCTGAACTTGAACAATAAATTCTTGCAGCAAAATTAAAATGTGTCAGTTCATGATGTTAGGACAAGAGGCCAGAGAAGTCTCCAAATGGCTTGACACTCAGATCCAAGTTTTGAAAATTGTCAGGAAGTTAAAATATTGTTCATTACAAGGTTTAGACAATATTTTAACTATAGTTGATGACAAACTGGAGTTGAAATGATCAGTGCCTACTCCTTTGTTAGATGTGTCTAATGCTCCTTTTTTCAGGCAGACAATTTTTACTTTTTTCATTCAACATTTATTTAGACAGGTTAATCCTATTGAGCCTCGAGGACTCATTTACAAAAGTTACCTGAAACCTGACTTAAATGACCTGACATATTTTTACTGCAGTTAAAATGACACGTTGGTTTTGCTTTGTGTGAAATAAAAACTTTCAAAAGGTATA
The DNA here is from genome assembly GCA_031762435.1 of Hypsolebias longignatus. Taxonomy (NCBI): domain Eukaryota; kingdom Metazoa; phylum Chordata; class Actinopteri; order Cyprinodontiformes; family Rivulidae; genus Hypsolebias; species Hypsolebias longignatus. Next base: position 26,019,287 of record JARVGV010000527.1, on the reverse strand, counting down.
ATCATTCTTCTTTATTATTTTTGCTTAATAGTATTTAACTCTGCAGGTCATCCCTGAAATTCTGATGCACAGAGTCACAAGTCCAAGTGTGAACTGTGTCACAGAGTAAACACAATTAAAACATGTATTATCTGCAGCATTGCTCATTAAAATGACTCCACACTATTAATGTATTACAGAAAATATACATACGGTAGGCACACTTAATTATACTGTAGAACATTGCATAATACATTTAGCAAGTACTTTTACTTCTAATACTTTAAGTATTTATAAAAGCAAGTACTTATTTACTTTAACTTCAGTAAAAATGTTAATGTGGTACTTCTACTTTTACTAGAGTACATTTTTGTCTGTTTATGTGTACTTTTCTTAAGAACAGTGTTTGAGTACTTTCTCCACCACTGCCTAGGTGTGAGTGAGAGAGTGAATGGTTGTTTGTCTCGTTTGTCTCTATGTGTCCCTGTGATGGACTGGAGACCTGTCGGGGTGTACCCCGCTCCTCGCACAGTGATTGCTGGACATGGGCCTTAGAAACCCCCATGACCCAAAATGGAAGAAGCGGGTAAAGATAATGGATGGATGGTATGGGACTCCCTGTAATTAACAGAGTCTACTTCAGTGACTGATTCTGATTATTAAAGAGTGAACATATTAATTAAATTGTTGTTGGTCAATAAACGGACCAGCTGGTGCTCCACTTTAATGAGTACTAAATAAGTAAACACAAATGTAATGGAGTGTTGTGGATAAAGTGTCACCCTTCTTCCTCCATCTCGCTTCGTAAATGTTACACTATTATACTGTATAAGTATTCACCCCCTTGGTTGCTCTTTGCTTTTATCACTGTTATAACTCATGGTATATATAAAATAACCTTCTTTATAAAAATTATTTCAAAAGTAAACTTTCTTCATTGTCACAAAAGAAAAAAAAATGGGACAAGTGTAAATCCATCAAAAGCAGGCCGTTCTCACAAACTTTGCTTTCAAGATGGAGAATAGTTAAAGAACTCTTCTTGAGATTTTTTTTTTTACGAGTTTTCTTCAACAGTGGCTTTTTTGCCACTCTCTCATTAAGCTCAGACTAGTGAAGAACATGGACCACAGTTGTATGCTATCTCTCTCATCGCACCTGCTGAAGCTTTTACCTCCTTCAGAGTGGTCTCGGGTGTCTTGGTGGTCTCGCTACTCTCCTTCTTGCACAGCACTGAGTTCACAAGGATGGTCTGCTCTTGATAGATTTATACATGTCCAATACTCCTGTCTCACCTCGTGATAGACTTACCAGGACCTCTGGAGATGTTTAGGGTCTTTGAAATCTTTTTGTTTCCATCCCTTGACTTGTTCTTTTCAACAATCTTTGTTTCCGAGTAAAATTAGGGCTGTAGTTTTAACAGATAATAAATATTGATGCGGTCACTTCTTCAACATTCTGTTCTGGTCCATTAGTGTTATCTGTCTGTCATGATTCACACCTTGTTATAGTACCACCACCTTGCAGTGATCATTATGTTTGCATGTTACAGTTATGGAATAATATTTGGATCATCCTGACATTCCCAGAGAGTTGTAGCTCTATGCATGTGTATTAATTCACCTATTCAGGCCAAAGCATCATCTGCGAGCTCTGTTATTCTTACTTACATTTTAATTAGCTGCTAGTTTTAAGTGCATGTTTTGTTAGATGGTAGCTGAGGATCATGGAGCTGATGTTTATGCTAATTATGGATGTGGTCTGTTATTCAGCAGACAATTTCTGTTTTTAGTTTCACAAAAACTGAAATCTTGTGTGGTGTGGTTAACTTAATAAATTCCCTGAACAGCTACAATCCCTGTAAAGTTTCTCTAAGTGCCACGCTCCTGATTAGCTGGTTGGATAGTTAGCCTTGTTGGTTAGCAAGGCCTACAGTGAAAAGATGTCATAGCTGCCAGCTGCTGGAGGGTCAAGGTAAAGCTCTTAAGAAGCTACATCAAGAAGGTCAATTTGTAGACCTTTTTAGCACCAAACAATGAGATGGATGGCAGATGAATAAAGAGCCTGACGATGCTCGCGCCATGCACTCATACACCACCTCAAATGCTAGTTTGACTGTCGCCATGGCAAAAGCAAGAGCTGAAGCAGTGCTGGCCAGAGCAGCTGAAACAAGAAATACAGATGGAAGTTGAGCAAGCTCACATCCATCACTGAAGCAAAGCTGAATATTTACTTGAAGCTGACAAATGTTTGATAGATACACAATCCAGTGCGTCACATTGTTCAGTACAAATGCACTGTCACCCATGGGAGCAATCCAGTGCATGTGCAAATGAAACACATCAAACAATCGAGACTAAAGATGTTATGCTTCCTCATCAGGATGCACTGCCAACTACACTGATGTTAGTGCCAGAGACAAAAACATCACACCCCTGTCAAGGTTTTCCCAGATCACAAGCAGCTGTTTCTACCTATTTGATGGCTCGTCCCACATCACAGGCTCCTCAGTATGATAGTCCAGCCCTACATTTGAATAAAGCTGAACAACGCTCTATGGTCTATTAGTGGTGATGGATAATAATGAGCGATTGGAGACTTCTGCCTTGGAGGTGCCCTCAGATATCTTTTTCTGTTGGGGTCACGTGTCCAGAATGTGGCAGCTCCAACTATGTCAGCAATGCACCTAAGGCCAAGGCCCAGTGTTCGGAAACCAAAGCTGTCTCCTTCCTCCTCTAAGCATGGCAGGGAGGAAGACAAAGAGGATCTCCAGGAGGCAAAGTGAAGGTGCACACAATGTGGTGATGGGCATAAGCTTGATAATCAAAGTGGCCATACTGTTGCAAGATCCAAGTTCTTAACCATCCTCCAGGTTTCTAGTCCTGCCTATCCACATGTATGGAAAACTTGTGTGAGACTGTCAGAGTCAAGTGGGAGTTTAGTTTATGAATTTGTTGATTAATCAATAGGCCTGAGGGTCAGTTTACCACCGTCTATGCTGCTGGAGTGCAACCAGATTACTAACAATGGTTCAGTGATACCTAACCCAAATTCAGCCCATCTCCAGACTCACCTGAAGCACCTTGCAGATATCATGTATTCTCTTGATCCTAATGCTGACAGTCTACTTTCTGGGCAGTGGTATTATAAGAATTAACAAGATTCAAGAACAGATACGTTGTTCAGACAATGATCCTTTCACTCAGAAGTTGGATTTAGGCTGGGTCATAGAGGGTGACCTCTGCCTTGGAGGTGCCCTCAGATCTCTGGAGGTGAGCAGCTACAGAACTAGTCTTGGAGCATGGCCACACCAATCATTTACAGCCATGTGACAGATAGATCAAAGTGAAGAAGGTCTTCACCCAAACACAGACATCTCCAATTCTTACTTTCCAGAGGAACACAAAAGCAAAGGTTTAGGAGAAGGCATCTTCACGTGAATGACTGCTGATCATGAACTTGCTCCTTTGTAGGACAACCTAAAGTTTCTTCATGTCATGACATCTGAGTTTTATCAAGACAAATCAAACAAATGGGTTGCACCCCTACCTTTCCAGTCACCGGAATTAATGCAAAATGTGTTCACCACAAGTCATGCAGAGGTTGTTTGTTTTCCCAAAGATACCGATTAAGATGAAAGAGATGAGATGCAGAACTCCATAGCAATGCCCAACACGGAAAGACTGAGGGAAAGACCATCTTGGGATTTTTTCAGAAACACTCAATGTAGGTTAGTCATATTTATTATCTGCAACATTTTTATGTCTATATTCTGATTTTACTCCATTTTGTATGTTGCTTTGTGTGTTGCCTGCTTTTCTGTTTGTACAGCACTTTGGTTGGCCTTGTCACTGTTTTAAGTGCTCTATAAATAAAATGGTATGGTATGGTATACTATGAATATTGTTCAATAATCGGCCACCACGCCAGCTTGATGGCCATGGTGCGTTAAATTAGAGACAGTCAGGGGGTAAAAATTCCGTCAAAGCACTGGACTCACCCATCAATATCTAAGATTCTGTGAAGGAAAAAAGTCCAAATTGTGCTTTTAAAAGTAATCCCTGAGGATAAAAGTTTTGTTTGTAACAGATCTTGTGTTGATCACACACATCCTGATATTGTCCAAGGTGGACCCAGCAGAGGCGGAATGAGTGCACGCCAGCAGCTGCAGATTTTCAATAACAGCCCCTCTGGGTCGGGCAGTGAGCCTGCCCTGCCACTATAGACAGTGTCACCACCCAGAAACAGATCACCATGTACCCCAACCAGAAGCCTTGGATAAATTGGGATGTCTGTCTCTTGCTGAAGGCCCGCAACATTGCCTTCAAGTCAGGGGATGCACAGGCCTATAGTACAGCCAGGGCTGAGCTGAAAAGGGGCATAAAAAAGCCAAACACCACTACAAGGGGAGGATAGAAGAACACTTATCCAACTCCAACCCCCGGCGTATGTGGCAAGGACTCCAGGTCTTGACATGTTACAGGGCCATCAACTTCTCCTCCGTCTCCTCTGATGTCTCCTTCCCCAATGAGCTCAACAATTTTTGTGCTTGTTTTGAGAGAGGGAACCCAACAAATGCAACCAAGGCAGATATGTCTCCAGACCACCAACCACTGACTCTTTTCCCCACCGATGTAGGAGTGACGCTGAGCAGGATTAGAGTCCACAAGGCTGCGGGTCTTGATGGCATCCCTGGACACGTTCTTAGGGTGTATTCACACCAGTCCTGTTGTTCCAAACTCTAGCCCGTCTAGGAAGTCCAGTTCGTTTAGGGAGGTGTGAACGCGCCATCGAACTCTGTCACGGAACAAAAAGGCAAACTCTGGCCTGCCTAAAAACCTAGGTCTCAGTCCAGTAGAAGAAAACTCTAGCGCGGTTCGAGTACAGTGTGAATGCAAGCAGACTGGGCACCGCCCTGCAAGCAGGAAGTGGACTACAGCACAGGGCAAACAAACGTGCATTTCTCTTACCTCATATGGAGCTGTCAGCCGCCTTGTGTGAAAAACAACATTCTCCATGGTCTTCTGCCTCATCTTCTGCTCATGCTGAGTCCATTGTTGAAAAATGTTTGTTTGGCACGTGTGCCACAGACGAAACGGAAACCCTAAAACCAATAAAATTTGATGCCACTCCATTTTTGTTTTTATTTCCAGAAGTAAGTTGCACTTAGTGTCTTCTTCAGAGGTTTCCATGTGATTTCCTTCAGTAGTTCTTGGTGCAGCGCCACCACAGGTTGGAAGGGGGGGACAGGTTGACTCGAATGACTCAGTGCAGTGTGAATGTGAACCACACCAGCTGAAAATCTAAACAAATGTTCCGAATTTCGGTCCCCAATCGAACCGAGTCTACCGGAATATCAGGTGTGAAAATGACCAAAGATAATCTTGGTCTAAAACTCTAGCATGAAAAGCGGCGGGCGACATGCGTTTGTTCAAAGAATGCTGAGCCTTTTTTTTTTCCATCAGGTTACTTGTTACGTATTTCTTGGTGCTTTGTTTTTTATTCTGCACGTGTTTGTTCTGAGCCTCCATGAGAACCTGATGATGTTTTTCTTCATTTTCAGTGATACTGAGGGCTGGTTCTGTGAGTGCCCCCCTCTTTATACTGGCCGACTGTGTCAGCTCAGCGCTTGTGAGCGCAGCCCCTGCAGTCATGGAGCCACATGCATCCCAAAGTCTCCACTGGAGGCTGTTTGTCTCTGCCCTTATGGGAGGCAGGGTCTGCTGTGTGACGAGGGTAAGTGACACGCCGAACAATGCAGCGTACAAGAAACCATTTATTAAGACACTAATCAGCCAACAGTTGGTGGATGAAAGCCTTCAGCAGTTGGAATAATCAGTCTGTTGTTGAAGAAAGGGATTAATGAATGGAGATTCTGCTGAAAAGGCAGACCAGTCGTCCTGAAGCAGAGCCTGATAATCAAACTACATCCTGAATATTTTAAAAGGCTATTTAAAGTTTATAAGATTTTATCTCCTAATAACTATAATCTCAGCGTACTGACAATAAGAAAATTATTAAAAGATTTGTGTTCAAACTATCGTTTTTATTGCCTACTGACAAAAGGCAAAGGCAGATTATGTTTTTTTTTTTTTTTTTTGCTTGTGTCTGTTCATGCAAAATATCTCTAAAATCTGTCATATCTCATAACTTTGAGTCAGCCTGAATATAGATGGCTTCCACAGCTAACTGAGCCCCCACAAAAGCAACACAAAAATGGTTAAAACTCAGCCAGCTTTATAGTTTGGTGTAGCAGTAGCTTAGACATAACAGACTGCCCAAGGTCTTTGTCTAAAATGTTGACATTAACTGTTTGGAGTAAATGTTCTGCCTGTTAGCAAAATATTTTGCAAATCATATGAGAAGTTTAAATGAATCTTTCAAGGACCAATTACTGAATTTAGATCTGCCTGTTGCAATAAACAATAAATCAATTAATCACATGATAAATTAAAATTATCAACCTCATTTTCATTTATTGGCTTTATCGTTTCTTTGTGTCTCTTTCTTTCTACTAAAGACACTGGATGACAAAAGGCTCTACTCCAGTGATCTTCACTGACCCCTCCCTTTCTCTTTTCTCTTTAAAATCTGTTTTAACCGTTCAAAAATCACGTTTTTGGATCGTTAAAAGTAGCTAAGCTGAGAAGCTAAGCTACGAGCTAAGCTAACAGACCGACCTCGGGGGGGAAAAAACCTCTGTCTTGTCTAAGCTCCAAAATTCACGGTTGAAACCCGTGCCTTCGTGTAAAAAGTTGTTTTTCTCTGCAAAAAAAGCTGAAAACTTGTTTACTCATTTAAAATTTTTTTTATTAAAAGCTTTATGTAAAAACTGCTATGCTAAAGAGTTCAAACCACACTGAGCGTCCACCATTTTGAGAACCGAAGAGATGGCCCATGTCACGTCAAGGGGCTTCTCTCCCATTTTTCTTAGACACACTGCTCACTCACTTTCTATCCATCCTTCGGTTCAGACTTATATTGCCATCCAGTGGTTGGAAAAAGGTCCTACTGGACATGCAAAACGAATTAACAAACATTTCTCCTTAAATTTGATAATTATTATTAATTATTGTCAAATTCCAAACAATATTATTGTTTATTGCAATAATTTCTGAGATGATTTATTGCCCAGCAAAATTTGTTATTGTGACAGGCCTAATTCCAACTGCATTCAACCACTAATAGTTTGACCAAACGAGGCCAAGACCAAAGTGATTGAATGTAGCACCTTCAGTGCACCCTGCGGCAGTTCCTGCAGGTACATCACAATACTTCTAGAATAACAACGTAATGCAAAATTGATGCTGACTCTGTTTGCATGAACTGGATTTGTTTTGAACATTGCTCATAGCTCGTCAGGCTGGTCATAATTAAACTCTAGGTCATTTAAAGAGCTATCTACAACAGGTGATAAATCAAAAGTTCATAACCTTTCCACAGAACTTCACTTTAAAACCTCTGAACTCTATATGGTGAACCTGAATGTTTCGCCTCGTCCAACAAAAGAGATAAACTTGTATAATTTAATAACGATTCCTTCTTGGCCACCCTCAAACTGCCCAAGGAGTTGCTTCACGGAGAATTTGTACATGCTTGCCTTTCTTTCAGCTGTACGCACATGTTTTTTGTGATCGGTGTAGGTTGGTTCCAGACCCTCCACACGATCCGACTCTGAAGAATCTCCCTTTTTTTTTTTTTTGGCACAAGTTAAAACTGCTCCTTGCTTGAATTCTTGCTCTGACAATCACCCTGCCATATATCTGTGCAAGGGGAACGCACAACACGTTGCACAAACATGTTATAATTGAGAGACGCACACAAGCGGGGGCCCTCCTGCTGTGGCGCATAAAGATGATGAATACACTGTCTCTCTTGAAATATTTTTGCGAGCCTTGCCAAAGAGCCCTGGTGTGGGAGGTCCGCTTCACTTTATGCATACAATCAATCCTCTGTACGTGCAGGATGCTCACACACACACACACACCTGAGAGGCACCCATGAGGGCTTGTTCCTCTGAAGAATGTGGATGTGTGTGTGTTGGGGGGTTTGAATGTGTACATGTAGAAAGAAACGCGCAGGAAGATGGTAGGATGGGTAGATATCAGGAGGGAGATGGGTGTCTGTAAAAACAGCTCCTGATTGATTTAGCAAATGGAGCGCCACACACACTTGAACACATTCACGCACACACACACCACTAAAACTCCAACATGCCTCGGCTTGGATTCTCATCTTTCAGAGTCAAAGCTGACAAGAGTCTGAGATGGAGCCCTGTTGTGTTTCTGTGTGTGTGTAGACCCTGATCTCCCCCATTTCTCCCATTAAAGCTCCTCCAGATGCAGGCAGACCCAGCAGCCATGGTGAATTAATCAGCGGACGTGTTTGTGCAGACGTAAATCACTCCAGCGTTTTCATCACTTGAACCCGTGGCCTTGATTGAACTTTGCATATTAAATTAGAGCTGTAAACAAAATCGGATCAGCTGACTGTAAGCACCAGGAGGTTTTTTTTTTTTTTTTTTTTTCACTTTTAAATGAAAAGTGTGGCTGAGCTAAGAAAAACACACCAGTTATAGCACCTCTGGAAAGAATGGAGATCCTATGTTTGTTAAGAATAAATCAACAAAGGCTGCTAGACGTTTAATTGCGTTCCCGGAGAAGTTTTATTTATCTTTCATTTTACTGTTGAACTCCATCATAAGTTTCTCCTGATTTCTCTCTGCTGTTCTTCACCCTGACTTTTTTTTTTTTTTTTTTTTCCCCTCGCTCTCATTTTCGTTTCCTTTCTGCTGTAACTTTTATAAAATGGCATCACCTCTCCTGCTGAGAATTACGGTATATGGTGTTGGTTCCGGCCTCTCAGGAACAGTTTAAGCTGCTTCCTCTCAAACCCAAACTGGATCTCTTTCTCTGAAACTCTATCGGGCGAACAGTCCTTCCCTTTGACCCCGTCGTCAGGCCTCTGGGCTGCTCAGGCAGGGGTTTAAGGAGGTCAGAGGTCAGATGAGCATCTATGCCGTGCAGACTTTGTGTCTGCGGAGCACAGTTGTAGCGCATGGCCCCAGTAATCGCACGCCATCGTTTCCCACAGACTCCGAGCCGGATCCCATCCTGGTATAGTGTTTGTTGGGATTAGTGACACCTCCTCAGATGTTAAAGGTACCGTATTTAGGTGTTCACCGTGAAATGACTCGTGCAGAAGAATGCTTAGTTAAAACTCCAGCGACTTGAACTGGATCGTGTTAACACAAGCAGTGGGAAAGAAATGGCTAGAGAGAACATTCAAGAAACAATGTGGTTGCAACACAGCAGAGAGAAGCTGGCGTTGCATGGAAACAATAAAGTTATTATTGTTCAAACTATTGTGGTTTTCTTCTGACACTGAGGACTGACTGTGTACATGTGCAGTTAGAAGTGATTTCCAACGTATTACGCCGCTGAAAGAATAGACTTGTTTTGCAGTTATGTGGCAGAGCTGACTTTTTATTTATTTATTTTTTTTTTTTTAGAGCTTCGGGACTTCGAGTCTGACGTTCAGCAGGAGATTGAAGTTGACGAAGGCAACACGGCTGTGATTGAATGTCATCTCCCCGAGAGTCAGCCCAAAGCTCAGGTTCGCTACAGCGTCAAGCAGGAATGGCTGGAAACCTCCAAAGGTACTGCGCTCGCTGCTGCGTAAATCTTCCCTCTTGATACTTTAATTTACTGGAATGCTATAATCCTCCTATCTGACCCCTCATAAAACTGCTGATAAGACTGGTATCTGGAGAATGTTGGAACATGGGAATGCTGTTGTTTGTTTATCCAAAACTATTTAATTTTAAGTTGTCTGGAAGTGGTTTGTTGCTGGTATGATGATGGGAGGTGTAGGTACTATCTGCTGCTTATCTGCAAGGAAATGAATACCACATTGTTAAACGCTTACTGGATTTGCTAGGTCCGACTCAAGGACGCCACTTTGTGGCCCATGACTGTTCCGACTTGTATTAGCAAAATTTTACATGAACAGATTTTTTTCTGTTTCTTTTTGCTCATATTTCTGAGTTATCAAATGTATTTTGAAATGTTTCTGAACAAGAATGTAACCCCTCCTGACCATATTTTTTGAGATTCATTTTTCATTCAACCTTTATTTATACAGGTTAATCCTCTGGGACTCATTTATAAGAGACACCTGAAGTTTGCTTGCTAGGCTCCTCTCACTCCAGAATGGATTCTCTCTTGTAGGAAACTACCTCATCATGCCGTCGGGGAACCTGCAGATAGCCAACGCCACGCAGGAAGATGAAGGGCCGTACAAGTGTGCCGCTTACAATCCTGTCACTCAGGAGGTCAAAACCTCCACATCCACTGACCGTTTGCGCATCCGCCGTAAGTTACCACCTCCAACACTTAAACTAAATCAGAAAGAAATTGGTTTTGTATCCATTTAATTTACAATCAGAACCTTTTGAAGTGGGGTTCTGTGAATGGTTGTGAACAGTCACCGCAGCAGATTTACGTCATTTTGATGGGGCTGTGTCTGCGGCTGTAGTTCTTATAATTAAACAATATTAAGGCTAAAAGACAAATTTTTATATGTCCCAGATTATAACAATGATTTGTCTCCATTTCTCTCAGTGGGGGAGTCCGTTTCAGGTGTTTGTATCTACACTGTGTTTTAACAATAACAAGGTGCTATGGCTGTTTGGACGAGCTCAACTTGACTATATTTACAACCATACTGAGAGTTAACTGTACTGTGATGAATTTAATTTAAGAAATTATCAAATATGAAAAAATAAATATTATTAACTGAGCTGAAATTTACGTCATTTTGATGGGGCTGTGTCTGCGGCTGTAGTTCTTATAATTAAACAATATTAAGGCTAAAAGACAAAT
>JARVGV010000527.1:25933280-25948898 GCA_031762435.1 Hypsolebias longignatus | reverse complement strand
TCCACATCATTGCATTCAGTTTTTATTCACAATTTGTTTAGTGTCCCAACTTTTTTGGAATCTGGTTTGTATTTTAAGGAGTTTTAACGTTACAAACAGCAAAAGTCAAAGCATCCGTCTCCTGAATGAGCCGAACAATTTGATTTACGAACGGCTAAAATAAAGTCTAATAAATTCTGCAGAATGCAAGCAGGAAAGCAATCTTGTAAAAACGGATTATTTTTAATCAATCAGCTGTTAATAACCTGTGGTTTGTTTGAAGATCATTTAAGGCCCATCAATTATAAATTGTACCATTTTCCTGTAATTAAACTACGACTGGTTCAAATAACCTGTTTGACGTCTGAAGTCTTTCCAGTCAGTGGTGATGTGCTGTGAACAACCAGGGATGATGTTTGTTGATTTTCCTGAACTGAACGAGGAGATAAGATAAGGTTTCGTCACTGAACTCGCAAAAAATAAAAAAACAAACTAATTCGAGTTGCCTGAAACAAACATACACCAAAGATAAACAGTTACTCAATGTCCCTGACGCAGTTGTGTCTGTTCTTATACCCCCCAGCCCAGCCCCCGCCTGCATGTGCAGAGCAGCACCATATAGATACGACTGCTAAAGATATGCATCTTAAAAGATAAAAAGGTCATAAAGTGATCGTAAAGGAAACGTCCTGCATCCATAACATTATTCTCTGACTCGTTTACTGTCCTCATCTAAATGTAAATAATCTCTGGGTGTAAAGTGCTGTTCGTGCTTTTATGTAACTAAAGGAATCAGATAAGGTCATGGTTTATGAGAGTTATTCAATTAACTCAGAACAACAGATTGTTTTAGTGTGAATTATTGCATACATTTAAGAAGTAAAAAAAAAACCTAGCAAATACACGCCCTGCATGCACTGTTTTAATATTTCTTATCCATAATTATAACTTTATGATTTGTTTTGTATGTTAATGTTATTACAAGAAAATGCATATTTTCATTAAATATTGGGCAGCTTCTATTAATTTAAACCACCTATTGCTTGGAAACTGAACATTTACTTTCATATTTCTGAATTTTTCCTGCATGTAAACTCAACTGCCATGTAAAGAATCGACACAGTTTGAGATATTTGTAGTTCCAAATACAATCACTTACAGTAACTCCGTTTTTTTATGCATGTGGCTTTAATTTGATAAATATTTGTAGTAAGACTACAACATTTAAATATAAATTACATAAAGCTTTATCATCGCTTCATGTAATGACCAGTTATTGGCTGGCACTTTGTGTACAAACTGTTCAGAAAGCCAAAAAGTTTTAGATGTTACAAAAACCATCAGAAATAAAAACAAAGAACCCTTTAATCGGATCAATACAATTAATATTTCCCCCTAATTTTCCAGTTGAAACTTCATAAAACACATTTACTTGGTGTCTAATCCTAAGTACATCCCCTTTAACAGATTGTAACAGCGACTTGCATGCACAATAACAGGACAAAGGTGTGTGAGAGTGACCTCTCACCCTGCTGATCACAGAGTGTTCAAAGCTCTATTGATAGATAATCCGAGCAGCTTCTGAGTTTAAAGCGGTAAAGAACACGCATGTTGTCTTCATCCCTTTCCGCCCCTTGACCCTCAGTGTCTCTTAAAGGAGCGTGTCTGCCCTGAAAGGCAGAGTCTCCATGCAGAGTGACGAGAGCATGCTCTGGTTAATATTTAATATTTGTTCCAGTCAGGGATACATTCAGTGTCAGTCTGCAGCGTTCTGAGAAAACAAAGCTCCTCTAAAGCAAGCACAACCGTGCACAGAAGGCAAATGATTGTAGAAGTTGTTTTATTTACCAAAAAACAAGCCGAGGCACTGAAGTTTTACAAAAAGATTTCTGTCAATTATTATCGTCCCCATGAAAGCATCACTAAATCATACATTTTTGTTGTTTGTACAAAAAGCAATCTGTAAAAAAAATATATAAAAAAAAAAAATAAAAAAAAGAGCAATAAAATTACTCAATTTTTTGGAAAACTTTAGAACTTTTAGTGTACATGATGATCAACTCCATCAAGCAAATACAGAAAAAAAAAAAAAAAGCTTTTCTTTCCATTTTAAAACATATTTAACAAAACTATAATACTTAAACTGATGAGCTTCTTTGCTGATGGATTTGGGTTTTAAATTACCAAATTACATGATAATCAGCTGCTAACAGTTAGCTATAGCTTCTTAGATTAACCAATTACAAGTTAAGCTAATCAGATGCTAATAATTAGCTCATTCGCTTACTCAGCTGCAAGCTGAACTAATCAGCGACTAACAGCTTATTAGCGTAACCAGTGTTAGAGAATTTTAGGTCGAGAGTTATGAATGCTTTTATTGTGTTTTTATTAGGGATGCACAATATTATTGGCATGTAGCTATAAAGTTAAATATGGAACATCGGATATATATAAAGGTGTTTTTGTTGACAATGCCTGCAGCGCCAGCACAACGTTATGCCATCATGTGTTTTTTTATTCTACAGCAGACAAAGCTATGTAGCCCTCTGTAAGTAGGTCTAGGGGGGAAATATCGGTACTGGTATCGATTATCGGCCAAGTAAGTTTTAACATAGCAGCATATCGGCTATGGTCCAAAAATCCAATATCGTGCATCCCTAGTTTTAATGTTGTGGTTGAGAACATCTTTCCCTCCTGCCTTGAGTACTTGCTGTCTACCAGAACAATCTCTTATCTCGAACTGAAGGCCGGCTCACGGTGCCTCTTTGGCATTGTTGCCATGAGCACATGCCCAGAACGTTCTCTCATCTCCATCTGGACGACGGCCATGGATCATGTCTGTGTGGCTGGCAGCAGGAATAAGACGAGGGAACACCCACTGAACTCCCCTGCTGTATTCACGTATGCAGATGATGATGTGATGCTTATTCTGTTACAATGTTCTCATGCATAAGAATGTATCAATGCATGTAACCAGTCCTGAAAGCAGTCCTTACACGTAAACTGTTAAAAATCACCTGCCGTGAATGTGGTTCTTTTAAGTAAATAACTTTAGTGAAAGAGAATTTCTCCAACAAGTTAAGCTAGCTTGTTAGCAGAACTAAAATTACTCTATGAAAAACAAACAAACAAACAAAAAAAACCACTTTCTAATATACAAAATAAAGCTATGTGGTTAATATTTTATTTGACTAGCTTCCCAGGTGCTGCATTGTGGGTAATTTTACCAAACAGAACTTCAGATTTTTTTAATTTTTTTTTTTACTATTCTCTGTTTCACATTACAAGCTAAGCTAATTACTTAGCATGGTATTAAATCCCCAAATTTCAAAGCCTCGTAACTTAAGTCACATTCTTCTAAAACTTGATCTTAAATGCTGAGATTTACTTTATTTTTCTTTTTCTTAATAACTGTACTATTGAGGTGACAAACTGTGTATTTTCAACATACAGTGGTAAATTAGCACCCCAAAGGCCTTAAGTGATTGTTACATTTAAGACTTACCAATTTTGTGCTTGAAGTTTTTTTGTTAGTTGCTGTGGGACATAAACAAGAAGTGCTTTGTGGGGAAAAAAGTTATTTGTGTAGCCAACAAAACAAAAATTCCCAACAGACAATGTTATGTTCTATATTGGCTGTTAAAATCTAACACATCCTACAAACTCATAGTTGATGTATTAATGTCTCCTGCAAAATATCTGCACCCCCTTTCTACGATGCTAAGAGTGCAACCTTGTTAGCAGGAGCTTTATGACGGCATAACCTTAGTTGGAGCTAAAACAATCAGAACAAAATGTATTGTTCGTATGTTAGAAGCTTCTACTTGTCACAGTCTGGTGCTGATACTTGTTTGTGCATCTTTGGTTGGGTTAAGAACTTGGTTTTGTCTGTTGACCACTGTGGTTTTAGCAACTCATCCTTAATATTTGACTTTCTCATTGACGCTAGTTTGCTCGATTTAATAAAATTGGGCCTAAAAGAAATCCATGTTACCAAAAGTAATTAAAACTAGTATTTGACTTCAATCAAGAAGGAGCTACGGTAAGTCACAAACGTTTTCCATTTCCTGCTCCCTTGCAAATTCTGCAAAGAACCCAAGGAACCAGAGTGGTTGGGATTAAAAGCGCAACAGCACTCTTACCAAAGGATAAAACATAGAAAGTCATGTGGTTCTCAGAAGAAAATGTCCAATCATCCAAGAGATGAAGCAGGAACAAAGAGATTACAATGCACCCAAGCTTGAAAGTGGCACCTCTGTTCTTCTTGGCACCGCTGTGGAGAGGTGAGTGCAGGCCCAGTCCAAGGCCAAACAGACTGCCCATGTTCCGCAGGAGGCTCGCAAATGGTGTAGTGTCCAGGTGGACCCACTCTGGCTTGACACACCATTTCTGGGCTTTGTCAAGAGTCCAGAGCAAGTCCACTCCCAGAGCTTTTAGCACGACATAGAAGCCAATAGCAAAGGACGTCAGGAAGGCGGTGATGATGAGGTACTTGTTCATGCTGGCACTGTAGATCCATTTCTTCTTGGAAACAAACTCTGCTACAAGTGTTCCTGAAAAACACCGGAAACGTGCGCTCGCTTGGTACCTGCTTTAAAACTTTTGGCATTGCACCACATTTTAGAGACATTTACGATCAGTTCATTGGATAATATCTTGATTTTGTTTTTAGTCAAACCAACCCGTGATGACTCCTGCAACGACCTGGTGTGGGAAGTGAGCTGCCATGAAGATCCTGGACATGCAAACCACAAGCACCACCAGGACCATTAGGGCCCACAGCCCCAGCTGCAGCATTCTGTCAGAGAGAATGCTGAAAGTTAGTGCACAAAACCTCCAGACTTCCTCTGTCTGTAATGATGCCTGACTGCATTTTGAAGGACTCACCTGTAAAGTAAACGGGGGCATTGCTTTTCTGTTGCGATGGAAAGAATCGCCGTCACCATCACGTACCAGACACCCGCTGCACCCATAGCATGACCTGAAGGGCTTCCTAGAAGGAACACATTTTATACTTAAACTTTACATAACTTAGTCTGATAGAATTCAGAAAAAAGCATGAATAAATGTAAATAACATATTTTCCTACCAGTTTCTTTCTACTTATGAAAAGTCTATAGACTTACATTTTATGTACCTCAAAGAACAACATTGGACACACTGTCCTAAAGGGACTTAAACTCACACAGGTTTGTCTGATTTTGCAATTAGAAAACATTTTACTTTTTTTTTTAAATTCTGATTTACCTCCAATAATGTAAAAAATAAAAAAAAGAGACCAAACATGCAAACATGACTTTGAGTATAATTAGTATATGTACTGTATTAGTATGCAGAAAACGTTTTTTTTATAGTTGTGGAGTGTCCAATCCTGATCCTCAGGGGCCACTATATCTTGCATGTTTTAGATGTTTCTGTGCACCAACACCCCTGATTGAATGGTTAAATTTTATCCGCTTCACCACCTCTTTCCTGCGGGGTTCTGCAGGGCTTGATTCTTAGACCCCTTCTGTTTTCACTGTATCTGCTCGGTTTGGGGTCTATCCAGAGGAAACATGGTCTTTCTTTTCATTCATCCATTCATTCATAGATATATCAATAGATAGACTGCAATGAAATGAAGACTCGGCGTGTCTGCTGGCTTCTTTTCCTTAGATACCAGTTGTGACTTGGTGCAATATAAATGAACTGAATTGAACTACCTTGGACTGTTTTGCAAACGCTGCTAAAAACGTGCAGGACAGTGTCCACCGAGGACCAGGCAGGATTGGACACCCCTGAGTATGCATGTTGATGTGCAAAACAAAACTCGGTTGTGCACGCATTAAATCACTGAAGCAAAGATAAATAAAATACTTTGAATGGACCAAGGCACTGGAGTTTATACCTCATTCAAGACTATTAAAATGACACCCATTCATAGAAGCCCAAAGAGTCTCCTGTCAATAATGAACTTAAATATTAACCAGACCAATAGTTCACTGTGCCAGATGGATCTGATCAATCATCGGCCTGTTCTTAAGAAGAAGGCAGACGTCACGTGGTCAGCACTATGAACCCTACCTGGTCCCGTCTCACATGTGATGGGAAACTGCTGCAGCAACGGGGCCTTTCCCGCTCCATAGAACTGGGTCTCTTGAACCCACCAGTATGGTCTCTCCCCAGAAAGAACCCTGCAACGAAAAACCCCCAACACAATAACAGAAAATCTGTTGTCCTCCTTTCCCCACTGTGTTGTACACCGACTGGAGAATCTTGTCCAGATTACCACTTCAGCACCAGGTTGAGCCAGTCCCCGACAACCGCCACCCAGATCAGCCTGATCCCAGTGTCCCTGCGCACGTGGAACCAGACAGGGAACAGGCAGAAGAACGTGGTGTGCAGGTCCGCCACCGTGGACGCCAAGTTGAACAAGCCCTTGTGCCTGCTGTGTCTGGTCTGCAGGTGAACCGCCACCTCGACCCCCCAGCTGTGGAGAAGATCCATGACTCTGGCGTTGGTGGGCACGTGGAATCGGTGGTTTTGTGCACTTTTTGCTAGTCAGACGGGGTTCTGCAGCTCTCCGAGGCTGTTCCGTCTGCTTTTTCTTTGCAATTCCCATTTTGGACTTTACTCAAGGCTAGCAAACCTGTTTGCGTTTGGGACAGTACAGATGAGTTCCTTAACCTTTACACCCCCGAGGCCCCCTCTGCTGAAATGCATCAATAAATAAAGCTGCTGCCGTCCCTGCCACAAAACGGAAAACCATCCTCCGAAACTAAAATCCCCATTTTCATGTTCAAATCCAAGCACCTGATGAATTTGTAGCTTCTTGTCCGTGCTGATAAATCATATCTCACCTTCGTAGACAATTCCCTGCCTGACCTACTTGTCACCTTGCACAGGTTTTATTCCAGTCTCAGCAGTTTCTGCTCAGCCTGAAGATAATGGTTCAATCTTTGATGGTCTTACGTAATCTACAAACCAGTTGCTCCATCGCAGTGGGATGTTTTCACCAAATCATTAATGGAACGATTATATAACTGATAAAGACAAACGGTCTTAAAGATTTGAAAAGTATTCAGGGAAAAGCAAACATCCTTCTGCATTCAGCTGGAAGTTGCAGGAAGCCTCCTCCCCTCAGAGCTGACTCAGTGGGAAACACTCCAATTGTCGTCCCCCCCCCACACACACACACACTTTATCGTTTCACCTTGTTTGTGTGACAAACCTCCCAAACTCCGGGTGTTTTATTACGCGTGTGTCAGGTCCAAAGATCAGTGCGAGCATGCGTCTGTGTGGTGGGTCTCTTGGTATAAAATCAAGCAGCTGTGTCACTGAAAGCACCAGTCCCTTCAGGAACATCTCGCTCCCACTTCATCTTTACTTCTAATCGCTCCAGGCCAAGATGCTCGACGCTCTAATGGATGTCGTGCAGGGACTGGGGGTGAGCAGCACCCACTACCTGCAGACCAACTATAAGGATGCTCAGGGCTTGTTTCTGTGGGTGTCCTGGGCGGCGGACCTCAGGAACACCTTCTTCATCTTTTTCCCGCTTTGGTTTCACCTGCGGCCTTCGGTGGGCATCAAGCTCATCTGGGTGGCTGTCATCGGGGACTGGCTGAACCTGGTCTTCAAATGGTGAGCTGAACGTACGTATGGATCATAATAAATCATTTGAAGTATCTCCTAACAGAGCTGTTCTCTTCAGGATTCTGTTTGGCGAGAGGCCGTACTGGTGGGTCCACGAGGCGTCGTACTACTCAGACTCCGCTCGACCTCACATTGAGCAGTACCCGATGACCTGCGAGACCGGACCAGGTGAGAGATGCCTCCACACACACAGGGCTGCGTCAGCTTCCTCCTCACAATCTGCAGACGTTAAATACTGCTCGGATCCATTCATCATGTCTAAAGTTTAGGTTCGTGATGCCAGTTAGCGTCGCACAGTTTGGATGGAATCACCAAACACCGAGTCCACAAGTGCACAAGAAATCCGATAGTGATGGTTGAAGCCGTTTGAATGCGGTCAGCTAAAAGATTTTTGAGCAGTAACCTTAAAGTTGTGATTATGAACGCAATTAATACATTTTATTAAAGTAAAAACAAGAATTCTGATGAAATTTTGTATTAAAACCAGACATGTGACAGAGTTCACTCTGCTTTTGTGCTATTCCGTCATATTCCTCCATCTAATTTAGTGTTTTATTCACATTTTGATCTCTTTATTAAATTATTGTTTTTCTTATTTTATTTATTTGCATCTCTTTGTGGTTTTGCCTTGCTTTTTATTTCTAGCACAACTCAGTGAACATTATGTAATGTTCCAAAATGCATGACAGCGTCTGAATTTTACATAAAAAAAAAAAAAAACAAAAGTCAAGAGAGATAAAACAGAAATTAAAAAAGGAAACGAACTGAGAGGAAATCCTTGTCAACAAATGTTAAATGACATTATCAGCGAGGTGTATTTGCTTCATCATCTTAAAAGTAAAATGTTTTACAACAAAAAGGTAGTTCTGTTGATTTTCTTTATATATTTTGGCGAGAAAATATTTATTTTATTAGTTGAAACTGCTGAAAACTGATATTTTGAGGCGTCTTCTTGGGCAAATGCATATTTTTATATTAAATAAATAAGATGAAAAGTAACTTTTAGGTCTAAAAAATTAATTTAGTTCAGAATAACTCATACATATTGTTATTTATTTATTTTACTTTAAAACATCATGTTTAAACCAAGCAGCATTAAAAGATATTCAGCTTTTTAGATAAAATAAAACAAAAGTCAAGTTGATTAAATCAAGTTGTCATTGTGTGTGTAATCTAGGCAGCCCTTCCGGTCATGCGATGGGGGCCGCGGGGGTCTACTACACCCTGGTCACATCCATCCTGCTCATCCTGAGCAGCAACAAGAAGTCGTCAAACATTAACTGGTGAGTCCAAAAATAGAGAAATGAATAAAAGAAACGGACGGAAAGCTCCAGTTTTCCTTCTCGTCTCGGCTGACGTCAGCTTTGTTTACCACTTTCCCCGTTGATCGTTCAGAACACATTATCAGTACTGGAGTTGATCATTGACTCCTGGAGGGGGGGGGGGGGACTTGTGTTATGCTTGGCTTGTTCAGATTTCCAAGCAGATCAATAACTCATCAAAATCAAAATATATCAGTAGTTGTGATTTTATCGTGTTGTGTCCAGCGGTTCTGACTCATTTATTGTTGTTGCAGGTATGTGAAGGCTGGTCTGTGGTCCCTGTTCTGGGGGGTCCAGGTGTGTGTGTGTCTGTCCCGGGTCTTCATTGCTGCTCACTTCCCCCATCAGGTCATTGCTGGAGTCGTCACAGGTCAGTGTGAAACGTTCCCGGCGCCTCAGTGCTGCGCTCGGACAGCGGGCGGGGCGTTCTCTGACGCGCTCTCCTCTCCTGCAGGTGTGATCGTGGCCGAGGCCTTCAACAGAACCCGGTGGATCTACAGCGCCAGCATGAGGACCTACTTCTACACCACCCTCTTCTTGACCTCCTTCGCGGTCGGGTTCTACCTCCTGCTCCGAGCTGTGGGCGTGGACCTGCTCTGGACCCTGGAGAAGGCTCAGAAGTGGTGCGTCCGGCCCGAGTGGGTCCACCTGGACACCACGCCCTTCGCCAGCCTGCTGCGGAACATGGGCACCCTGTTCGGCCTGGGTCTGGGCCTGCACTCGCCGCTGTACACCGAGGCCAAAAGGAGCAGCAGGGCGTCGGTGCGAGCGGGGTGCATCGTCAGCTCGCTGCTGCTGCTGCACCTGTTCGACTCCTTCAGGCCCCCCACCCACACCGCCGCCCTCTTCTACCTGCTGTCCTTCTGTAAGAGCGCCACCGTGCCCCTGGTCACCGTCAGCCTCATCCCGTACTGCGTGAACAGAGCTCTGAGCGTGCACGACAAAACG
This sequence comes from Hypsolebias longignatus, assembly GCA_031762435.1. Lineage (NCBI taxonomy): Eukaryota > Metazoa > Chordata > Actinopteri > Cyprinodontiformes > Rivulidae > Hypsolebias > Hypsolebias longignatus. Next base: position 25,939,017 of record JARVGV010000527.1, on the reverse strand, counting down.
GGCATGTGAGCCGAACCCAAAGACTGAAGAGACTCTTGAACGTGAACTTTATTTTGGCGCTCCGTGTTTTGCTGGACTCTGAGGAGAAGCTCGGAGACGTTGTGCCGCGTGGACACTGAACCGCTGAGGAGCGCTCCGGTCGTCTCGGGGTTCTGGACAAAGACGAGCACGTGTTTCAGGGAACGTTTGCGTGTCGGCTTTGATAGGTTATTCCAATTGTCATAAAGGTGCATTTCTGAAAGTATTTTTTTTGAATATTTTTTAATAAAAATCAGTGGAAAAAGTGACGACTTGATCCTTTTTCTGGATGTTTGTCGACTGTTTCAGTCCCGTAATGTTTTTTGTTAAAGTCCAAGCTCTGAGCTTCGCAAGCTATGAAACTGAACGTCATCTCGAAGACTCCGTGTCAACAAAACGCTCGGCTGAATCAGCCGAAAACCACGGCGGGAGCTTGAGCCACGTGTCTGACCTACATCTGGCCGGTAAACAAACATGGCGGAACAAGAGCAGCGTGGCGCCTCGGAGAAAACATTCAGGTGGAAACACGAGTGAATAAAGAAACGGAAAAGAACGAGCACGACCGAATCAATACGGTGAAGCACCTTAAAGTCCGGCGGTCTGACCTGCTGACCTGTTTTCAATCGCATCGGCTGTTTCTGCAGGTAAACAAACACACCAGGTGTTTGGCATCTGGAGGTTGAATTAAGGACATGAATAAAAGTTTTACTCGTCTTAACGGAGTTGACTTTTGTTTCCAACTGGTCAAGAATCCTGTTGTAGAAAATAACGAATCGATGGGCGTTTCTTTATGGCGAGCGAGGACGAGGTCACGTCTCACAGGTTTGAGCTTCAGGACAGGTGTCTAGTCATCCAGAAGTCTCGTGGCGTCGACCTTCCGTTTGTTTTAGAACTGATCCGAATGTTTTACTGATGACCTGTGAGGCCTCGGACGGACAGACTCCTCCAGATCTGATCATTTGGTTTTGGGTCCAGGCTGGCCCACAGAGGGGTTCCATTAAGGCCATCGCTAGTGGAGAGCGCAGCACTGAAAACTTTAGTCCACGCCCACCTCCGGTCTGTATAAATTGCCCTGACGCTGCGGATCGGCTCCTCTTTTGTCTTCAGCCAGCGAGCAGCATGAGAAAACCAAAGAGCAGAAGATGATGTCCAACCTGCAGGACAAAGGGAACACCTTCAGATACCAGTCTTTTCTAAACGGTGGAAGCAGCAGCTCCTTCGTATCCGACAACTCTTGGTTGCGTGCAGCACTTTGGCCAGCGACGGTTGTTTTGTAGGCGTTCCAGTTTCTTCTCTTGCAGCTTTTCTACACCAGGGGGCGCCGACGAGAGCCATTCGCCTGACGAGCAGCAGGAGTACTAGAGGCAGTAGAGGACTGCAATCCGACGCTGGTGCGTTACCTTCCAATCGCTTGGGTCCTGTGATCCTCCTGAGCCTCGGACCTTCCTGATCGTCTCCCGAGCCTCCTCCAGTCGTTCCACCATTCGCCCATCGTTTGTTTGAGACCTCTTGGACCATCCTAACTCTTCGCCATTGGAACCTTTTTGGATTTCGCCTCTGTGGCAACTCTTCCTGCATACTGGTTCCAGTCCCGCCCCGATTCTTCATACCGGTCACGTTTATTCATTTTCTGTAAATAAACATCGTTAACCGTCCTCCCGGCCCCGAAGTCGTCGTTCTCAGTTGCTTGCCTTCTGGGTAGAGGCAAACCTTACAAATGAGCTATACCAATAAATTAGTGTTGTGGTTGCGAAGGAGCTAAACTCAGGAACGCAGGTGGAGTTGAGGAGCTCAAAAATAATTCTTACTTTATTCCAAAAAGTAAAACAATATGGCTGCCGAGGCAGCAAAACCACGAGGTCACAACTCGGGAAAGATCACAAGGACCACGAGGACTGGCAGCGGCATGAAATCTGACAATGCTGGACTGAGGGGGGAGAGGGAACTGAGACTGATGAGTGGAGTCTTCATCTTTGAACCAAACCAGAGGTTCTCAGCTGGACTGAGTTCTGGACCATTTACTGCGTTCTCCTTAAACCCCTGGAGCGGTGGGTTGAAAAAAAAAAAAAACCTGGATTTTGCTCCAGCCATCTTTCCTTCAGCTCTGAGCAGTCCCCCAGACCCTGCTGATGAGTAAACTGCATGATGCTGCCACCTCCGTGCTTCACTGTAGGGACGGCGTCCTCAGCCTGATCAGATTCCACTTTTTTCTTTAGGCCCAGTTCATTCCCTGCTCTTCATCCATGCAGCCCATCTTCTACTGGTCCTGTGGACAGATCCTCCAGTCTCTGCAGAAGATCTGAAGTTATCTTTGGCCCTCAAGTGACCCCCTTATAGATCACATGTTCTTTGTCGTTTTGTGTAACCTTGGTGGATAAAGACACCGTTCTGGAACAATGCAAATCAATATGTGAGCTCAGAGACGTGTCTTTCAGCCCGACCCGCAGCGATTACCAGTACATGGATCCACACGTCACTCGTGCCTCTGTGCTGGTTTGTACAAATACAGTCTGTGGCGCAAGCAGAACATTCAATATTTGTATTTTGTGGAATCGGCTCGTGACTTTTCTGCTGAACGTTCAAATAAATAAAACAAACTTCTGCGTCAGAGAAGCTAAAATGAAGCGCTCATCTTTGAAGGTAGAAAAGATCCGGCTGAAGTTCAAATGTTGCAGGAAAACCTTGTTGCTCATCTAAAACTATGTTCACGAGCAGGTTCACGGTAAGCTGCCCTGAACGTCTTGAAGTGAACATGATGTAAGGAGCCACGTGGCCCCGGGCTGCCCTACATACTGATGGAGCTCCGTGGGGGCCCCGTCTCAAAACCCACTGACCTCTTCCTGTCAAACGGCTGTTTATTCAGGCCAAAGTCTGAGGACACGTCCTGTGGGTCCACCCTGTTAAAGACTTCACGTTTGTCAGCTTTCATGTTTTCTGACAGAGCAGACAGCGAAAATACAGAAACACCTAATAAAACCGTCTTCATTTCATCATCGTGGTGAACGCTGAGTCAGCATTAATTCCTGTTGATTTTTTTTTTTTTTTTACCTGCAACCTTCCTCTGTACTTCATCTTCCTTTAATCTCTCAATCATCAACTCTTTCAGCTCGGTCAGCAAAAGTAAAAACTTTAAGCATTTGCAGTTTTTACACTTTTTGATTTACAAAAATATTCAAAATAAAGAGACAAGGATAAATATTAATTTTATTTAAAAACAATATTTTCAGAACAGCTTTTGTATTTGTATGCTCCTATTAGCTTTTAGCTGCTTCTGTCATGCTAATTTAATCTTTTAGATTTGACCATGCTTATTTTAGATTTCAGCTTTTACCTATAATTTAGAAAAAAGTTTTAAACTATATATACATATACTGTATTTTGGTTTTAGCTACTGTTTTGATCATTTTAGCTTTTAGATAAGATGTTGCCAACTTCATCTTTCAGCTACTGTTTGGATATTTCTTTAGCTTTTCCCTTCAATTGTATGTTCCTATTGCTAGAATTAAGCATTTTTGTTATTTTTCCACATTTAGCTACTAGTTTGGGAATTTCAGCTTTTAGATATTGCTTAGTTTTGACTTTATCGTTTTGATCATTTTAGCTTTTAGGTACAGTTTTGCTACTTAAGACTTTAATTTACAATTGAGCTAATTTTAGCTTTCAACTATGGTTTTAATCATGTTAGCTTTTAGCTACCGTTAAAACTTTTGGCATTTAGCTAAGCATTTGTCCATTTTAACTTTCAACAATTTTAGGTGATTTTAGCTTTTGTTCTACTTGTTTTAACTTTAATAGGGCTACTGGTAAAAGTACAGGCAAACTTATTCAGCACTTTAATTCACCATGTATTTGACCCCCAAAATGCTATTTATATAATAATAGGAATACTACCACTATTAATAATAATAATTATTATTATTATTTAGGTTGTCAGGATCTGCTAGAAGTCCATAAAAAGATTGAAATAGTTTTGTTTAAAGCAAAAATTTCATTTTTCAAACATCCTCACGAAAAAGACCTAAATAATATTCACTCAAGTCAAATAATTATAGTTAATTAAAAAAAGCACAATATATTGTGTACTGATAGAAGCCCACTACAAATTCTAACAAGAACCAAAACCTGCAGGCGAGATTCTGAAGCAGCAGCGGAGCAGTGACCTGTCTTTACCAGGTGTGGACAGCAGGGGGCGGTGTGGAGCAACATTCACCAAAGCTCTGCAGGAGAAGATAAAAATTAAAGCTGTTTGAAACTTTTCAGTGTTTCTTCAGTGCTGAAGCTTGTAAAAAGCCCAAATGATAACAATAATAATAAAAATGGGGATGTAGTGTGGATGTCATGTTTAAAATTGAGTCTTTTTATGGAGAAACCACGGCTGCTTCACACCAGATACTGAAAGCAAAAATTCATACTTTTACCACGCACAATTATATATTTGATAATTTTCCTCAATAAATAAATGACCAAGTATGATGTTTTTATCTCATTTGTTTAACTGGGTTCACTTTATCTACTTTTAGGACTTGTGTGAATATCTGATGATGTTTTAAGTCATATTTCTGCAGACTTGTACAAAATTATAAAGGCTTCACAAACTTTCAAGCACCAGGGTAAATGGTGCATTAAGTGTAAAAGAAATGAATTAGATGATGCAGTGATTGTTTAATCTCAGGTCACAATGTTAAATATAACGTAGAGCAACATGAGATTTGATAATTTTACGATGCAGCGCTCAGACTAAAGGTTCAGCAAAGATAAAACTTCAAAAAGTTCGACATAGAAAAACCAGTTTAACTTCAAGTTGTTCAGTTAAAACAATTTATTTGTATTTTTTTTTTGCTTAAATAATTACTTGGGTCATCCAGTGTAGGTTATGTTGGTTCATCATACATGTTGGTACCAGATTCATGATCAGTGAATGCATAGGGTGGATTTGTATGAAAGAAAAAAGATTTACACACACAAAGAAATAGACATTTTTACCAACGTGTGATCACGGGTGTGATTTGTGTGATTCCAGCTGTCGGTTCGCTTTGATTCGGGTTAAAAACAAGATCCTCTGGTAAATAACAGTTGAACAAGATGAACGTCATAAAACTACAAAATCAAAACAGTCCCCATTTTGAAAACAGTGGAGCTAAAAGATTTCATTTCTAGTGTGTGACGGGTTTACAGACACACACGTTTTGTGATGACACGCACACACACATGCACACAAAAGCATCGTCTACTCGCGTTCCAGTGCTTTGAATGAGCTAAAAAAAAAAAAGCGTTGAAACTCGGGTGACGTCACATGCAGCAACATATTTCTCTGAAGGATGATGCACAGTATCAGAGCTGTTGGCTTTAAAGACAAAAAAAATAAATTAAAAAAATTCAATAACGTGTTTTTCCTCCGTTCATTCCTCGTTTTCATTCCTTTTTCGCGTTTGTGTAGGAAGAGCAAATCAGGTCACACACTCAAGGCAGCTCAACAGTGTCGACCTCAAACAAACTCCGCGAAGCTTCGTCTTGGATCAGTGCATAAACAATCTGTGAAGCTACTGTTTTTAGATTTTTATAGTCATTTATATACAACGACGTCCACCTGCTGGACGTCTTACAAAAGAACCGCATGGCGCTCCCCGCTCCTGCAGGTCCAGGAGGCCACAGAAACGACGAGTGTCTGAGAGTGACTCCTGCTCCGTCGGCCGCTCTTCCTCTCTCTTTTTGCTTCGGC
>JARVGV010000527.1:25903257-25933270 GCA_031762435.1 Hypsolebias longignatus | reverse complement strand
CGCAAAAAAAAAAAAAAAAAAAAAAAAACCCTTTTTGAGTTTCCAGGTTCTTCCAGCTCACGTCCGTCATTTTGTGAGTTTGGTGACATGCTCATGCGAAATCAAGAAAAAGGAACGTTGTTTTGCTGGAAACCATGCGTAAAGTGAACGAGTCAAACACGACTGGCCCGGCTCCTGCGGCCGGGGGTGGGGGGGGGAGGCCTCATCCTGAAGTTGAGGGTGGGGTCGCAGGTGGACCCTCAAAAACCTGGAGAGGAAACGGACAAAAAAATAAATTTAAACAGTTTTTTCCTTTATTTCCCTCCAGGCTAATAAATGATTTTGAATCTGGGTAATTTTATTAAAAATTCAAATTTTCAAATGCGTTCTTCGAAGGAACGGACTTCTGCTGCTTTTCACACCAAACTTTAAACTAAGATCTAGATCTGCAGCTGTTTTGTAGAGGAGACGTGTTATTGCTCTGAATATTTGTTGTGAGAGACTCTCAGCTACTACCACACCAAACTTTAGTCCAAAACTGGCCTAATGTTGGCAGACATCTTGGATCAGCTCGACTCCAAAACATTAATAGGCACCGCCTAGTACAAGGCAGCACCTATTATTATCCACCTGACAAGGGTTTCTTAACTTTATACCTTACTCTTCCATCAACTTTAATGTTGCCCGAATCACAAGGTGCACCCCAATATCAAAATGACCACCTCGGCACCGTGATGTGTGCTTTTACTTTTGTTGGAGTTTCGAGTTGCCAAGGCGATGTAATTCGCAAACAAAGACGCCGTGGTTCCAATTAAAAACACCTGACAGAACACTCCTCACACCAACTGTGAGGTCACATGACTTAAAGGCCCCTGAAGAAATCTGGATTTGTTTGAAACTCACAGAAAATAATCCCTGATGTATCTTTAGAACTGACTAACGTCTGGAGCCATTTTGGTTCAAGATGGCTGCCACAGCTACCTCAGAAAAATCAAAATCGACTATAACTCAGTCATTCTTTGAGATATTGAGCTGAATTTTTGGTATGGTCTTCAATGTAAATTATAAATTCAAGATGGCCACCTTACCCAAAAGGAAAACACATGACAACTTAGATATTTTAAAATACATTGAGCTGGAATTTGGTGTGGTGGTAGATGACAGTGATGCACAACACATTCTGAATTCAAATTAAAAAAATTCAAGATGGCCACCAAAGCGTGTTTCAAATGACTATAACTCAGATGTTTTCAGAGCTATTCAGCTGAAATTTGGTGTGTTAGTAGCTGAGAACAATCTCTAATAGATTCTTATTGCAAATCAAAAATCCAAGATGAGCTAAAAAGGAAAAAAAAAATACTATAAATCAGCCATTTTTATAGACACTGTATTAAGCTGAAATTTGGTGTGGGGGTAGTTGAGAGCAATGTCCATTAAATACTGAATTAAAATAAAAAAATATCCAAGATGGCCACCAAAGCTACATTTAAATGGATTTAACTCAGACATATACAGGTAATCATTGACCTACGAACGGGTTCCGGACCTAAGGACCGTTCGTAGGTCGATTCTGCCGTAGGTTGGAGCAGAACGCAAATGGCGCCGTATGTCCGCATTTACGGCCGTAAATAGAAACTGAAACTAAACGACGATCGGTCACGTCTTTTTAAACACGTTTTTTCAATGTAAAACAACTTCGAACTGCCGTTTTAATGTGTTTTAATGTGTTTCCAAGCAGTTAGCTAACAAAATACTATAAAAAAACCGAAAAAAATATAAAATGCTGCATAAAAAAGGCAACGAACGGCACGATGATGTCACTGGGGGCGGCGCCGTAAGTACGGAGCGCCGTAGGTCGAGGACTACCTGTATAGAGCTGAAAATTGGTGAGGCTATAGCTGAGAATGTTTCCCATCCCATACTGAATCCAAATCAAAAATCCAAGATGGCCACCATAGTTTAAAAGAAAAAATACTAGAACTTATTTATTTATTGCTATAATGAGCTTAAATTTGGTGTGGTGGTAGTTGAGACACAACCCCAACACATAGTACTGTCAAATCAGACGTTTAAAATTACCGCAACGTGGCAGTCCCCAACAAAGTTTCTCCAGTTCACTAAAATCAGTCTGGTGGTTCATAAAATATTTTGCTAACAGACTAATAGTTGACAGAAAAGTTTGTTTAACAAGTTCTTGCCTGATGTGTTAGAGGTCAAAGTATGTTGGAGTGACTTTCAGCTACTATAACATCAAAGTTTAGCTCAGCATTGTTAAAATTATTATAGCTATTTTTGTTTGCTACGGTGCATTTTCTGTGGTGGCCATCTTGAATCTGGTTGTGTATATATAATGACTGAGTATGTTTGAAAGTTTTACTTTTGGCACCAGACATATTTCACATGTTTAGTTGTGAAAATTTACAGATGACGGTTCAATTGTCGCGATGGTCTCACCAGGTTTAGTTGAGAGCTCTGCTGTTACGACTGACTCTTCTTCCCCTGCTTTTTGTTGGTGCCGTCTCCAGGCTGGGTGTGGGGAGCGAGGTTGATCATGAGACGGATAAACAGAGAAAAAAATAGACATTACTTCTGTGTTCAAGTCAAAAACGAGCTGTAAGTATTAATGAAGCAAAGATCTTCATTTCTACAGCATGCTGCAAGAAAAAGAGTTTAGGAAGAGAAAAACAAACTACGTTACACTTTCTACGTCCGTCCAAGCAAAACGACACATGCTCAAAGAAAGGAAACAGTTATATGAATATAAAACACACCAAAACCCCTGCATACTTTAAAACACATCTGAAGAGGATTTAATAATCCTGCTGCACACATGGCTCAGATTATAAGTCAGAGTTTAACCTCGGTCAGAACATACAGGTGCTGATCAAAGTCAACATGGAAAAGAACACGAAGGTTTGCAAACTGCAGGCTGATTTATTTAACTAAAGTCATGGTTCAAGGAAAAAACTAAATGTTCTCATTAAGAGCATTTAAATACTTCAGTAATTATGATTAACGTGCTTTTATGCTGAAAATTAGGGATGCACAATATTATCGGTATCGTATCGGTTTAGACCGATATTAGCGATAAAGTTAAATATCGGACACGGTAATCTCTCACAACAAACTAATGATTTTCGATGACAGAAGTGTTTTCTTTGCTCGTGCTTTGAGAGCAATTAGCTCAACTATCAACTGGAGATATAATCTACAGTAAATACGAAAACTTTTAAAATCAAAACCCGAACATGCACAAGGTGGAGTCTATCCTTCGTTGTATGGTTTATGTTTTAGATTAAAAAACATTTTTCATTCAGTGAAAATAAAATAAAAATCCAGCAGTTTGTCAGTTTTGCACTGCAGAGGAGTACAGTATGTAAAAAGGTGGTGGTGGGGGCGGGGCTTCTGTTTATTGATCTTTTTTCGCTCGAGTTATCGGATCAGAAGTTACGGCCCGGACAACCAAAGGCCGTGTTTTAACCTTGACCTTGATTGACCTTGTGACAGCAGTTCTGTGTTTTTTCACACAGTTAGGGCGCCATGCAGGTGCAGTTAAGCTCTGATTACTAATCTGACAGAGCAAGGCGGTTTGACCAACGCCAACCTCCGGTTCGACTCTCGGGGCTTCCTCCTTGCGGCCTTGTCGGGAACGCTTGCCTCTTTTCTTGCCCTTCCCACCCTTGTTTCCTGCTGCCGCTGAAGCAGCAGCACCTGCTTCACCTTTTACCACCCCACCAGGAGCTTCTTCCCCCGCTGGAGCTACTGGGCCTTCACATTCCCTCTTTTCCTCCGAGTTGTAAACTCGGCGTACAACCTTCCTGATCACCTGTAGGGGCAGACGCATGTCAGGAGGAGGTGGGGGAGATGAAACATAAAGGGATAAAATGAGGAGATGTGACTGTGGGTAAGGAAGAGAGAGGCGGTAAAGGAGGATGAGGAAGATTACTTTTCTGGTGACCAGATTCCCGTCTTCATCTGTGAACTGCTCCTCTGTCACAGACTGTCCAGGAAGGTTTCTGGCCTCCTCTCCCTGAGGTGAAAGTTGGAGCATGACAGGATGAAGGAGAGATAAAGGATGACAAGCAGGGCAAAGGTGCAAGTTTACCAGTCACCTCATGTGAACTCAAAGAAACAACTAGTTTACAATAAGAACTGAGCAGCAACTCATTCACCACTGCACCGAAAACCACGCTGGAGTTATGAGACCTTACCTCAGAGCATCAGGCTCGTATCTGCACATCGTCTGGATTTATAGCAACAAGCAACATCAGTCTGAGGAAACCACAAACAAAACTGATTCTTCCCCAACAGCTTGCACCAAAGTGGGAAAAAAAACCAGTTACGTTGCTGCTAAGATGGCCTCCGGTGCCCGCCCTCTCCCTCATCGACAGTCATGTCAAACTGGTTCAGAACACCTTAGGTGGACTTTGGTGTTCTGAACCAGTTTGAATGTTTTCTGTGCACGCTGAACAGTTGAATAAGCCTACTCGTGTTCTCCAAGCACTAAAATAGCACACGTCAACCAAACCACCACAGCAAACACAGCAACAGACTGGGATCAGCCTCTCCAAGCGTCTTTCAGGTTTTTTTTTTACTTCATATTCTGGACACACACCAAGACCTCACAAACCTTCAGTACGACCCGTCTGTGGTACACCCTGGTGGTGACGGTGGTCTCCCCGTCAGAGCCGGACTCGTCAGCTCTGATGCTCTCCTGGTGAAGGCAGCCCAGCAACATTAATAACCCCAGTGTGTGCGAACCATTCTCATCTCATAGTAGACCATTTGAAGTAAAACTGCTGGACTGGACTTTCTGTCTGATAGTCCACCAGGTGGAATTAAATGATTTAGGGCTTTTTTTTTTTGATTCAGCCAAAAATATGTTTGAAGGTTTATCCCAAGCCATGAGGTAACAAAAATAAATCAGATAATGAAAGGAATTACCGTAATTTCCGGACTATAAGCCGCCACTTTTTTCACACATTTTGAACAATGCTGCGGCTAATTAAAAAAAAAAAAATTAAAGACAAGGTAACAAGGTTCATGTGGCCAAAACATTGAACCTCGTCACACATGGGGGCTCACATAGCTTCCCAATACATGTCTCTCATGTGGGGTGGGTCTTTGTGGCTCAATGAGTCTACCTGTATAAATAAAGGCTAAACAAAATGAAATGAAATTACCAAACAGGTCACAGTGGACCAATGAAACTTTGTAAAATCCCTCCTCCCCATCCCCTGTAGGGAGTTCCCCCCATCGTTGTGCCCCCTGAAGAACACGACTTTAGTGGTTTCAGTGCACAGGAGGAAGACGAAGATAGCGATCAATTACTTTTCCTGGTAGGCTACAGTTCAGAAAAAAAAAAACATTTACTGTACGCATTGTGTACGTTATCAGTACATATTTAATTAAAAGTTTAAAAAGTCTTTCTGTGTAAATATTTCATGTTACAATGGGGACACTGAGGCTTATACACAGGTGAGGCCTGGATATGTACAAATTTTTTAATATAGTGGGCGTGGCTTATATTCAGGTGCGCTCAATAGTCTGGAAATTACGGTAAGTTCTTCTAGCGATTTTTACCTGGACTTTGTGCTGGGTCTTGTTGCCTCCCTCGTCCTGTCCTTTGCTTGGTCCAGCTGTGCTGCTGTCCTCCTGAGGCGTCTTCTTCTTGGCGGCCTCTTGGTCACCTCCGTTCAGAGCCGGCGGCTGCTCCAGTGAATCAGTTGGACTTTCGGCGCTGAATTAAACGGAGATTCCATCATGTAACGTCTGGACTGGCAGACAGAACCATTGAAAGAGCAGTTCAGATCCTACCTGGCCTCCTCGGCGTTGGGGCTGTGTCCAACAGCCGCTGACTCCGAGGCGGCGCCGGACGCCTCGCCTCTCCAACCTGGAACTGAAGACATGCCTTTTTCTGCTTGTCGCACTTGTTTAAGGATCGCGTTCATTTTCTCTTCGGTCATCTCCTCTTCCTCCATGCCTCCCTCCAGCTTGATATCCTCCAGCAGACTCTTCAGCCTCTCCTGGGTCATCTCCTCTTCTTCTTCCTCTCTTCCATTTCCAGAACTGCTGCGTACGGCAACGCCACCTTTGAGGTTCCCTTCCTGAGTCTCTGAGGAGACTCGATGTCCTGCGATCACATCTTCTGTCCTCCTTACTGACTGCTCTGCAGCCCTTCTGTCGTTGTCTGGCATCTCCACAGAGACGGGTCTGTCTCCTCTAGTCAGGGTTGTGTCTTCAGGTCCAACAATGGGAGGCTCCAAACCAAGGTTTTGGACCCCCATGGAGGGTTCAGGGCTGGTGGTCTGTGCGAGGGTGAGGTCACTAGGTCTGCTAAGCGAGGTCTTGGTAGGGGACTCTACACTAGCATCGCCCTCGCAAAAGAATTCGTCGGAGCGCAGTGGGGTAGGGGGGACGTAGGTGAGGTCTGTTGGGGTTTTCAGTTCCAGATCATAATCGTGGTACCCTGGATTGATGGCAGGAGTAAAGGATTAGAGAATGGATGAGGGAGGGAGAGAGGGAGAGGTAAAGTTGTGGAGGTGATGAAATGAAAAACACTTGTGTAACATTTAAACAAGGCTGATGTTCAGAAGACACAGTTAAAACGCACGTTGGCAGAGTTTATCTGAGCAGGCAGCAGAACAGGCCGTCACCAGATTACCACTCCCAAAAGTAATTTAACAGACTTCTGTTACGTGTTCACCTCAGTTTAAGTTCAAAAGTGCAGATGATGAAGCTTTTACACTGTACTGAGTTTAATGAGCTGAACTCGCAGGCAAATCATGCTCTCTACCCTCCCTCCTGTGAGGTCATGACCACGGCCATGGTCAGAGGTAAAGTTTGATTCATCAATTTTAATTCTGTCATTTACTTTTAAGTGAGTCTGTCATTTCATCATACCATTTGAAAGTTCAACTTTAACATTCTGTTTGTTAATGTAGGTGTTTTAATAACAATATATTAACTTAGACCAAAACAGCATCCAGAGGGAAATGTTCAACATTTATAATCTGTCATTTTTGCACAGCTGATAAAATTTAACGTAGAACGTTCAGCAGCTAAATTAAGTCTGATCTTTTCTCAGGAGTCGTTAAAACGTTAAAGTTATTGTTTGCAAACAATTTTCACATATTTAACCACTGAAAACGTCCAAGTCCTGTCGTGCTCCTGTGTTGTTCTGCTGCGTGAGTTTAACATTTAACAAACGCCGCGTGACTTTTGAACCAGCCTCCTAGAATAAGCACACAGTCGAAAAAGGGATGAAGACAGAGAGAAACAAATGTCCAACAGACTAGACAAGAAAAACTCCAGGACTAAATTCAAACTAGTACTCAGTTGTACTAATACTGTCAGGCAAGCCTCTGTAAAAACACTTAATGCTACATACAGATTTAATTTAGTGAGGTTATGCATCTGATATTACTGATATTTTGCATGAGAGGGGGGCAAGGACCAGAACTAAATCATAAAAAAAGTTGTTCTGCGGTCAACATATTTACATGTAGATGGGTAAAATTCTCAAATCAAAGAGATTTTAAGGCCTGGATGGAGCTCTAAGTCATCAAATTTGACAAGAACAAGTTCATCTAAACTGTTTAGTTTTTGTTTCATGCTATTGAATGGACAAAATATTGTAAATTATTTACAACGGAAACAGTCCACTGCAAATCTGCATTTCTGTTCCTGGATTTATTCACACATTGCAGCAGTTTAATTTATTTATTTTGGAAATGTGCAAAAAACATGGCACCGATGATTATTAAATATTCTTTACGAGACAAACCACCTTTAATTTACAATCATTCATTTGTTGTGCTCCCAATCCAGATGGCACTGAGGGTTTTGTGTGCAAACAGCACCATCAGTAATGTAGGTGCATAACCAGGGCTTAATTTGAGTTAGGATGAATGAGAGAAGTGGAGCGTGCTCTATTCACACAGGGGGAGCTGTTGGTCAGGTACTTCTTGTTGCTCTCTAAAATAGTTATTGAATCAAGTGTTTACTTAACAAGCTGTTAAAATGCACCAGAATGCAGGAAATGGTCTCTACTTTATTCAAATTTCTCTGGGGGAGGAACCCCAGACCCACCCACCCCCACTATTTGCGTTCCTGCATCGTTTGGTTTACAAATCAAACACTGTGCATCAATTTTATTAGATCCTCATTACAGAACTTTAAATCAAACCTAACCTCAGCTCCAAGTGTTCATCTGGCAGGTTTCTATTCTGAACAACTGGCAGAGGAGCAGATCTCTAAATGTAAATGTCTGGGATGGAACGATCACGTCTGAAGTACGGAGGGACGCCAGGAGGCAGGGGGGAGGGTGGCGGGGAGGATGAAGGGGACGACGTTGCACAACGTTCAGAAGTCGGAGGACTCTGAAGTGGAAAAGTGGCACATATGAAAGTGGGAGTGGGAAGAGAAGGAGTTGCAGGTGCAAAAACGGGTACGGATGACGAGGCAGGGGAGGAGTGAAAGGTGGGAGGAGTTACGGGCGTGGAGGTGCAGGAACAAGGCGACTGAACAGCTGCTGAGGAGGAGGAACAAGAAGCTAAGCTAAGAATGGGAGGAGAAAGGGAGGAGAAAAGAGGAGACAAGGGCAAATGTAGGGCAGAGGAAGAGAAATCAGGAGGGAAGAAGAATGAGGAGCAGCTGAAAGGACTCTGAGGAGAGGAGGGTGGGGAGTAAGGCAGGGTGAAGAAGTGAGGGAGAACAGGAGCGACGGGGAGGAGGTAAAAAGGAGGCGTGGGAGGGGGAGACGGGAAGTGAAAGATGGAGGAAGGAAAAGCAGGGGTGCTTTGGCATGAGTGAGGAGGAGAAAAGGAGGAAGCAGGAGCTTCAAGCAGAGGAGAACGAGGCGTTTGAGGACACAAGGAAAGCGTCAGACTTTTAAGAACTTTTGGAGCAAATGCTGTTTTTAACACACAAGAGACAAAACAAGAACCACAAAACAAGTTAGTGATCAGATGAGAAGACAGACAGATGTGTAGAACAACAATACAGATGTGAGAAATGAAATCTTGATGCTTAAAGAAGCTGCAGGGACGAAGCATCGCTCATCTGGACGGAAAAGCAGCGTAAATCTTCTTGGTCAGCATCTTCCAACATGAAAGTCACACATCCTTACCAATGTTTTTATAGCTGTGAAATCGTTACAAAAGCAGCTGTAGAAGCTAAAACGTATAAATAAATAAATGAAGCGGCACAAACAAACAGGAATAGCCTCGTTTTCTGCACCCAAGTGGTTTTGGGTGCGTTTGCAGCAGGTGGTTGATTTAATTTAAGCCTTTACAGAAGCTGCGCTGTGATCCAGAAGCTGTTGAGGTTAGCAAAAGGCATCATGGGAGTTAGCTTGTTAGAGGAAGAGAAGCTGCTGTAGACGTTAAGAGGAAGAGGAGGAGCAGGAGGCGAGTCTGCTGCAGAGGAGCCCAGAGGACGGGAGGCTTGGAGGAACCCAGGAGACGGCTGACAGTGGTGCCGGAGCACAACTACACACTGAAAAACAACGCCGCTTCAACTCGTCTGAGCGCCGTCTTGTGGCCAACGCTCTTAGACGAGCTGAAAAAGCTTCAGGATCGTTTATGTAAAAAAACAAACACCAGAGCGGGCAGCCGGTCACACGAAGCTACAGCCATGCATGTTGGTGGTTTTCTTGAATCTGCTAAAAGTTAAACTTAGAAACCTTTTTCTGGGTATTTCTGTTTTTTACAAAGATCTTATTGGTTTGGGAAAACCACAGATCTTTGTGTCAAGATGACTTCAAGAAGCTCATGAAATTCAGTTTCTTCTAGTGGGACACCATTTGGGGGGGGGGTCAGTGCTCGAAGTGGACCACAGGCACCCAGTTGGTTTTACCAGCTGTATCATACGAACTACATTACCCACAGGACGTTGGTTTAAAACAGGAAGTCACTTCTGATTGGGTCAGATTTTTGAGCACAAGGAGTCACAGCTGGATGTGCTGGAATCAAATTATGACGGTGGACCAGAGGCCCAGCGAGGAGGATCGTTACTGTGAGTGAACAGAAAACGTGTTTGTTGCTGATTTAAGTCTAGGTCTGCCTCTGTCCAAGGTTCACGCCTCCTTTTGAGGAAAACAATCCCTCTACTTTGACTGGCCTGGAAGAAAAAAGACTGCAGCGTTCCTTTGAAACAATAAATATTAGAGATGCACGATATTATCGGAATGGTATCGATATCGGCCGATATTAGAATTAAAGTTAAATATTGGACATTCCATCAAAAATAATCACTGATATAAAAGATATAGAAAAAAACTGTGACATAAAATGAAATTTACGTTGTTTATTTATTTTTTTAAACTATTATTTATTTATTTATTAACTCATTGGCGGGCCAGACTGAAGTCACCTGCAGGCCGTCAGTTGACTAGCACTGTTCTATAGCATCCCTCAAGGTGGGATGAACCAGGAGCTGCTGAACTGTTTAAATCTTCATAAAAAAATCAAGACGTGGTTTAAAATGACTTAAAAAACAGTAAAATCCTACTTTAATTTTAGCACGAGTTAATAACTTTAGACTTTAACATAACTGGCTTTATTTTTTAATAATGTGATGACGTCAATAAACCTCATAGCTTTAATATGAAGCCTGCTTATGGTGTGGTTGGACTGATGCCTCGACGCTCTGCATTTAAAGAGGAAATCTGTTTTTATTTTTCAATCTATTGATGCAATTTAGTCCCCCCCCCCCCCCCACACACACACACACACACACACTTCGAGCACTGGTTGGGATGCTGAGCAAACTATTGCAAAAACAAGATACCAAGCATGCAACTCAGGACAAAAGAGGAAAACCAACAGTCCTCAATGGGTTCAACAAAACCAGATATCACTGCCACATTTCATTCAAGAGGAGAGAGAGAGAAAAAGAGGGGAGAGGTGGAAAAAACAGACGTCTTGAACGAATACATGCCATAATTAGATCTACGGCAATTCTGTTTCTGTGTTTTAGTAGCACTTGAAAGAAGGAAGTTCATTAAATCAAAGTTAACTGCCTCAAACGTACACAGACTGTGTAAGAAAATGAAAAAGAGGCCTTATCATCTGAGAAATGAGCTCCATGAATCTCTAAATTATTATGACATTTATCAGATGGGACGGAGAAAACGGTCACTTCTTTCATCATGCTCTTCAACATTTTCCGAAAACAAACACTAATAATAAGAGTTTCATGCACTTTTAACAGAACAGATTGTCCTGCACCCAATTAAAACTAGTCACTTCTGTTGTTTTGAAAAGCTCATGGAAGACACTGCTGACGCTGCGACTGACTGAAGCTCAGTAAAACTTCTGGAGCATGAAGTCATTCAGTTTGGGCTCTAATGTTTGTTTGACTGACCATTTGTCTGAGAGAGGAAGTGAAGGAGGGTGAAGGGATAGACTGAGAGATAAGTCAGCTAGGGTGGGCTACACTTTACCATCGGACTGATCCGGGATTACTGCGTTATCATCGGCAAAGCAGCGTGTGCCTGATATGTTACCGTAGTCAAATATGGGCCCTTCCAGCAAAGTCACAATATCCAAGCGATTGATCTTAGTCAGCACCGCAGTTAAAGCGTCCGCTGGGGAGAGACACAGAAGTTACACAAGTCAAACTGGAATTACAAGAAACAGTAACATCTTTGGTTGTTTTGGACTCATTCACATCTGGGCTGCTGTTTGACTGATTCAACCACAAGAAGGCAGCTGTTCTCGTTAGTTCTCATCGTAGCGTGGTTTCAGCTGGATCTCACAGCTGTGAACGTTGAAGTCTGTTGGCTTGAATCAAAATAAATCTGCGCAACGACTTCTCTTTTGTAATGAGATGTCGCAGGCGTCTTCAACCCGCCTCAAGACGGCTACAGATGTTTTATTGACCCCCCCCTGCACAGACGTTCTCCTCTGACAGAAAACATCTGAGGCGTCTAAATCTGAAAACCACGTTAATGATTGAAACTAGTCCGAATCTGCCTGTCTTCACTTCAAAAATGCACCCGAGCAGATTAAATTATAACTAGAAAGTTCCTGGAGAAACTTCTGGATGGGGACTGCCACGCTGAGGCCATTTTAAAATTTAGATTTGGCAGAACTTTGTGTTGGAGTTCTGTCTTATCTGCCAACACACCAAATCTCAACTCAGTATGGCAAAAATAAATACATAAAATAAATCAATGAGTTATAGTCTTTTTTTTTTTTTTTTTTAAGCTATGGTGGCCATCTTGGATTTTTGATTTTGATTCAGAATGGGATGTGGGACATCATCAGCTATAACTTCACCAAATTTCAGCTCTATATGTGTAGAAGTAGCTGAGTTAAATCCATTTAAATCCAGCACTGGTAGCCATCTTGGATTTTTTATTTGAATTCAGCATTTAATGGGCATTGCTCTCAGCTACAACCACACCAAATTTCAGCTTAATATCTCTAAAAATGGCTGATTTGCTGTTTAGTATTTTTCCTTTTTAGCTCAGACGGCCATCTTGGATTTTGATTTGCAATCAGAGTCTATTGGGGATTGTTCTCAGTTACTAACACACCAAATTTCAGCTGAATAGCTCTAAAAACGTTCGAGTTATAGACATTTGAAATTAGCTTTGGCAACCATCTTGAACTTTCAGATTTGAATTGAATATGTGTTGTGCATCGCTGTCAGGCACCATCACACCAAATTTCAGCTCAATATTTTAAATCTTTTAAAACAGCTGAATTATCAGTATTTTTTCCCTTTTAGCTAAGAAGGCCATCTTGAATTTGTAATTGACATTAGGCATGTATAACAACTCGTCCTCAGCACAATGTCTCAAAGAATGACTGAGTTATAGTCAACTTAGAGTTTTCTGAGGTAGCTGTGGCAGCCATCTTGAACCAAAATGGCTCCAAACGTTAATCAGCTCTAGACATTTATCTGCTGATTGTTTTCTGTGAGTTTCAAACAACTCCAACAGTGACGTTCTAAGATTCTTCAGGGACCTCTGCACTCTGTCAGTGACCTCACAGCAGCAGTTAGTGTGAGTGCTCTGTCAGGTGGTTTTAATGAAGAAAATGGCGTCTTTATTTGCAAATTATATCGCCATGGCAACTTGAAACGCCAATAAACATAACTGCACACATCATGGTACTGAACTGGTTAATTTGATGTAACAGTTGTGGGGTTACACATTGTGGTTCGGGCTGCATTAAAGTTGAAGAAGGGTAAAGTATAAAGTTAAGAAACTCTTGTCATGTGGATAATAATAGGTGCTGGCAGTCCCTAATAATTAAGAGTATTAAGAGTAATTACAATTCTTGGAGGAGAACCTGAGTGGAAAAATGGTTTCATAAGGTTTAGGAGGGATTTATCACGTAACGTGAGTTGTGGTTAAAAAAAACGGTTTGCATATATTGGAGAATGTGCACAAATTTCCAGCATTACTCTCCTACATCTCACCTATTTGTGTCCAAATGTAGTTTATTCTCAAGGAAATTAAATTCCTGCCAGCTTTTTTTAAAAACAGCCAAATGGCCCCGACCACCTGCGATTGTTGTTGAAGTGAGCAAACCAGAACTTTCTGGTTTCTGTCACACCTGGATGTAAAGGTGTCCACTTGTGATTGAATCAGACGCACAAACCTCCACAGTGACTAAAAGGGTTTGTCTTCTGATATGAAGATTAAAGCTCATTATCACACACACATGTACAGTAGCACACACACACACACTTTGCTTACTTGTGGCATTTTTACCATCCCTGTGCACCCATTTCTTTAGCAGCATGAAGCTCTGCGCTGTCAGGGAGTTGGGGTTTTCCACCCTGATCAAGTTGATCTCTTCCACAGAGAAATCCAGCTCCCTGGCCAGCTCTGGAACAGCAGCAACCACCACAAAGAGAGCCTCTGATTTAGAAATAAACAGCCACGGCATCGTGCTCAAAGGTACTCACGGCAAAGTCACGAAGATCCGTAAAAAAAAAAAAAAAAAAAACGAGGTGAGAAACTTCCTTTTAATCACACTGTTTGTGTTTAGCAGCAGATTCGCTCCTACATTAAATCTAAATGACTTCTCCAGTTTACACTTGTCCAACTTACGACGGAGCGTTAGGGCCACGCTAAGAAAAAAAAAATTAAAAGCCATAAAATTATGAGAATAAAGTCATACAAGACTTTTTAAATTTTTTTTACAGCTCTCGTTTATTTATTTGTATTTTTTCTACAAGACAGCTCCACAACGCGACCTGTCAATCAATCCAGTAGTCGTGTCAGCAAATGGCCAATCCGAAGCTAAATGAGTCATAATATACGAACTCCGACACACAAAGCAGGTTTACCTCATTTTAACTGTTGTAAAATGAAGAATGTTGAGCATCTTGTTAAGTTATACTTTGTTATTGATTTTACAAAAGAGGAGATAGTTAATCAGTTAGAACATCAGCATCAGATTATTCTCAGTATCAGGACTTTGAACCTGCTCACAGTCAGGTGGTAGCTCTGATGGGCTGCAGCAGCTCTGCAGGTTACGAGCATTTAGCTTCGGACACGCCTGCTGGATTGATTGACAGGTCGCATCGTGGATCCGACTTGTGGAAAGCAATTCAATAAATAAGCGAGAGCCGTTAAAAAAAAAAAAAAAAAAAAGAAAATCTTGTACGACTTTATTCTTTTACTTTTTTTTTTTTTCTTAGCGTGGTCCTAAAGCTCCGTCGTACCAACTGGGAGACTTCTTATGAAATGAAAGGACAGTTTTTCTCTCAACTAATTAAATATTAACACGATTTAAAAGATGTCCATTAGCCGCCAGCGGCGAGACGCTGCAGATGGAAATCTGTGAAGAACACGGTGTTCACTGCAGCTCTGCATCTGATCCATTACTGATCCGATTCCTGGGCCGCTACACCGACAGACAGAAACTACACCTGAACTGTATACATAGATACAGAGTCGTGCACGGCCGGCTGCACGCACGCGGGCATGCGTGGGGTGCAGCGCTGCAGTGCCAAGCTCCAACTGAACTGCAGAGACCGCGCCCCCATCACTGCTGACAGAAAATAAATACATCCGCTGTGTGTCTGAAGCCCACTCAGAATATAATCTGTAATCCGTGTCAGTGGGTTCCTCCTAAAATCCATCATGTTGCGCCATTCACAAATGTTTGGATTAGAAAGCATCTTACGATGGTTATTTAGTCCGTTTTAGTGTTATAATGTGATCAAATTATATTTTTGACTCTACAGTAATTAGCCATAACATTATGACCATAAACTGCTCACAAAATGTTCAAAAAAACACAACAAAACTTACAAAATATTAGATTCATGGGAACTTTAGCACTAAGCAACAGAGACCCCACCCCTAAAATCCCAAAGGTGGAAAATAATCTATTCCTGCCCTGGATCCAGATGAAGTGAGACATTTTTCATGGCTGATCAAACACTGCAGTACTTCCAAGGCAGTAATTTATACTGAATATCCATTAGATGGCAGCAAACACCTTAAAACTTCAAACTGGATTTGTTTTACTGGTAGAGTTGAAGGTTCTTGCTGGTTTTTAGATTAATTTTGCACAAAGTGAAGGCTTGGATGTGTTTAGGCTCACCAGTCCAGCTGAGGCCGAGGTGGTCGGCTACTATCGCCATGCGGACGTCCGTTCTCTCACAGGGGCTCTGGGGGCCTGAGCGAGGATGCAGGGAAAGGTGAGATACAAATAATTAATGTGACATAATGATAACAGTCCTCAAATGATTTAGATACGGTTCACAAATGTACAAAAGGAATCCCAAAGGGATTAATATTTAATGAAACAAACAGACTGGGATAGTGAACTGAGCGTTTACGATCATGCAAATAAAATCCAAGACTTCAGTGAGAAGCTGAATATTAACGCCCACTGATTGAAACAAGAGCAGCTGAATTTTTCTGATGCGTTGTTCTTATTAAAAGTATTCACTGTCCCAGGTCTCAGCTTTTCTGACCAGACTCTCCTCAAACTTCACAGAACAACTGACTTCATTTAGTAGCTACACGTCTCACCTGATTGTTCAATACAAAACAAAAACCAAGAGGTAAGCTGAGCACGAAACCCCTCAAGTGCCTCTGAAAACCACTGTTTACATGAATTTAGTTTAATCTGTGCAAAAACAGAAAAATTGAATCTCTGACTACTTTTGAATCAGGAATATTTGTTTGAAACTAACGTAAAGGGTTATTTGGCACGTTTTCTTTAAATAGCCAGAGCTTGTATTTGATAATCACTTAATATCTAAAAGATAAATCTATATGAGAGAATTTTATTATATGTAATTATTTTATATCATTAAGTAGGTCACAATCAAGAAATGTTAGGGACTAAAATAAGCTGGTTTTTAAAATATAAACCACATATTCTTTAGCTGAGACTTCCTCATGTTTCGTCTTTTCTATACAATGTCTAAGAACTACATGCTGCATTACTTTTTTTAATAGGTTGCTTGCAAAGCTCATATTTTCCCTTCATGTCCAGCAATGCAGACTGAAAGGTGCTATCATGAATTGTTCTTAAGCTCACTCGTAATTTCAGTCCCCTTCAGACAAGATGATGACACTGCTGTGAGGTCAATGACCTAAACTAACAAATTACAGAAAATCTCCTTCAGCATGAAGACAATCATGCTGCTGCTATGCTGTTACATGAAAAAGAAGGGATTCCTGTTGCTTTCCATGTCCCTTAGATACCTTAATCATGCTCTGTTCACTCACTTTGGTATGAGTCTCTCAAACTATGTCATTATGGAGCTAAGCACCAAGATACCATGATGCTACCGCCATGGGAATCATATCTGGAGTAGGTTGTTTTCATGACCTTGTCACGATCACAGCAGGTGAGGCTAGCACAAGTCCATCAAATTCTCAAATACAAAGTCACGCTAGTGTGCGTGAACTCCAAGTCATGAATATATCCACAGAACTCCTGCACACTGCATCCAGGACTTTGATACAAGGCCACCACAATGATGAATACATTTCTGTGGAAGCTGGCTCAAAATCATGTGGATCATGTTGTTCCACTAAGCACACTGCATTTTCAGTATGCTCCCCAAGACTCTGCAAAGACCATCCATGGCAGATTAAAAAAAAAAAAAAAGATTGTAGCATGGTCATCATCTTGTGTGAAGAAAGCCTTAACGATTAACATATTTTTTCATACTGATACTTATTGTGATAAAATGGCGCCAGTGGGAATCTCAATACGTCTTTTTTTGGATAGCTCCAAAATTTTGACCACTAAAGTAAACAAAATATATCTATAGAAACTCAATAGCAACCATAAGGCTATTAAACTTTGGCTGTGCAATAAAATAAGAACAGTCAGCTGTTCATTAGATTAAAAGATTGAGGATTTGAATGGCCAGAAAAGACAACAGAAGTCACAGATGAACACTGACATTAGCTGTTCAGTAGTATTAGTAATAAAAGTTTTAGAAAAGAAGAGTTTTTGATCACATCACTAGTCACAAACAGTCTACCATCAGGCAACATACCTAGGCCTGTCACGATAACAAATTTTGCTGGCGATTATTATTATTTTTTTTAGAAATGATAGCGATAGACAATATTGTTTGAAATTTTACAATAATTAGTAATTATTGTCAAATTTAAGAAGAAATATTAATTTGTTTTGAGTGTAGTACCTTTTTTGACCACTGGATGGCAGTATAAGACTGAACTGAAGGGTGGAAATTGAGGGAGCAAGCAGTGTGTCTCTTTAAGAAAATGGGAGGCCCATTGATGTGACATGGGCTGGGCTGTCTTTCCTTTTTTGGGGGGGGTTCTAAAAATGGCGGCCACTCGGTGTGGTTTGAGCTTTTTAGCATAGCATTTTTCCACACAAAGCTTTTAATTTAAAAAAATCAGTAAATAATTTCTCAGATTCTTTTTGCAGAGAAAAAACTTTTTACATGAAGACACAAATTTCAACTGTGAATTTTGGAGCTTCGACAAGTGTTTTCCAGAGGTCGGCCTGTAAGCTTAGCTCGTAGCTTAGCTTCTCAACTTAGCTGCTTGTAACAATCCAAAAACGCAATTTTGGGTGGTTGAAATTAATTTTAAAGAGAAAAGAGAAAGGGAGGGGTCAGTGAAGAGCACCGGAGTTGAGCCGTGTCCAGAGACACGAAGAAACGATAAAGCCGATAAATGAAAATGAGGTCGATAATTTTCATTTATCATGCGATTAATTGATTTTTTGTTTATCGCGACAGGCCTGAACATACCCCTTCACTCATAAAAACAACTTATGGCTTCAACTTGAAATCAAAAGGATTCCAGCTGCACTTAGGTTCCCAAACTCACACTGTATGCAGATGACATTCACAATGCTTCCAAGTTGAGCCAAGGCATTGTTTTCATAGTGATTCATAGAGAGCAAATACACTAAATGACTACACGCCAGGCAAACAGACAAATACAAAAACAAGGCTGTATTTCCCTCACCCAAAATTATTTACTTTTAGGTTGAGGTCATGTGAAGTGGAGGTGGGTGCTGTGTCTTCTACAAAACTAACATTTTCTAGGTGTGCAATGAAACAGATGTGCACTATTACCCAATGTAACATAAAATAATTCATATTCCTAATTTAGCCTTTTGAGTGCAAACCAGTGACAACTAAGAGGAATTTGTTGATAATAGTATTTCCTGCCTTTTAAAAATCTTCTAAATTTTCTACATTTTATACGGTATCTTTTTCTAAACCATTTTGATGAGGTAAGAAAATTATGTCCTGCTTTTTTCTAGGAGATCTAAAGAGCTGGAATCAAAATCCGATTAAGCTTGAAAATCTAAGGAAGTGGATCCTTACGTGGAGGAACCTTCACCTTTATGCCTACACCAGACACCACAGGACACAGATACGAGAGTGACGGAAGAAGAAAGGACAGCTACACTTATGTCACATTACAGAGCACCTACAACAGCCGCATGCATCTTTTAGAGAAAGATAGTGCTTAGAGTGTTTAAAAGAGATTACAAACTAGTTTTGTTCTCCATCACAGGAGTCGTGATTGGTTGATCAACCTGACTCCCTTCATCCTTCTGCTCACGCTCCTTCTTTCCAAGTGTCCACCTACTCTTCCTCTTGCTCGTCCTCATCCTCTCACTGCTGGCCTGCTCAACTTCAGCTTTCACGTCTCTAGTGGATGGTGTTGATGTGGTGGTGCTGGTGGAGGTGGAGGTAGAGGTGCAGGAAGGACGGGAACTCCTAGAAGCTTTAGATAGTTCTGACAGGGAAGTGTTCTTGGTTGTGATGAGGCTGAAGTTCTCCTGATCCTCAATGGACTGACCTTTCCCTGCTAACTTTGTTTCGGCCTCCTTCCTAAGAGTTTTACCTGAAGTGTTGGCTACATGGCTATTACCAGACATTGTTTTAAAGTTCTTTGAGACTTCTGCACTGGTTTTTACAGGACTGGATTTTCTTTTAGTTTGTAGTTTGTTATCTCTTGCTGATTTATTTCCCTTGTTTGTTACTGCAGATTTGTTTCTAGCCACCTTCTGCTCCCGCGGACAAGAAAGGTATACAATGGCTTTTATTATAGGAATTTGAGATGTAGGAAACAAACCATTAAAAGGGTCTAATCTTTTCCTGAATTTATGTTGTGTTTCAAGTTTCCTGAAAGATAATTTATCAACATTTCCTTGTGCCTTGCCTTTCATTGCTGGTTGCCGGGGACTGCATAGTTTGTAGCTAGGCACTCTCAAGGGTAACTTTGACTTAAATATAGGGCCTTTGACTCCTTTGGCTTCTGTGCTTGTTATTGCTACACTAGATACAGTTCTGTCCTTTTTGTGGTTTTCTTCTACCCGGATGAAGGGTGCTTCTTTTTTACTGACCTCCTGATGAGTGGCTCTTGAAGACAAGTTGAACTCAATACTGTCAACTTGAGAAACATTTGATTGGGTGTCAGGGATAATGCTAGTGTTGCTCCTCGGTATTTGTGAAATGCTACACTGTTTTAAAGGTGCAGAAGAATAATCTGTGCTTTGGTAATAAGTGTTTTGATGTTTTAAGGATTGTTTGGGTGTGTTCAAACAAATGCTGTCATTTGGATCCATGAAAAATGGTATTTTACTTGAGTCATCTACTGTGTTTGATGTATTACAATTACAGTATTCTGCATAGTCGGAGGATAAACAGTAAAACCTGTCTACAGCTGTTCCTGAAATTTTGTCGTTACTACAATCAAAGGTGCTATTTGAGGCATCAATTTTTTTATCAGGTTTGAATCCTGTTTTAAAAGTTGAGAATTGGGGCTCAGTTTTGGAAGCTGAGTCTCTGCATGTGCTGTAACCACCAGTCAGATTAGATATCTTTACAGTTGTAGTCTCAATTGTGACTTGAGGGACCGACAAATTATACTGAACATTAAACTGATCCATGTGCTGTGGGGAGGCATCTACCTCAAAGTCTCTGACCCTATACCTGCCCGCCGAGTAATAATGCTCACCAATCTGAAAAAATTGGAGCCTCTCCTCCACCATGTCCCTCTTGCTCATGTCAATCGCACCACTGCGTGTCATCTCAAACATCTTCCCTTCATGGAAGGGAAATGGGTTTGGATCGCTTGTTGGCGTGCTATCGTCTGTTGGAGTCTGAGCTGGAGTAGTTTCTGCTGTTGTGGCCTGAGATTGGTCCTCGACTGCTAGTCCATACGGCTTCGGCTCACTGTCGTTCCCTTGTATCCCTCCCACATCAATGACTTCTCCTTCGCCACTTTTACTGGGCCATGGTTCAAAATCTAGGCCTTTGGTAGCAACAGTCTTAAAAGGAGAATTAAACTCTTCTTCTAATTTATAACTAAAGTAACTGTCTGAAAATCCTTCTTTATCTGACTGTTTTGGCTCATGGCTTTGAACTCGATCTTTACTCATACAATCAGCCTTCCCATTGTTTAAGGCAGTATCTTTTTTCAAAGTATCCTTCTGACATTCTTCTGGGATTTTCTCCTCTTCAATAACTTCCAGTTTAGTTTGTGGAAAAGGGCGGTCAGATGACCTAAACGAGTCTATTGCCCAAACATCTTTTCGACTGTCTGGAAGACCAATAAGCCGGAGAGATTCCGCTTGTTCGTACAGACCATCATCTTCATCTTGTAGTTCATATCCATCAAGAGAGTCTATTTCTGTTGCATCTGTATCATGTGAAAATTCTGCTGTTGTGGCTATTGAGCAGTCTGTTATTGACTGGTCATTTCCATTTTGTTCACATTCATTGTCCTCTCCTTTGCCATTGGAACCTCTGGAACCATTGCTGGAGCCATTGGTTCCACCATGATCTTTATTTCCATTTCTGTCATGCCTTTTGACTTTAAGAGGTTTTTCTTGCTCCTCCTTCTTTTCCTCCTCCTCCGCAGAAATTTTAGAAATCAATTTCTTAGATGGAATTGGTTGGAAAATGGACTCATCCTCCTCATCTGCATCATCAGCATTTGACTGACTGTCATCTGTCCCAGGTTGGACTGGGGAAGGAGGTTGTATGCGTATAATTGGCTCAGTTCGCAGATGCTTGTCATGCTCTTCCTGTAAGTTCACATCTATCATTTCTGTTTCAGTCTCTGAAGAAGCACAAGAACCTTTTCTTTCTGGGTCTGAATGCTCTGAAGCCGAGTCGAGAGGGGGAGGGGGAGGAAACTCAATATATGCAATACCCTTGTCTTTTGATACTTTAGGTTGCTCCTGCTCTTTCATTTCTTCATGCATGCTAATGACTGTTTCTTTGTTTAAATTGTTAGTTAATTCCTGCTGATTATCAAAAACTTTTGTTTCTTTTTTATTAGCATTAACAAGGTCTGCTTGAGTATCATCAACACTAGTTCTACTCTTTAAAGGGGCTTCTTTAAAAGAGAAAACTGTGTTCCCTTGACCGTCTTCCTCTGATTCCTCTGACACCTCCATGATGGGACTTGGTTGTTCTGATATGAACCCCACAAAGCCATCAGGAGTTTTGCATGTGAGGTCATAACTGACCTCCTCAGAGCTGGGGGTTTCTGGTGTAAGAGGGCTTTTACCAGAGCTGTCTATGAAAGAAACCTGCTCTAATGTGTCATCGTCAGGGCTTATGGGGCTAAGTATGGAGTTTGATTTCTGTTTGACATTGTAAAGTGCTCCCTTTGCTTCTCTCTCTGCCTGCCTGCCGACCTGGACATAAACAGGTAATGTTTTGATGCCTTTGAAGTTCTCTTTAGTTGTTACTGGAGCAGAAGGAGTTATAACTTTCTCTAGTATCTCCCTGGGGCTAAGAAGGTTATTAGAGTTGGAATCTTTGGGTGCATTGTCTAGAATTTCAAAGGTTAGATCTGTTTTTGCTGGACTAGTCTCAAGACTTTTGGTTTTAGATGGTATAGGTATCTGTGAGGGCTTTGTTAGTGTCTCCTTCTTTGTGAGGACATTATCTAATTGGAGGTAAGTTGTTCTTACAGGAATATGAGATTCTGTCTTTTTTCTGAGGTTTTTGTTTAGGGATTCCTCTGCATCCTTTTTGGGTAGTTCATCTTTTATTTCTTTGGATGAGTTGGCACTTTTTGTGGCTTGTTGGTGTATTTTAGAATCACTTTCATAAAGATTATGTGTCTTTAACTGGCTTTTATTGCTGTTTTTAGTTTCCTGAGTTGCACAAGAGGAAGTACCTTTAGCCTTAGCATTTTCTTTTTCAGTCTTTGTTTGTCCAATTTGTTGAGAGACCTCAGTAAGGTTTCTGTTTGGGAACTTGTCTACTTTGGAGATTTTAGATGTTGGTACCTGATCAGGCTTAGTACATTCTGTGTATTTCTCAATGTTCTTTTTATGTCCATCTTCTTCTGATGTTTCAGCAACTTTTGATGCTTTTCCTCCAGCAAATACAGGAAGTTTGCTTTCCTGTAATTTCTTTATTGATGGTTTTGGTTGTACGGGTGGAGGAATTTTAGTTGGACTACCTTGGCTTTGGTTGTCCTTCTGAGCCACTGATTCAAATTTCATCCTCACTGCACTGACTTTGGATGTTGTTTTTACATGATCAGGAGACAATGGTTCAGATGCACTAGCCTTAGATTCTTGTTTAAATGTGTCCTCACTGGTTTTATAGACAACAGTTTTCCGAGGACTGCTTGGTAAGCTATAGCTTTTCTTTTCAGTAACTGTTGAGTTTCCAAACGTTTTACCAACTGAGGGCTCATTAAGTCTGGTTTTACTGAACCCCTCATCTCCTGTTTTAGGTTTCTGTTTCGTTTTCTCTGGGCTGCTACAGACTGAGCTAGGCCAGGATCTAGGCTCTCTCAGCTCTCGTTTTACAGGCTTTTTCTCAGGGGACTGCAGCTCATCATTGAGCTTCTCGGTTTTATCACGGAAAAACTGTGATACTTCACTGAGTTTTTCTTCGGCTTCCTTCACAGTCTGATCTACCCGGTCTTCATAAAGCAGCTTATCCCTGCTCTTATCATGTTTGTCCTCAGTAAATCGCATCCAAACTGCATGTTTAGGACTGCCCTGTTCTGTGGAGTAATGGAGCACTGTCACCTTGTCAAACTGAGACGGTTCATCCTTGTGCAGGAATTTACCTGATTTAGGAGACCCATCTTTTGATGACTTAGAAACAAATTCTCTTTTGGGGCTTCCTTGCTGCTGCTTTGGGAACTCAGTGCTACCAGTTCCCTCAGAAACTAGGCGGCGTTTTTTGTCAGCTACTGCTGCCGAATCTTCTGTATCTGAATAAGACTGCAGTGATGGGTCAATTTTCTCAGAAAGAAGCATTTTCTCAGCAAATCTATAGGATTCTCCTCGAACCTCTGACAATTCATCATCACAGTATTCTATAGACTGCTGGCTGAGGAGTTTTAGAGCTTTATACGAATCGTCTGCTATTAGTTGGGCTGAACTTGGCCTACTGTCCTCTTCTTGTGACACCGGGGTGTTAACGCGAGATGTTTCCAGAAAGGAGGGCAGTGATTCTTCTGCAGTAAGTTCTTCTTCTTCCTGTTGAGCCTCATCGTAATCAGTAAGCTCCTTTATTCCACGGTCACCTTTGTAGATGTAAACCTCAGGGTGTTTCTTTGTTTCCCTGATAATGACTTCTGTTGGTTCTGCTGCGCTGTGACCCTTTTCAATATGAACTTCTATGATCCTTTCAACCTTCGGTTTGGACTTAATGTCTCTGTCAAGAAACCTAGGAGTCAGTTCATCACCTTTCACTGAATCTTGGCTAGCTTTGTGTTCAAAAAGCCCTGCTAGGTCTTTAGATGGATCCCGCCCTGACTGAAAAGCTTTCATGATATCTCTAACAGACATGGCTTCCTCTATCATCTCTGTGCCATCAGTTAGTTGAGGCTTGTGATATACCATTCTAGTTGTTGTGGTAATATGAGTTTCCTCTTTAAGACACATGCTTTTGTTCATCAAGGCATCATCTTCTGACATTTTCATCTGTAAGGCGTTTGCTGTAGCAGCTTCAACCTCTACAGCCGGGAGCGCAGATGCAGCCTCCTCCATGAGTCCAGGCTCACAAAGATCATCTGGATGCTCATAGCTTCTAATGTGGACAACCTCAGTTCTGGTTTCAGTTACGCAAGGGGGGATTGGTGAATCTGTGAATAAAGGTTTTGGTCCTGTGCTTTCTGCACTTTGAGGAGCAGAAGGTGTCTTTTCACTCCTCGTCTCAAACCCACTGTCGGAAAGGGGACTTTTATCCTGCTCGTGAGACAGGTCCTCAGGAGATTCCAGTATCGTGTCCGGCCCTTGATACGACTCAGCAAGCTTGCTAAGGTCCTTCTCTGAAGGAGACCTGAGCATGCCTGAGACCGGTGGAGGCATTTTGAGTTTGTTCTCTTGTATGGACATTGAGGGTTTGAGGACTCGTTTTTGTTTTTCTTCCCCATCAGTTTTCAACTCTGCCTCAAATCTACTTTTCAAATCAGCCATTTTTGAAAGAGAGCTAGCACCAATGTCATTTGTTAAGAAATCTACTACTTCAGCCAACTTTAATTTGCTTGACAAAGATTGGTGGTTAAAGAGTGCGTCTTCATCTAAAGCAGGATAATAATCGGGGAAGGTACTTCTTTGTGCCTCTTCAATCTCATCTTTGGAAAATTCCTCCCATTCCTGCTCTGAGGCTTTTTCTTTAGCAGCAATGGTCTTGCCTTCAGTCATATCTTTCTGTAATATTTCACTGACTTTGACTAAATCTTCTTTCACCTTCTCAACTAAAGTATATGGCTCCTCATCCTCCAATTTGGCTTCTTTAGGGGTGCCAATATGCGACGTTTGTACAGTTTTGGCTGCTGTCTGCGTGTCTGTTTGTAGGATAGCTGTCATTCTAATTAGATCCTCTTTCATGTCTGCAACGTCTTTCAATATTTCCTGGTTGGAAGCTGCAGTTGGGTGGATGATAGGTGGAGTGATAAATGGAGGAGACTTTAATTGGGACTTTATTTTTGTTCCAGTAACACAAGAAGACGAAAAGGATGAGACTCGAGGAGAATCAGGATGTGCCATTTTGAGAGACCCAGGACCTGGTTTGACAGGGGTCTCTGGGATCACATTGACCAGTGAATACACAGGGACCGTCATTGTATTAGATGAGACTGCTGAACTTGGGGAGGCAGTTGTAGATCTTAAGGAACCATAAGCAGAACTTGATGTTGTAGATCTACGTGAGGAGGACAGTGATTTAAGCGTGCCGAATCCTGAGACAGAGTACGAATCTATAGCTTCATTGATGGCTGCACTGACACCAGAAGTTGCTGCCTGTGTGGTGGCTTGGATCCTGTCCTGAAGACTGCTACTTCGCTCTGAGAAAAGACGTGAAGTAGGTGAGGAAGGCGTCGAGGAGGACGACAGATATTTTACAGGTGAGGCCGATCCATTCATCGCTGAGAAATCCGAGCCTGCGATGGTCGTCTGACCAGTTGAGAGAGATAAAACAGGAGTCCTCCCTCCTCGGGATGAGAGCATTGAATCAACAGAGGTTTTTAAAGATGACAGACTAGAGGTACTTTTTACAGAAGACAGAGTGGCCGCCACTGCTTCTGTCACAACAGTGGACCCAAGGGCAGTTTTAAAAGGCAGATTAGAACTGTAAATACTGGAGAGCATTTTGGGTGGTGCAAATGGAGCAGGGGCAGAAGATCTGTCAGATAAAGAACCATTTGGTATTGAATGAATGGGAGTGGTCCTTGATGTGTATGCTGAAGCAAGGTTCTTGATTGAAACTGGATCTGTGGCAGGTTTACTTCCAGAGGTCAGAAGGCTAGCAGGGCCTTGAATGGGATACTGGCCCTGCTGGACAACTGTTTTAATGGGTGAAGGCACAGTCCTGTAAGACCTGATGGGGGATGATGATGGCATCTCAGCCACTGATTTAACTGGGGATGACAAGGCAGGTGCTGGGGGAGAAGTTCCTAGGGTGGCTTTTATAGTTGCCGGACATGCAGGTGAAGGGGCTGAGAGGGGCCAGGCAGACTTTAATGGAGAACCAGCTGGTGACCCCGGCGGGGAATCAGTAGGGGTGAAGGAACCCCCCACTCCGATGGGCCTTGCTTGGCCAGGGATGGTAATAGGAGCAGCCGACCATGGTGGGTAAGGTCTGGTTGGAAAGACAGGTTTGTGAGGGTAACCAGCAGGCAGTGCTCTTGCTGCTGCACTTCGTTCGACTGCTGTTTCTTCAGGTGAATTTAGAGAAAAATTAAGATGAATGGGTGGTAAAAAAAAAATCAAAATCAAAATAATGCAGAATAGTAAAAGATAACAGAAAAACATGTTGGGTGAGGAAAAATAAATAAATAAATAAATAAATAAATGTGAAAAAGAGAAGACCAGAGGAGGAAGAGTTGGTCAGTGATGTAGTAGTAGAATTAACAAGGGAACAATAACAGCAGTTTTATTTGTGGGGTAAGACATTTGAGTGCACCTGGAGATGGAGTTATAAAAGGAAACATTTGTGCTCATATGTGTTCAAGAATTTCAAGATGAACTAAACAGCAGCAATAACAGAAGAAAGAAACTCAATAAAACACACACAGCAGCAAAGTAAAATCCAAAGACAATGACAGCGGAGACAGAAAAAAATGGAAAGACAAACGCTCCAGAATAAACAAATTCTCTCTTTGGACTTCCAATAGTCTAATACTTCCAAGTTTCTCTAAATTCCATCCACTTTTTGTAATGCCTTTTATCTGTTTAGCCCAAAAATGACTTTCTCCCCAAATACAATTTAGACACTGTTAAAGTAAAGAGCTGTAGACGTCCTCATTTTCCTCTTGTAAAATAAAACAAACAAAAGATGACAAAAAGTGCTGCCTGCAACTCAGGTTTAGGTTCTTTTGTCATGCAGCATCAAACTTGTGACAAGCAAAGCTTGGAAGAAAAAAATAAAATAAAACCTTTCCGACAAAAGCCAAACTCAAGACCCCCATCATGCATTTTTGTACCAAACAGCGCGGCAATGTCACCACAAAGCCAAAAAGAGTTTCAAAATCCAAGGGGATAAACATAATTGTGATAAATTTTTACTTTTACCTCCATAAAAACATTTTTTGGATGGTAAGTCAAAGTAAAATTTATGCAGAAGTTGTGAAACACCACAGTGGAAATCAACCAAACTTGAAAGAAGTGCATCTCACATCGTGGGCAAGCATGGCACACAAACTAAAAGAACACTCTGACTCATGCAAAACAATATGCATCATGTCATAAACAAGCACATGGACTGTGTGTTATGTGGGATAAGAAATAGGCATTTGTTACATTAGGAAATACATCTACACACTCATGTTTTTAACCTTTATTAAAACTGTTAGCAAACTAAATTATCCAGTAGACTTTGCATCATTTTAAACGCAAATGTTTTGTTATCAATGATGTCAAACTCACTCGGTGCAGGCTCGGTCAGATAGCTGTAGCGCTTACGTAAGGCTAGGGATGCAAAGGTATGACGTCGATCTGGCTTTTCAGTCTGCAACAATACGAAACACAAAAAAATCTCAGTTTTTATGCCAAAGTGCTGCACAATGAGCACATTTTGATGTCAAATTAAAGAAAAGCTTCTAGTCTGCATTAGTTTGTATTCACTGATACGATTACAAAAATAAATAAAAATGCCAGAAAAGCTTAAATACCACTAGTTAGATTAGATGTTAGTGTACTAAATTAGTAAATTTAGCTAGAATTAGTCATGGGAAAATTAAAATCTTTAACAGGACAAAACCTTAAATGTATATTGGTCGATTTTTTTTGATGATGAATGCTTTAATTTCAGAGCCTCTTGTATCTTATACTGTAGTGTTCAATGGATGGACATAAGACATGACTGTTTTTTTCCAAGTCTACCACATATCATGCAGAACTGAGCAGCTGGAGGTGGCTGCAGACAGGGAACGCTGACATTGCCCTTGCAGAAGTGGTTAAAAAAAATAAAGCTTTAAATAGCAGAGCAGGGCAGCTATAGATCTGGCGCAGAGGATAGCACATGGTGGGAAGGGTGTGGTTTACCTCATCCTCGGCATCTGACTCCATTTCCTGGATCCCAAGATGCATTGCAGAAACAGGGGGGAAGTAACATGATGGAAAGCAGGGAGGGAAAGAAACATCAGGGAGTGAAAAAGGAGTGATTGACAGAAGCTCTAACTCAGATGTGAAGCCACTTTTAGCAAAATAATGCACAAAACACAAATGAAACGCACAAACGCGCACAAAAACAAAAAGGGCCAACGTTCAAAAGCAAAACACAGCAAATGAGGTCAAGCCATAAAGAGCCAGGCCAATAATCAAAACAGCTCGTTAGCACACAAAGCCCTCAGCCAAAAGCAAGATGCCCAAATCAAAAGGCAGGAAGTCAAAATAAAACTGCCACCGCAGACGTAACCAGAGTTTAAACAGAGAAGCTTGAAACAGATAAAAGACACGTTGGCAGCAGGTTTGCCAAAGTCTTTCTCTGTCTTTCAGTGTCATGGGGCCAAAAACACCCTAACCATGAAGTATGAGTGTGGAAACAGAACGCTGACTTCACGCTGACTTACCTTTTTCACCGCAGGAAGTGTGATGTTCAGGTTGCACACGGCGGTTTGCGGGAGGCCTTTTGTGGACTTACAGTCTTTTAGGAAAGTGAGGCGGCCGCAGGGCTCCTGACTGGGATCTCTAACCTACAAACAAACACATTTCTGAGCACTGTATTCAGTGTTAAGAGACAAGCTTTAGATTGTGTTTAATGCAAGTAATATGCACGTTAATTTTGTGCACATGTTCGCTTTATTTGCTGGCTATTTACGGATTATATTAAACAATATTTTAGTGTGATTTTGTTCTGTCAGTGGTAAAACAATAGCTCAACGTTTAAATCTGCTGTAAATATATGGCTTAAAAGTTCTTTAACACAAAGTATTGATTGCTTTTGTATGTTTTCCAGAATGTATTTTAGTAAAAGCCTTCTTTTATTTAACACAATCACAGCAGTCCTTTACTGTGGTTTCATTTACTAAAGTTTGGTTATAATGGTGCCTGACACGAATCATGAAGTTAAGACAGATTAAACTTTACAGGCTCTTAAGGATTTATATGAGTTCAGTAGTCCCTCGATTCTTCGCGGTTCGACTTTCGCGGACTCACTCTTTTGCGGGTTTGCAATATAAGATTGTACACATTGTTTCCCGGTAGCCTTGCTGCTCAGGGATCACCAAAGGGCCCTCTCCTTTCTCTTTCTGGCTGTCAGTCTCAGAAAGAGAAAGGGGTTGGTGGGGGGGAGGGGTCTGTCTGCAAGCTGTGAGCTTTAGAAAGAGAAAGGAGGGACGCGGGGTCTGTCTGCAAGCTGTGAGTTTCAGAAAGAGAAAGGAGGGGGCGTGGTCTGTCTGCAAGTTGTGAGTTTCAGAAAGAGAAAGGAGAGGGCGAGGTTTGTCTGTGAGCTGTGGGCTTCGGAAAGAGAAAGGATGAGGCAGGGGTGGGGTCTCTCTACAAGCTGTGAGCTTCAGTGAGGCGGATACCAGAGTAAATGTTATACAGGTAGTCCTCGACTTACGAACGGGTTCCGGACTTAAGAACCGTTCGTAACTCGATTCTGCCGTAACTCG
>JARVGV010000527.1:25836940-25854326 GCA_031762435.1 Hypsolebias longignatus | reverse complement strand
CACCATCTGCTCCCCTGGGCGCACAGATAGCAGCTCCCCGCTCCACACAGAGGGCTGTGGTAGCTCAGAGGTCTGTGTTTGTGTCAGGAGGGGCATTCGCTGTAACATGGTCACATGTGCATTCCTGCAGCAACATGTTCAGTTGAGAAAACAGCAACAAACCAAATACTGTACAGTAAATGGAGTCACGCAAAAGTGAAGCTGTTTAATATTTGCAAATGCAGTTTTTTTTCACATCGTTTTGAGGAAATAATTATTTTATAAACTTGAAAAGTAATAATTGAAAACTGCTAATTTGTCTTATCATGAGTCTGAACACAAAGCCTCTTCCTTCAAACTCCACGCTCTGTGACTGACGTCCTGACGATCACTGTAACATCTTTTAATAACTTCATCTGGATGAACAATCCTGTCATGGATCCCAAAGTGAGAAGAAGCACCTGGAGCAAACGGATCAACCAGCTACAGGACGCTGATGACCACAGCTCAGATCCTTCAGCTTCAGGTTTACTTTGATGAAAGCTGGAAACATTTGATCTAAAGTGACAAGTCTTTGATTCTATTTATGTAATCTATACCTCTGTGTGTGTTCGCTCCGTTGTTTGAGTTAGAGCCACACACGGTAACGTTGCTTTTTGATGTTTGATGCTCACTCTTTGGCACACTCTCCTCGCCGCTGCACAAACAGGTCATTTTCAGCTTGTGTTCTTGCTGCTTGTGCTATTTCAACAAATAATAAATCAAAATGGCTATGACTTTTGGTATTAGTTCAACTTTAGCGTTGTGAAATATTTAACCTTTTCTGCCACTTTTTTTTTTCCTCATAGAAAATGAATTGAGCTCATTTTACATCTTTCAAATATTTAGATGTGTTTACAACCTTTTACTGCTCCTTTCACATTTTGTTCTGTTTTAGCTTATTTCAGCTTCCTTGTGCAAATTTAAACTTTTTTTCTGCTAATTTCAGCTGGGGTTTTTTTTCAGCTGTTTTTGTGTTCCTTTGCTAACTACAACATTTGTGTGCTTCCTCTAACTTATTTCTGCTAATTCCACCTTATTATGCTCCTAAGCTCACTCCTGCAAATTTTAACTTTTTCTGTTATTTCAGCTTATATATAGCTATTTTATGCTAATTTTAGCTTTTTCAGCTAATTCCACTTCTATTGCACTCATTTAAACAAAAGAAAAGTGCTCTCTCCACTTCCTTTTGGTAATTTAAGCTTCTTTCTGCATTTTTAACTACTTTTCAGCTATACTAATGTCAGCTTTTTTCAGGTAATTTCCACATTTGGTGCTCATTTCTGCCTCTTTCAGCCTAATTGGACAGACTTTCAGCAATATTGTTAGTATATTTTAGCTAATTTCAGATAAATTCAAGATTTTGTATAGGTAATTCTGATAGCGTCAACTTGTTATGCTCTTTTCAGCTTATTTCTGCTAGTTTCAGTTATTTTGGCTAATATGTAGCTGTTTTATGCTATCAGCTTTCTCAGCTAATTCCACATTTTCACATTCATTTCAACTTTTTTTGCTGATAAAACGCTTACGCTTGTGCTAAATTTTCTGCTTAGTTTCAGCATGTTTTTTTTTATTTTTACTAATATCAACTAATTTTAGCTCGTTCTTCTGTCATCAGCATTCACACTGATTTTCACAAGGAACTCAATTTCTGTAGTTTATTTTATTTATTTATTTATTTTTCAGGCTGCCACCTTCAAAGCCCAGGATTGGAAATGACCCAGACACACCAGAAGTGTGATGCGTTTGATTCACACACACAGGCTCCTAAATCACCGCCTTTTAAGATCAAAGCCAGCGGGATGGCGGCTGATGGATGGAAACAAATCCTTCCGTGTGCTGCCTGCTGGCTCTCCAGACCAGTTTAAAGTTAGGTGGCATGGCAGCTCCCTCCAGTGTAAAATGGCTGACAACATGAGCCACTGTCACCCTCACAGCTCTACAGCAGATCTGAACGACAACTTCCTGTCCACACTGTTACCGCCTGCCTCACTCTGAGTTTGGGATTATGATAAATGCTTCTGATTAAAAAGTAAGGCGAGCCTGCAGCAGCTCCAGACTCGGCTCAGTCCAGGCGGCCTCAGTGATTGAATTCACGTAGCCCTGTTTAATAAAGTGACCATGTCCAAGGCCTGCTGGTGATCTGTCTGCAGAGCAGGCCGTTCAGCTTTATTACTATTCACAAATGAAACCTGTCAACGTGTCTGTTCAGAATGGTTTATGTGTTTGGATTGTGGGTGGAAAGTGAAGTGCATAGACGCATGGACAAAAAAAAATATTAGGGAGTAATTGTTTGTGTACAGTATATGCATTAAGAATGCGAGAACTTGAAGGCAAGTTGTTTTTTGTGATTTCAACATTAAAGTGCTTCTGACATACAGGTCCTACAAATGAAAACTTCTTAAGTAATAAGAAATTTGGCATAATACACATGATTTTAACCAGTTTATCAAATAACTGGCATATTTCTGTGAACGTTTATGAAGCATTCACACCATTGTGATCCATTTTTCTTCTGTATATTTTCCAGCGTCTTTCTCGTTCTACATTTTTTTGTGCTATTTCAACAGTTCATATGTCAAAATGTTCAGCTTGTCCAGGAGAAGGGTGCTATGAGTTTTGGTGTTGGTGCAACTTTAGCTTTTTGAATTATTTAGCCATTTTCTTCTCATAGAAAATGAACTGAGCTCATTTTACATCCTTCAACTCTTTAGGTCTGTTTACAACCTTTTACTGTTTCTTTCACATTTTGTTCCGGTTCAGCTTCTTTGTACAAAAAATTAAAATAAAATTCAACTACAGCTTTTTTAATTGATTTTAAATCTGTTTGTGCTCCTTGCTGCTTTTTTCTGCTAACATTTCTTTTTTTGCTTTTTCTTTCAGCTACTATGCAAATTTTAGCGGTTTCAGCTAATTATACATTTTTTGCACCCAACTGTTTTCAGTTTAACTCGGCAAAAATGTGCTCAC
Source organism: Hypsolebias longignatus (assembly GCA_031762435.1). Classification (NCBI taxonomy): domain Eukaryota; kingdom Metazoa; phylum Chordata; class Actinopteri; order Cyprinodontiformes; family Rivulidae; genus Hypsolebias; species Hypsolebias longignatus. The sequence continues at coordinate 25,851,338 of JARVGV010000527.1, read as the reverse complement.
TTCCTTCTGGTAATTTAATGTCTTTTTTCTATTTTAGCTACTAATCAGCTGTTGGATTGTTGTTGTTTGTGTGTGTGTGTGCAAATGTTTTTTTCAGATACAGTAATTTCCACTTTTCTATGCTCACATCTGCCTCTTTCAGCCTAATTGAGCACAGATCTGCTCTTTCCACTTTGATCTGGTAACTTAAGCTTCTTTCTGCATTTTTAGCTACTGTTCAGCTGGGTTTTTTTGTGCACATTTATGCTTTTTTCAGATAATTTCCACTTTTTTGTGCTAATTTCTGCTTCTTTCAGCCTAATTGGGCACAATTGTACTCGCTCCCTTCTGATAACTAAAACTTCTTTCTGCCTTTTCTTTTTTTTTTTCCAAATTTCCGCAATTTTAGCTTATTTCCTAATTTCTACACTCATATTTTCTTATTTAATCCAATTCAGCAAATACATTCTTTTTTCTTTCTTCTGTTGACTTTTTCTTCCACTTCAGCATGTTTTTAGCTAATTTCAGCTGTTTTACAGCAAGTTCTTCAGCAATAAGCATTCAACTGCATTTTTTCAGGAAATGCAATTTCTCTGGTTCCTTTTGAACTTGGTGCAGCCAAAGTGAAACAGGAAGTGACATCAAAGGGAAACTTCATGGGCTTTTATTGAAACACTATTAGAACCGACTCAAAATAATCTAACGAAACATCAGATTTTCTCGACCGTCTGTGCTGTCAGCCACTGTAGAAACGAGCTGTTTACGTGCAGGCATTCCCCTTTGACATCACTTCCTGTTTATCTTAGCGGTATGAAATGTTCGGACAATACGTATAATTAATGTTATCTTTCTAAAAATGCATTCGTATTTATTGCGAAAATAAGATGTGACAGATTGTTCTAATACTCAAACCAGCCATAACTTTATGACCAGCATAGTCATAGTTGAATTCAACTTCATCCACCAAAAAAGTTGTGGACAAAACACATGGACATGTCCTGGAGTGTCAGAGTCTACACTGGTGAGGTCTCAGAGGAGACGCCTTGCTTCCCAAAGAAGTTGTCAATTTAATATTTTGGAAAATCTTTTTATTCACTCCTGAGTTTTTTTGCAAACCCCATGACTGCCACGAAGCAGGGTCCCTCCCCATATTGTATCTTTTAGTAACAAGATGAGCGTTAATGACTTTCCCCGCTGGTGGTTTCCAACAGATTTGACTTATTACTGTATTTGTCATGTACGTGCACGCCTCTCAAGAGATCCTATGTGACAAATCAGCTGGCCTTTAAAGGTTACTCACACAGCTTCAACAAGTAGCAGATGAAACGGCTCCACTCACTTAATGCTCCATCACTTGAAGGAGGATGTGCTCTTACATGTGCTGCCTGCTGGCACCGAGGCCAGCCCAGGAAAATGTGATGACATTTGTCACATTGAAACGACATTTTTAAAGCTGCTCTGGTGCCAGTGGACTCAAATGGGATGTCGTGTTGCCCCAAAGTAACATTTTCCTTAAAAACTCCTTTAATGCTGACATTTAAGGATTGCTGGACTCGTTCACATCATTCGATCCAGATGACTCTTGCGATCCGTGATATTTCAACAAATCAAAATGTTCAGTTCATTCAGAAGGGTGCTATGACTTTTGGTATTGCTGCAACTTTAACAGGTTCTGACTTTTTTCTCATAGGAAAATCCTTAATACATTTACATCCGTTTGAAATATTTTACTGCTCCTTTCACATTTTGGCCTGGTTCAGCTTATTTCAGCTCCCTTGCACAGATTAAAAACACAATTTCAGCTACTTTCAGCTGTTTTATGCTCCTTTCAGATTTACTGAACTAACATTTTTGTGCCTCTAACATCTTTGTATTAATTTTAACTCATTATGCTTCATTCAGCTTGAATGGAGAATAACATAAGGCGAGCTGCAGGCTCGCCTTACTTTTTAATCAGAAGCATTCATCATAATCCCAATGTTAGCTAATCTATGCAAAGTTGCAGCTTTTTCTGTTATTTAGCAGTTTTATGCCAATTTCAGCCTTTTCAGCTCATTCCACATTTTTTGCACTCTATTCTATTTTTTCAGCTCAGCAAAAATAAGATCTCTCCACTTCTTTCTGGTAGTTTAAGCGTCTTTCTGCAATTTCAGCTACTTTTCAGCACTTTTTAATGACATTTTGTTTCTTTCAGCCTAACTGGGCAAACATGTTCTTTCTGCTTTCTTCTGCTAATTTAAGCTGGTTCTAACTTTGTAGCATTAGCTAATTTTAGCTGTTGTCAGATATGTTCAAGTTTTTCATGGCAGTTTTAGCTACTTTCAACCTTTAGCAACTTCATGTTAATTTAAGCTTATTATGCTCCTTTTAGCTTTTTTTGTGTGGCTAGTTTCAGCTTTATCTGATATTTCAGCTACCGGTACTATTTAGCTGTTTTATGCTAATTTTAGCTAATTCAATCTTTTTGGAGCTCTTTCCAATTCTTTCTTATAGTTTAAGCTTCTTTCTGTCTTTTCAGCTAATTTTCAGATATTTTGTGCTAATTTCAGCCCCTTTTTAAGCTAATTTCTTAAATTTGTGCTCATTTATGCTAATAAATAAACTGAATTGAATTTACATATGTATTATTTGTTAATTTAGGCTTGGTCTTCTATTCCAGCAACAATTCAACAAGTTTTTTTTTTAATAGCTAATTTCAGCTGTTTTTCAGCAAGTTCTTCAGCAATAAGCATTCACACTGCATTTTTGCAGGAAATGCAATTTCTCTAGTTTTTATTAATGTTGTGAAAATAAAGCATAATTGCGTAAATGATAATTGCAAAACCAGTGTTTTAATTATATTAATACTCAAATGAACGAGTCATGAAATACTTTAAAAAGGCTGAAACAGTTCAGAGAAAAAAAAAAGCACAAACATAACTAATAATATGCAGGCAGATTATTATAATAAATTAAACGCATTTAATGTTATTACAGCAAACCTATGATGCTGTGTAAAAATGGGTGAGAAATATACAATTTTTGCATTTTATAATTCCCTGCCATTCAAAAACAAAACAAACCAAGAATCAAAGTAAATTATTTAGCAGAGTATGAAGCACACTAAATGTTATCCACAATCAATACCTCTCATTGTTAGTGTCAACTATTTGTCATTTGTTGTACCGGTACGTGTTTTTCTATGTGCTGGGGTGACTATGAGGAATTTAGCATGAAGAATTGTTTTCTTTCTCCAGATTGCATATCGCAGAGTCTTTGCAGCAAAGTAAACGTATGAACCAACAACAAATTCGACAAGATCATGAAAAGAGGCACAGAGGGGGCATTTCTCAAACAACAAATTTGTTCTTGGTGGTTGAACCGCTTTTGGTAGCTGTGTCTGCATGGGACTGGTAGCCGATCGTCATCTTCATCGGGAGTCCCAGTCGCTCCTTGTAAACTCTCCTGTTGACGTGGAAATGACAGCTTAAGAGATCAAACATTTATAATTAATGTGTTTAAGCAGAACCTGCCTCACCCTATGTGTGTTACAGCGTCCCGGTTCTCGTAGTCGGATGTCCAGACAGCTATTTTATCTCCTTTGTTACGAATGTTGACTACAGCTCCGCAGACGTCGTCGCTGTAATCATCGAAGGCCTCTCCGACTAAACACAGGAGCTGTTGAAGGCAAGGACACTGCGAGTCACATTTTCAGACAATGACTGTTCTTTACGATGCAGCATTTCTGCTCAACTGCTGTCTGAATCGCTTCATTTTACAAACCAGATTCCAAAAAAGTTGGGACACTAAACAAATTGTGAATAAAAACTGAATGCAATGATGTGGAGATGGCAAATGTCAAACGTTCAGCTTGACTTTTGGTATTGGTGCAACTTTAGCTTTTTGAAACATTTAGCCTTTTCTGCCATTTTTTTTCCTCATAGAAAATGAACTGAGCTCATTTTACATCCTTCACATCTCCAGATGTGTTTACAACATTTTACGGCTCCGTTCACATTTTGTTCTGCTTCAGCTTCTTTCAACTTCCTTGTTCAAATTTAAACACCTTTCAGCTAATTTCAGCTGTTTTGTGCTCCCCCCCCACCGTTAGATTTTGTCTGCTAACAACATTTTGTGCTTCTTCTAACTTCTTTCTGCTAATTTCAGCTTGTTATGCTCCTTTCAGCTTAGTCCTAAAAGTTTAATCTTTTTTCTGCTATTTCAGCTACTGTTTAGCTGTTTTATGCTAATTTGAAAATTTTTAGTTAATTCCACATTTTTTGCACTCATTTAAACTTTTTTCAGTCCAATACATCAAAATTGTGCTCTCTCTACTCCCTTCTGGTAATTTAAGCATCTTCTACCCTTTCAGCTACAATATTAGCATTTTTAAAGATATTTCAGCTGTTTTCAGATAAATTCAAGTTTTTTGTAGTAATTTCTGCTACTTTCAGCCTGTTATGCTTCTGTCAGCTTATTTTCACTAGTTTCAGCTTTTTCTGCTATTTCAGCTACTATTTATCTGTTTTGAGCTAAATTGAGCTTTTACAGTTAATTCCACCCTTTTTAAGCTCATTTCAGTTCCTTCTACTTCCTTCTGGTAGTCTAAGCTTCTTTCTGCCTTTTCAGCTACCGGTACTTTTCAGCTTTTTTTTTTTTTTTTTTTTTTTTAAGCTATCTTCCTAATTTATGTGCTCATTTCTGCTTATTTAAACCTAAGTCAGCAAATATGTGCTTTTTTCTGCTTTCTTATTCTAACTTAGGCTTGCTCTTCCATTTCAGCTACATTTCAGCAAGCTTTTAGCTATTTTTCAGCTTCTTTTTTAAGTTCTTCAACAATAAGCATTTTCAAAGGAAATGCAATTTCTCTATTTACTTATAGTTGTTTGTTAATCTCTGGGCGGTTGTATATCCCTATTTTTTTTAAAAGGTTCTACAATCAGATCCTTGTTTATTTTCCAAATATGACAACAACAACAAAACTGTGTGCTCCACCACAGCATTTGTTGACACATGCATGCCTCACATTCCTCACTGAGCAAGCAGATCAACAATAATTATGCTATCTCTGCATTATTTTGTAATGAAACCGTGCAGCAGATTGCTGAATAACTGCTGCTTTAGATCAGACAGTTATAAATATGTGAGGAGTTTATTCTAAATGCAGACATAAAATATTGTTTCCATGTGGGCAAAGTTCACCAGCACAGAGAGAGACGCTGCACGGTTAACAGCCACAAAGCTCACGTTGTGAATCAGACGACAGGGACAACCTGAACTTGTGCACGCAAAAGCCACACAAAATATTTATGAATCTAGGCCTGAGTTGCTTAAATGTTGATCTTTAAAGTAAAAAAAAAAAGAGCAAAGAAAAATGTATGGTTTATTCAAATCAATGTATTTTTAAAAATAATCACATATTTTAGCAGACAACCAAAGTAAAATGAGAAATATCTCTTTAAAAGTGTAAAACACGAGCTCTTTAAGAAACAACATTAGTGCGGTCGAGTGGTTCTGCTCTGTAGCAACAATCACTTGGACCTTCAGTGACTCCCCTCCTCAGTGGAAATGTTGCGTCTGACAGTTACAGCCTACCTTGGCCTTGGCGTCGACCCGCGCCCCGTTCTGAACCAGGTATCGGACCACGCCGGACTGCCCGGCCCTCGCTGCCATGTGGAGCGCCGTCTCCCCCCTCTGAGAAACGAGAGACGGGTTCAGAGTTGTTTCAAAGTTTTCAACACTCCCACATTTTGCTTCAGAGGGGAAGCAGGCAACGCAGCGAGTCAGATTCCCCTTTTTCTTTCCACACACTGCGACGTCCTGCAAGTTTCCGTTTCTATGGTAACCAGACCACAAACAGAGCGTAGGCGACTCGACAGTTGCCTCTCTGGATGTTTTCTCATCTTCTCTGAGACCTTCAGCCCCTCGTCCTCAATTCTTTCACTGTGATCTCAGAGTTAACACAGTTTAGGGACGTCTGGAGCCTCGTAGGGCGACAGAAAGAGGTTCTTACACATGCACACGTGGCTTTAATAAACCTAATCTTCCTTTAAACTAATTAGTTATGCGCTCCACACAAATTACAGGATTTTGGAGGAACTGCCTCAGAGGAATTTGTTGCCATAAAAAAGATGTGAAAACACTTAAAGCATTTCAAACCTGCTTGTAGCCACATAAAAAAAAAGACTGACGCTAAATTAGAAGTTACACAACAAGTTGAGCGCAGATTGAGATTCATGCTTCGGATCTCGTGGTGAATCTAAACGTCGCTTTCTGATGGCTTTAGTTTTTGAACGATAAATGATTCAATGCGAGAAGTTTAGAGAAAACTCAAGTTCAGCGACATGTGAGCTAGCGCTGTTAGAAACTTGTAAAGATCAAAAACTCGCAGACCAAACTGGACACTGGCTTTTTGAGAAAAGTCACAAACAGAATTCATCTAAATTAAATTCACAAGTCTAAACTTGGACTCGGGAATAAATGAGAAGACAAATGGCATAAAATTTAGACGAACTCAATTATAAAAGTTAAAGAAAAAAATCAAACTACAAGAACCTTATGGTTTAATAAATATTTTAATAAATAAATTGCACTTCAGTAATGCTCATCCATCATGACTCAATATTCTTAACATTTTTGCATATTCAGTCATTTTCAGGAAAAAAATCGTACAACCTTTAATTTGTCTAATAACCCTCCTGCTGTCCTTGGGTCAAAATGACCTTCAAGGCCTCGGTTTTAAGACCAAGTCCTCGCAGGTCGTTTTGACCCAAGAGCAGCAGGAGGGCTAAGATATGAAAATATATTTTTTGGGGCAGCTGTGGCTCAGGAGGGAAAGAATGTTGTTTACTAACTGGAAGTTTGGCCAGTGGAGCGACAGGGAGGATACGAGATGAGGGACTTTGTGAACTCACCACGTTGCTTGTGTTTGGTGAGGCTCCGTGGTGGATCAGCTGGTGGACAATGTTTTCATGTCCCATGAAAGCTGCGACGTGGATCGGCGTTAGGCCAGACTGGAGGGGGAAACGCACAATTTAAAATAAAAATAAAAAAAAAATAAAAACAATCTTTTGATTTTTATTTTTTTTGCAAACGCAGCTCGACTGTTTTGAAACGATTACAAATACAGACAGATGGAATGGTCTACAAGATGTTGAGGAACAATGAGAGGACTTTACTGCTCAACACGAGTAAAGCCTTCAATATAAAAACTGCATTTCTCAAACAATATAACATTCATCCATCTGTCCATACATCCATTCATCTCCTGCTTGTTCTGGAGTTGTGTCACGAGGCAGCGGTTTGAGCAGGGAGGTCCAGACATCTCTTTCCACAGCCGCCTCTTCCAGCTCTTCTGGGAGAACCACAAGGTGTTCCCAGGACACGTTGGAGAGACATGGCTCTCCAGCGTGTCCTGGGTCTTCACTGGAGCCTCTTCCCAGTTAGACATGCCTGAAGCACCTCCTAATGGAGGTGTCCAGGTAGCAACCTTACCAGATGCCCAAACCACCTCAACTGGCTCTTCTCGATGTGGAGGAGCAGCAGTTCTACTCCAGGTCTCTCCTGGATAACCGAACTTCTCACCCTATCTCAGAGAGCAAGTCCAACTGCCCTTGGAAGAAAACTTATTTTGACCACCTGTATCCACGATCTCATTCTTTCGGTCACTGCCCAGAGTTTGTGGCCATACGTGAAGGTAGGAACATGAGATTGACTGGTCAACAGAGACCTTCGCATTACAGATCAGCTCCCTCTTAACCTCAACAGAGTCTGCACTGATCCATCTGTCAACCATCTGCTTCATTCCTCTCTAACTTGTGAACAAAACCCTGAGATACTTGAACTCCTCCACTTGAGGCAGAACCTGACCCTCGACCTGAAGAAGGCAATCCACCCTTTTCCAACTGAGGACCGTGGCCTCAGATGTGGGGGGTGCTGACCCTCAACCCAGCTGCTTCATACTTGGTTGCGAATCGCTCCAGTAAGAGCTGAAGGTCACGGCACGATGATGCCAACAGGACCACATCATCTGCAAAGAGGAGAGATGGAATCCTGAGGCCACTGAACTGGACTCCATCCACCCCCTGCTGCACCAAGAAATTCTATTCATGAAAGTTATGAACAAAACAACAGGCAGCCCCGGCAGAGTCCAACTCCCACCCTGAAGGGGTCAGACTTACTGCTGGCAATGTGACCCAAACTCTTGCACCACTTGTACAGAAACCAAACAGCCCGTAGCAATGCATCCATACTCACACAGTACCCTCACAGTGTCCCTTGTTGAACATGGCCAAATGCCTTCTCAAAGCCCACAAAACACATGTAGACTGGATGGGCAAACTCCCATGAACCCCTTGAAGACCTTAGTGAGGGTCAAGAGCTAGTTCAGTGTTCCAAGGCCAGGACAGAACCCACATTGTTCCTCCTGGATCTGAGGTTCAACCAACAATCGGACTCGCTTCTCCAGTACCCCTGAATGGACCTTATCAAAGAGGATAAGGAGAGTGATGCCCCGTTAATTGGAGCATACCCTCCAGTCCCCCTTTTTTGAGGAGGGGAACCACCACTCCAGTTTGCCAACCCAGTGGCACTCCCCCTGATATCCACAAGATGTTGCAAAGGTGTGTCAACCCAGACAGCCCTGCAACATCCAGAACCTCGAGGAACTCAGTATTGATCTCATTCACTCTTTGAGCCCTGCTGCTGTGGAGCTTTTTAACTGCCTTGGCGACCTCAACCTTGGTCGTGGACTGACCAACACTGAAATGGACCGACCAGCCTGAAGTCCTTAGCTTCTTCTATGGCAGACGCGTCAGTGGGATTGAGAAAGTCCAAGAAGTATTCCTTCCACCTCCCGGTGACACCACTTGTTGAGGTCAACAGCACCACACTCTCACTAAACAGTGTTGTTAAAGTGCTGCTTTCCCCAGTCTCAGCCACCAGATGGTTTGCTTTGCTAGAATCTCCTTGGAGCTCAACAAGAGTTTCTATCCAAGACGTCATCAAACTCCTCCCACATCTGAGCATTTTCTTCAGCAACAGCCAGTACTGCAGTCTGCTTGACCTGCCGATACTCTTCAGCTGCCACTGGGATCCTACCAGCCAACAAGACCTGATAGGACTCCTTCATGTAACTGACACCTTGATATAGTTTCTAAACAGAAGAAGGGTTCAAAACCGCTCCTATTCAGATAAATAAAAAGTTAATTAGCACCTTTTTCTTATATCCTCATTCTTTAAAAGAAAACGGGAGTCCCACAGGGATCAGTTGTAGGATCACTGGTTTTTACATACAAACCATGTAAAAGACTGGTGTCTAAATTCATGAGGATTAAACAGTCATCTATCCAGTTTCAGAAAAACTGTCACTGCACTTAAAAATTAATGTTTGAAAGGGGAAAAAAGATCCAAAAGTATATTTCTGGAAAATGATCTGGGTCAAACAAACTCAGCAATAAAATGAATCGACTATCTAACTTAAGGTAACTGTGTTTATTTAAAATTAAAATCACATGCTAAATTAGTTTCTAATCTGCAAACTTTCAAATTAGAAACTCAGCATTTGGTGCTACAACAATATGTTTGCATTATATTTTAGCCATTGTAGGTGAACTCAGACGTGATCAAGCACATAAAAATTAGACTAGAATCGGTCAGTGTCAAGCACATCGGGTACAGATATGTCACTGAAACTGATAGCTTGGTGCTTCCATCACACACATGCATCTTCATCTCACACACACACCCTTACCTCTGTGACGGCCTGCAGAGACGCTCCATGCTTCAGAAGCAGCTCCATCACTTTAAGTCTGTTTTTCTTACAGGCAATGTGCAGCGGAGTAAAACCATTCTAAAACACACAAAACCCCCCAAACAAATATATTAAAAAGAATAAAAGTATTCCTAACAAATATGTGTGCTGGTCGCACAAAACAAAGACGCTTTAGTTTTTTTTTTTTAAAACCTGCTTAAAAGAACAGGCAAACGTGTGGAAACAATCAAGTTCCCTCTAAGCTATAAACCCATTCTGCTCTAAAATAGATACTTTTCCCTACAACTCAACTTGTACCCACCCTCCTCCCACACACTGTTACTTTGAGGTTTCTTGCCCAATTGTATGACTTCATTTTCCAATCCATGTCCTTTTTCCCCTCCCTATTCTTTTTAGCTATAAAGTCCCAGCGCTCCAACCGCACCCAGACTTCTCTCATTACAGAGCGCAGATGCTGCTCTTACATCAGAAATCTGGCTGCGGATATAAATATATATATATATATATTTTTTTTATTTTCCAGAATGTTTTTCCCTCATGTCCTTTGTTCCGTTCTGTGTCTTTTCCTTCTAAATCTGAGCTAAAAAAAATAAGAAAATTCAGTTTGTTCTCACAAGCAATGCAAAAGTCTTAACCCCACTTCCTTCTCCTTACCAGTGCCTTAGCGTTGGGGTTGGCCTTCTTGTCCAAAATGACCTTCGCCACTTTGTAGTGGCCACAGTGGGCGGCCACGTGCAGCGCCGTCAGGTAGTCGTTGGTCACGTCGTCCACAGGAACCTCGTGGTGCAGCAGCAGCTGGACACAGTTGAGGTGGTCGCCCTGTGTTGCCATGTGCAGGGAAGATAGACCGTTCTGCAGAGAAAAATGCTCAATGGTAAATAGGCTGCACTTATAGCACCTTTCCTTCTAATAAATATACTCAAAGCTCTACAACACAGTCCGTGTCCTCTTTTACCCGTTCATACAACGCAAACTCTACAAAGCTAATAGAAAAAATCATTCTATAGAGACTAATCAGTGCTTTAAGATCATATTTATACACCGATGGGACACACATCAGAGGCAATGAGGGGTTCAGTCTTGCCCAGGGGCACTTCAAAGTGAATGCTGGAGAACCAAACCCCCAACTTTCCCACAGCTCATCCACCGCTGCCCCAAAAACAAGACAAAGTCTCATTTTAGTTGGTGTAATTTTTTTAGCATGATTTTTTAGTAACTAGATGAGCTGAACGAGGGGGAAACGAGAGAAGCTGACGGTGCACCTTGGTCTTTGAAAGTATTGGAGCTCCTCTGTTCAGCAACATCTCCACCACCTGCTCATGGCCACTTCTGGCTCCACAGTGGAGCGGAGTTAGACCGTCCTGTGAAACAGTCGGCTAGTGTTCAGATTGGGACTCGATAACATCAACAGCCTCATTAAACAGCATAATGGTTATGGTGTTTGTACCTTGGTCCGTGCATCTATCTTGGCCCCTCTCTCCAGCAGCAGTCGCACCATGTTGGTGTTTCCACGTTTGGATGCTACATGCAGTGGCGTGATGTCATTCTGCAGAGAAGGCGAAGCAACATTCAGTCACTCCGCTGCACAGAGGAGAAAACTTACAACTGCAGAACCCGAGCTGAAAGAACGTGGTGATGGCGACAGCTGTGAATGCAATGGTTGCAAGTTTGCTCTCGTCTGATGGGGCTCCAAGGAAGCTGTGATTTTAATACATGCTGCATTCAGCATGTAGTCACCTTTGAACACAGAGTTATCTTTTGCAGAACAATGGAGTCTGAGTGCTGAAGAAAAATGGTGAAATATCCCCCTCTGGAGGAAAATAACCTGTTCAGTTGCACCATTTTCAGATCTTTTGTTGGTGTCTTAAAGTTCTGTACTTCTTCATAAAAAAATAAATTAAAAAAGCAAAGGTCACCAGTACTTCTGTCTGCAAGTATTGCGGTGCTAACCGTGTCCAGAATTTGACGATCTACTAAACGCAGTCCTGCAGGATCAGTTTTTGGCTCAGCATGTAAACATTTATTTCCCAGCAGCTAAATGTAGCAAAACAAATGCCAAACAATTATAGCTGCAGACAAACACCTTCAGTGAACACTAATCCAAGCGTTCCATGAAACGACGACCTTAAAGGAATGCATAGCGCCTTCTGCCTTACATGGTGGTGGGCGATACCCATTCAGCCTCCACCTTAAAGATACAGCCCACATGAATACAAGCTCCCACAGAAGAAAGGGACACGAGTATTTTCATGAGAGAGGAGAGGGACAGAGCAGCTGAAGAATCACACACCGCACAGCAAGCAAGGTACCTACCCTCGCCTTAAAGTCCACCGCCGCCCCTCTGTTGAGCAGCAGCGTCGCTACGTTGATGTTGCCGTAGTGAGCCGCAATATGGAGAGGAGTGAAGCCGCTCTGAGAGGGACGAGACAGACACACACAAGGAGGAAGAGAACATTTTATAAAAAGGTAGAAAAAGGAAAGAAGGTGCGTCTCGTGAGCCGTGAGCAAAGCATGGTGGGATTTTACGTAGAACAGGAGCTGGCCAAAAGAAGGACTAGAGAGCAGCACAAACCCAAGCTGAGCAGAAGACAAACATGCTGGAAAAACTTCAAACTGAGGTTAAACTGCTACTTTTTAACCCCCATAGCGAAATTAAACAGATGCTTTTTAGTAAACTAGTTTATTCAAAAGTAATAAAAACAAAAGCGAACGCAAGGAGCAGTGGCGACACTTATTTTTAGCACTCATGCTCGCAGACGAGGCCGCCCTACTTGGTGACCCAAATTATCAATAAATATCAAGAAACGCTACGGACTAGTCCATTATCTCCTTCAATGTTAATTAAATACACTGTTTTACAAACTGGAGCTAAAAATCTTACTTTTCCCCCTAATCTTTTATCTTGTTAATAAAACTAAGTCCAGAACAAACTAGCTGTAAACTTATTAAAAACAATACAGTTAAATTATTATCACATCTCTGTCATTAAATAAACAGTATTAGCTACGTACATAAAAATAAAAAATAATAAATAAATAAATAATTCTGGGACATGTAGAAGTCAGTATGCACAGAATATTAAACAAATCTAGTCATATCACAATTTCAATGTGTGCAATATCAGAATTGCAAAAGACTGCTTGGACTGTTTTGAATCAGACTGTTGGATTTTTAGTAGCGATGCATGATATTATCGTCACGGTATCGTCACAGTATCGTATCGACCGATATTAGCGATAAAGTGATAATCGATATAAAATGTGTTGTTTTTGTATGACCACCCAGTAACAAGGATGCCTGCAGTGCCAGCACAACATTATGACATCACGCGTGCCATTGAGTTTAGATTTGTGAAAATTTACAAAATTGCAATGTTTGAGTGTTGTCATTGTGTTAGAGAGTAAATGTCATGAATAAATTTGACATTAAACATAATCCAGGTTGAAGTGTTGCATCATTTTCAGCCCCTTTTTGGCATCTGCACTTGGTAGCAGGTCAAACCAACATAGACCATGCAGAATAATGTATTTTAATTCCACAGCAGAGAAAGCTACGTAGTCTCTGTAAGTAGGTCCACGGGGAAAAATATCATCAGTATTGGTATTGGTTATTGGCCAAATAAGTTTTAACATATCGTCATATCGGATATTGGTCAAAAATCCAATATTGTGCAATTTTTAGTACTAAACTTTCATGCTCTGCATCCCAAGATTATTTTTGGACATTTCGAGCAACTCGCTGCCTTTGAAACATAGAAGAATGAGACGTTAGCAGCAAGGATGCTAAAGCTGACATAGGCATGTACTGTCTTTATGATATTCAACAATATTATGACCATTTTCTACAGTTTTTCCTGCCCTGGTATTGGACTATAATTTAAGTCTAACTTGTAGATTGTTCATGTAGACACATTTTTTTTTTTTTTTTGGAAAGACAAATAAACACTGTTTAGGGTTGTGGGGGAGGTGAGAATAAACATGCATAATACAAACAACAAGCTCCCTACAGGGATAGTTCAGATCCTTTGTAGTAGGGTTCTGTCAAAAGGTCTGGAACATTAATATCTTACCTGTTGCAGATAGCTCTTAGAAAAACCCTATCTTGAAGTTACAGGTTTAGTTCTTTTCTAACTTAGTTCAGTGTTTCATGATGAGAAACAATTCAGCGTGAACAACTACAATAGCTCCAATGACATCACGTCTGTCTGAAGCAGACCGCTGATCCATACTTAGAGCTCCGCCCCCACCATGATAACACAGTCAGCTGCCACCTCCCACTCATTCTCGCTTTCTTCCTATGGGAAACTACAACTAAGCTCCCTCAGTGCATTCAGGCTAGCTAGGTTAGCTGCTAAAATGTTCCCAAACATCTTTTAAAGGAGCATGTCACCAAACGCAGTTCCCGACTTCAGTTTTGAATTGTGCTGGGTAAGTTGGGTCTTCGTGAGAAGTATCATTGTTACGGTTAGGAGTGATGATCGCATCAAGGCGAGATGTTCCCACTGTCGCTTGGTTTTAAGTAACTGAGCTGCTGCAGGCGTCAAGGCGAGCTAGCATTCCTTCGGTGTAGCATTAGATTGGTAGCTTTAAGGTGGGGGAGTGGTGGCGCAATGGTTAGACGGTGGGCTTGTGATCGGAAGATCGCCGGTTCAAACCCCGGTACCGACAA